>CP130733.1:23796901-24147321 GCA_030553155.1 Nippostrongylus brasiliensis | reverse complement strand
TGAAGATCCCTTCATGAGGAAACGACCGCAGACGTGGAGCTTTCTTAAGGACGAACCTTTTGAAATCGAGACGACGGCAAAACTACTTTGAGGAGCCTATGTTTACCTTGAGTAGGTTTATCTAAGCGATAAATGGATAAAGGTAGGCATTCTACGTCTAAATGATCAAGAACGTCACTGATACAATTGGAGTAGTGATGAACTCTCACAACTGCACTAGAACAATTAAGGTCGGGGACACCGCGAGCAACAATAGAACGCCTAAAATCTAGTTCTTGCCTTAGTGCAGCGTTCTCGCTTCTTAGATCATGTACCTGCTGCGCCAGGTCCTTATTGATGCGTTGAGATCTCTCATCTCCTCTCTTGTCTCCGTGAGCAGATTGATAATCCCTAATGTAACTCGGCGTCGACGAATCCTCAACAATGCTTTTCAGAGAGCTTCCAGATACACCAGCGTGAACGGGTGACGCGTCAAAATCGCCTCTGTGGCGGAGTATCGCTGGAACATTGTTCTACCGAATCGGTCACAATATCGATTTGGCACGACAATGAGAACGGTTCACCTGCTCGGGTGGTAATCGGAAAAGAATTCAAAATTGCCTTCTTGCCACCGAAGGCAGAATGAAGACAAGGTTCAGCCCGTCGATGTGAACAGTCGGAATATCGACAATATCGGTAGCTCCGTTGCCGATTATAGAAAAATTGTTCCAATGAAAGCGGACCGGGGCTGGGACCACCACGCGGCGCGGGTAGAGACGAGAGAATACAATAAATAAAACAAGATATGATCCACTAATTTGCTCACAGGAAGCCGGAGCAGTTCCGTTACCTTGAGACTGAATTGTCAAATGATGGTACCTTACAAAGAGTCCCTCTACACGTGTGCCATCACGCTCCTGGCTTGGCTCCTGTGATCACGAAAGTGTATGATGGGAATGAATACATGCGTGTAAGAACAAAATCGAGGTCGGGAACCAATCCCCAAAACCCCACCGTTCGCTTAACAGTCCAACTCACGACCCTCTGCGCAATCTGGGCTCATTTCCACTGGCGCCGCAGGGTTTGATGAACAGTGCTCTATGAGTCATCACGTTTTACTCACTGGTTTTCCTCGACCTTTCATATCCCAGAAAGTCGTTCCGGAAAAACTAACTACGGTTCCTTCATTCCAATGTGAGACCCTACATCCTAGAAAAATTACGTCGCCAAAGCGTGGCACACGTGTAGAGGGACTCCTCTATAGGTCGCACACTGAAGGAAAGAACAAATGCATTCTGGATAAAGGGGAGAGAAACCACTGGCATTCTCAGTTACAGAAAGTGCTATGTAGTGCTTAGAGGAGAAGTACGTATGCCGGGCAGTCGTAAGATCTGCGTTGCTGCTCTACGGCAGCGAGTGCTGACTCGTAACGAAGGCCCACGAAAAATTAGTGCATTCTGCAGAAGTGAGGATGCTCACGGATGGATGAGGCTGAAGAGGGTACGGAACGAGGACGATAGAGCGATTATGAAGACAGCTCCAGTGCGATGTAAGAGCAGAGGCTCAGATGCTATGGATATATTGTGAGAGGACCTGATGAACATCCAGTACGAGAATCACTGGAGTTTCAGGTCTCTGATTGAAGACCGTAAGGAATATCAAGAACGACCTCAACGAGGTCAGATCAGCTACGCTCCGAAGCGCCCTAGATAGAAGTTGTTGGTGACGCCTGACAAGTGCAGCGGACACCGCTACGGCGCGGGACTAAACGCTAAGGAGGTGGATCAGGAACAGGGTTAAGAAAAGGTATCTGTTAGGTTGTAAACCTTCCAATTGAACTTTTGCCACGTCTTGATTTTTCACTCTTATTTCTTTGAAACCGAACCAAATTGAGATATGTACGGTACTTTATTTGACTACAATATGCTGCCTTCCTGCTGGTAATTATTTTACTCCATACGCGTGGAACCCTGCCGGTTTATTGTCGAACAACTTCAACACTCCCGTTTTGAGATGGCCTTACTTGTTGAGATTTTTTTCTTCCGCGTGTTTTTGAAGGAATGGAAAGAGGTGGTATTCTGTGATTGCAATGCCTGGACATTACGTTGCATGGGGTATCGAAGTCTAACAATCCTCCAAAAAAATTTCCCATATGATTTTTTTTTGAAGACGTCCTTGGCCGGGTTGGATGGGTAACGTAATCAGTCCTGGTTACCCTTTGGTTTTCAAGCCATACAATCAAATTGCTGACAGAATAGATTGTCAGTCACTAATGCATCTTTAGGTAGAAGCTCTCATTCGATAAATTCAAGGGAACTCCAAAAACACGAAGAATCTACTTCTTGAGGTGCAGTTCAGACTTGGTGTCGGTTTTGCTTGTTTACCAGAACCAAGCCACTCGGGTCTCCAGCAATGAGTAGTGAATTTCATTCACTTCTCATCTGCAACAGCCGAGCGGTTGAGGTTCCATTCGAAGCTCCGAGATTTGGTACGCGAAGTGACCCTAGCGTTGAGCTATGTAGGCGCCATATTGCGGGTAACATTTCGGCCGCACTTTTGTGAATTTCCCAATATACAGGGTGTCCCCAAAAAATGTACCCACTGTTTGAAATGCTATAACCTTGGCGAATGTGAACCAATCGAAACGAATCATAGCTTGGATGGAAGCTAAGAAAAAAGAAAATTTTCTGGTATGTGTCTGGTAGGGATTGCGCCATGTACTTGACTGAGGCCTCGGATTTTGAGTCTGATTGATAGTACATGGGTTATATACTTGCTCTATTTTGCTCGTAAACAGGTGATATCGCTGCTATGAGAGTTACTTCTGAGGCAGTGAACATATGGACTTCCCGCAGCTTCTGGTTGAGCACGGAACAACATCAATATCGATCAATAATTGTAACCGTTGTTTGAGAAACTAAAACTCCTCCAACAGCGATGCAATCATAAGAAAAGAATTCAGAGGAATGTAACATGTATGAACCATGAAGATCGCGCCATGCACCTGTCCGAATCATCGGATTTTAGACCTGATTGAAAGTTCACGGATAACATGCTTGTCCTACTTTGATCGCCAACAGGTGATATCGCTGAAACGCGTTTCTCGGGATGCAGTAAACATAAAAACATCAAAACATAACAAGTTCAGCATCATCACAGTTGCTATTATATGCTCATTATAAGAGTCCTGGATTTTTAAACAGAGTAAGCAGTATGGTGCAAAAGCAACTTAAAATGCATGTTAATCTTGTTATGTTGTGATGTTCTTATGTTTGCTGCATTAAGAGAAACGCGTATCAGTGATATCACCTGTAGGCAACCAAAGTAGAACAAACATGTTACCCGTGAACTTTCAATCAGGTCTAGAATGTGACGATTCCAGCAGGTGCATGGCGCGAACTTTATGTGTCATGCATTCTACATTTTTCTAAATTCGTTTCTCATGTTTTCATCATTGTTGGAAGAGTCTCAGCTTCCCAAACAGTGGTTACAAATATTGACCGATACTGATGTTATTCCCCGCTTAAGCAAAAGCTGCGGCAAGTCATTATGTTCACCGCCTCAGAATTAACTCATAGCAGCGATATCACCTGTTTAGGATCAAAATAGAGCAAGTATGTAACCCATGCACTATCAATCAGGTCCAAAATCTGAAGTCTCGGTCGAGTACATGGCGCAATCGTCACCAAGCACATATCAGAGAATTTTCTTTTTTCTTAGCTTCCATCCAAGCCATGACTCGCTTCGATTGGTTCACTTTTGCCAAAGTTATGGGATTTCAAACAGTGGGTACATTTTTTTGGGACACCCTGTATTAGAACACTTTACAGCTACTGTGTATGAGCACTGGAACTCCTCTACAAAGTAGTGAATGGTGCTTGATGGTTCGACTTTTGTGGCTAGTTTTAGCCCATCCAAATCAGTGCTAGATGTTCTTGGCGGAGCGGTTCATTCTCGAACCCATCAGAGTCTTCCTTGACTTCCTGGGACCAACCTGTTCTGGAGGAATATACAGGGCACTTTACATTATTATACAGCAAAATTTAAGGATCGGGCACTGCAGCAGAACGCCCTAGTCAAAGCCCGTTGAAGTCATGCAGTTGGGGCCTTATGTTTAAGGCTTTATCATTTAAAGGAAATCTAACGAAATCGAATGGGCGATAAATAGCTCAGAGCTTTAGCTACTCTAAAGAAATATTACGGAAAGAGAAATGCAGAAGCTTCAGCAGAAGTTTTACTAAGCGCCAAAAAATATTCAATCGGAAGGTTTACAACCTAATATTTGCGTAAGTAGCTCACGATATCACACTCTCCACTTCTGACCGAATCACGAAACCCTTACTCAGATTTTGCCACATAAGCAAAACGAATTCTCATGTGTAGGACATTTAGCTGTATTGTTTGACATTTCAGTTGCCCCAATATAAAAGTGCTTTCGTACTTCGAATTAAGCAGCGGAAAAATCGTTTATTCACAGAACCAGCTTGCGAAATCATAAATAACTTTTAAGGGTGAATCTCTAGAGTTTTGCTTGTTTGCAGCTTCTGGACAATGATTATGCGATCGACCACGTGGTATTGGTCAGGGGAAACACTTGGTTTGCTCATAGAAAAAGTATGACTGCTTCAGCAACGGTGAAAACGACGACCAAAACGACGAAGACGACCAGGACGATCACCCTGAACATCTGAAAGAGTGGCTACGGTGTTAACCAAAAACAAGAAGACAGATGGCTGCAAAGTTCCCCGTCAACTTCCAGTAGGGAAGGACGGAGTTTCTCTGCACATTCCGTTGGTGAGTTCAAGAGAGCAGCTGGTTTCGCCTCGGCTTTCCCCTTAACCTGGATCCTGCATAGTTTCAAATGCGCACCGATCTCTTGCCTTGAGGAGGTAAAAGTACAAAGCGATATCTTCGCAGGAACCAATATTAGCTCTTAGCCAAACGGTCCATCTAACTGCCAAGGACTCGAATGAGATTTGAACCTGAGTTTCAGCCTTGTTCTGAACTCTCGGATATGACCTACTTCACCTTTAGGCCTTTTCCTATCCCCGTACAGTTCGTCTGGTATCTTTTTAGGCCCGATGGTCCTGTTTGACCCAATCGGTTGCAATCGGATTGCGTGCTACTTCCGTCCATACACCAGCGGAAAGTGCTATCCCTTTCCCTCTTTCAAAATTTCAAAGTTCTATATGGTGACAGGGTTGTTCGAATAGGCTTCGACTGACCGACTCCGACGACATTTCACGCAGATTGCTCGGAGAATCGATGCTCCACGATGCAGAACAATCATAGTCGGTAGGTACTGGGGCGTACTCGACTTCAGATGCCTCATCCTCGGCAGCAAACAGAAGGTCTTTCCCTCCGGACTGCCTCGAACGATCGCTTTTTGTTTCTTTAGTTTCTTTAGTTTGCGTAGGGTCGGCTTCGGTTCCTGAAATGTTTGATCTAATATACTCTCCTGCTATGCAGGGCCCAAAAAAGGCGAAATTCGTTCGACCTTTGCGCTTCTTTCGCCATTTTTGTTTCGCTTTCGCTTTTTTCCTATCTTTTTTTTCGTCAGTCGGAGGGGAAACAGTGTCCTTCTCAGCACTGCCGGTTCTCGACACGGTCTGCTCCTTTGAACGTTTTATTTCCTTCTTTGCTACCTCATCGCTTCTCGTTTTTGTTTTCGACAGTTTGTGTTTTGGTTTCTCTTCGCTTTTCTCCTTCGCACCCGATGCCGCCTTCTTCCTTGCTTTACCATCATCGCTTTTCGTCTTTGTAAGTACCTTCCATTTCACTTTCTCTCTATCGCTTTTCGAGACACCAGCGGCTGTTCGAAGATTCGGGCTCAGGTGTAGCAAATCGTTCAGTCGCTTCTTTGCGCTGGTGGACTGAATTTTGGGAATTATAGCTTTAATCTCAGGCCTACTTCCTTTGGACGGTTTCTCTGAAAAAATGCAAACGTTTCAACAGCTAAAAGTTTCGATGCTATGTGAGTTTGGGGGAGGTGCAGCTGCAATATTGCGTCAACTCTGCTGGTCAACATGCTGTCATTGCCATATCTATGACTGTTTCATTATGCAGGTGTGAACAATTGTTTAGGGGTAATGTTGCGGCTCACCACTCTGCTGCACCCCCCCCCCCCCAACCCACATAGCGCCAAAGCTTCCAACAGCTCTTATTAAGAAATTTACTGTTATCCGGGCTTTTTTCCTTCTTCTTCCTGAGACTGAATGTCTTTTTAGGTTTCTGTTGTTCTAGTTTGTTATAGTTTAGCGGCTTAGGCTTTTCTTCTTCTGGATCGCTGGCCAAATCGAGGCTGTCATCATCCCTAAAACAACACTGTACTGTTCCCCTACCATGGATTTCCGCAGTAGTGTCGACTGCGGTACAGGACTTTGATTAAAGGGAACAATAAATGGGATTTTTCACCGGATCTCATTATTGTAGAAAGGTTTTCATAAAGAATTTCCCGTGTATGCTCCAGTATACTACTTACCTGAGGGGTCTAACGACTAGAGGTTTTTCTTTCTTTGGTTTCTGGAAATCTATCTTAAATGGCTCTTGCATTTTGCGGCCACTGGAATTATTTCAAGAACGCTGAAAAGCACGTACGATCAACTACAAAACATCAACTTCTGCAGCCTTCCTCACCTTCGTCACAGGACGAACATTCCACCGCACAAGGCCAGTACAAAATGAACCACCCCTAGATGCCGTGAAGACCAATTGGAAGTCGAGTTGCTAGTAGTGATATTAAGAATGAAGTCAAATATACCACTGCATTGATAAGAATCAGTAGTGCTAGTTGCTATTTTCCTCTAATGATTAGAGAAATGTCCTTGAAAACGGTCATGTATTTTCAAAGTCTCCGTATTCGAACAACAATTGGAGTCGATTTCTGTGGAATAGCTATGTTTTCGGGATGTTTTCCTCCGACAGTATGACTTCTCCCGATCTGCTAGACACCGCGCATCACCTGACGTTCCCTTTATCCTCGGTTGGCTAAAGTGGTGCCAAATTGCAAAGCGTCGGAACCGCCTCAGCGCGGGTCAGAGCCGTGAAAGAGATTCGGTTTTTGATCAAGAATTCCTGTTCGCGCCCTTCGTGTGTTTTAGATCTTTTCTGGAACGAAACCTGTTCGAAGTTTAATTTTTCAGTTTTCCCCATTTTTCTAAAGGTCTGAAATGATCCTAGGGATTTATTCACAACATGACTAATTCTTTTGATATGCGATGATGACGAAGTGGAGCCCTGCGCGTGGCTTTAACTTCGCAACAAGAGAATCTGAAAATGAATTCGATCTAGAAAATGAGATAACACTCCGAAAAGTAGAGTACAACCATTCCTGAGCTGGTTTGAAATGTTCTAGATAGACTCCACTTTCCAGCTATTTGAGAACGTGCTGGAAGTACATTCATCTACTCAAATAATGCGACATTTGAACACAACATTTTTGAGACAAAGTTGTAAACTCTAGCCTCTATCATATCAATTTCATTTAAAGAAGACTTCAAGTACGCAAGCGTTGACATGCACACCTTTTCGAACGGTTGAAGTGACCTCACGATGATGATAGGACGGGGTGACACCTCTACAGGCTAGTAGTAGGCCGGCTTTCGGTTATTTTCACCGTGATTCATTCATGTCTTGATTCAGTGAAATTTCCAATTCCGGAACACCGCTAGCTTTTTGAAACTGGAAGAATACGTGGCACTTTTTGGAAAAATCGTGTCCCACGAACCGGGATTTGGTGAAAAAGTTCCTCGAAACTTCTCTTACGGGGATTATTCGTGACTCTGATCACGAAACTGATGTCCGACTGCCAGATTTCAGCTGAGGACCACCCACATCGCTTGCAGTACTAGCTCGGTGGTCCACCTAAAACCACCGATTTAGCTGAAACTTCGATTAAGGTGGTTATTATATTTTGCATGATAACGCAAAATAACCATACATTACTATACTGGTATACTGATATAGTACAGTATATGTTCGTTCTCTACCAAGTCGTCTACACTGGGTACGGACAAGGAGTGCTGTTGGAAGTGAAGAATTTTATGATCTACTGCCCCGATCGCGCAGAACAACATTAGGGTCGTGCACAGTCGACGACCAATGCGACACGACAAACCGCCGCACCATACATTACTATACTGGTATACTGATATAGTACAGTATATGTTCGTTCTCTACCAAGTCGTCTACACTGGGTACGGACAAGGAGTGCTGTTGGAAGTGAAGAATTTTATGATCTACTGCCCCGATCGCGCAGAACAACATTAGGGTCGTGCACAGTCGACGACCAATGCGACACGACAAACCGCCGCACTGTTCGCCGCGCGCGAATGAGCACACATCCCTGTACGAGACGACGCCGCACACGCGGTGTCCTACTCGCCGCATGCGGCAACTTCGGCAACGCAAATGCCGAAGTCGGACGCGACCAATACGACACCGGCCGCTATCTCTTATCATTGCCGTGTCGTATTGGTCGTCGACTGTGCACGACCCTATTGCATTGTGTTGGACCAGTACGCCGTCAACGTCATATCCGGAACTGTAGGATTCGACCGCTCCTGCTTATGCGTGAAAGATTTCGTGTGAGTGATCTCCGTCGGTTCCACGTCGCGAGCGTTCGATGATCCGGCCGGGATGCTGTGTCAGTAACATCAGCCACACCCCGTATCGTTCGACACAAGTCCGATATTGTTCTTTCGCGTCACGGAGTACGCCCCAATTACGTCACCTGTCGACTCGGGTCCTACGATCGGACTCGTGGTCTCCGTAACACGACGAGGTTTCGCTGGCGCCCGCGTGTATAACATCCACGTCGCAATCGAGGGTCTACGTCGCCAAGGTTCATGGAGTCACCAAAGTGAAAGTGGACTAGTGGCTCCGTGCCAATTCGTCTTGCGCGTCGCGATTTTCCGTAACACAGAGCCGCAGAGCTTCCTCATCCTGCAGATTCGCCGTGTTTTTCCGGCCAATCCTTGCGAAACGCTGTTCCCACGCATGCCGCATTACGACTGCTGAGGACTGCTGGATCTCCGACAGAGAGCAACAGTTTTTGAACTACGCCAAAGA
Source organism: Nippostrongylus brasiliensis (assembly GCA_030553155.1). Lineage (NCBI taxonomy): Eukaryota > Metazoa > Nematoda > Chromadorea > Rhabditida > Heligmosomidae > Nippostrongylus > Nippostrongylus brasiliensis. Next base: position 24,138,273 of record CP130733.1, on the reverse strand, counting down.
TCTGAAGGAGGCCCGCCGACGTTTGAGCAAGATCGTCGGAGCAGCGTGCGCAGCGATTTCTTCTTCGCACCTCTTTAGTGACGGCAGAAGTACTCGTCTTGTCGACGCACTTGTCCCCGTTTAACCGTCTTCCCAATCCGGCTCGTATTCGACCTGCCTAACATCTCCGCGAGAATAAGATGGACCGGCCACCGAACTGTTGATATTTGGATAGTCGACTCGCTGTCTATCCTTCGCCTGGTCATCGCTAAGGTGTCGCACGCATTACCCACCCGCACACTGTCCGACACTCTGCATTCGACCATCTCCTGCCATCTGGCAATCCTGCGTCTCATCTAGCACCACCACCATGTCCAAGATGAGACAGTTCGCGTGTCTGTCTCTCATGTATTCGACTCGCAAGCCTAGCGGTAGGGACAGAACCCATTTTCGAACTGCTCGCCAAGGAAAACGCCTTTGGAGCGCTCACGGTCCAACTTGAGTGCCGTGCGAACGAGATCATAACGGCACTATACGTTTGTCGTTTGTCGTCGTGGCTACCGCGAAAACAAACGGGCTATTGCCCAATTCTCAAAATCAATTCTAAGGCTGTCGGAGTACCGCCACCTGAACGACACCGCGCTCGTGGATGGCACTCTCTCTACCCCGATCGACCTCCACAACGTTCTCAGTCGAGTACCATGAGATGAATGGACCTCTAGGGCTACAACTCCTGTTGCAACTACGCGCTCTTGAGGCGCCCCGTCAAGGAAGCGCTGCTCCATCCAGAAGTAACGGCTCTCTCTCGGATGAATAGCGCGAGAAGTACTGGATCGCCGAAAGAGAGAATCCAGATGCAACGACTGAGGCCTTCCGTGTAAAGTTCCGCGTACGCTGCCCGAACGTTCCGTTTATTACGACCGCGTCGCTTCTCAATTCAACGGGCGAACTTGGGCTGTTGGATCCCTATTTGGAGCCGTGAAACGTGATAGTTGGCGACGAGGCTTCACGAATCCTCGAGTCGGTCGAATCCTGGGCCCAAATTCATGAACGGACGAGCGGTCTCCGAGACCGCGGCGCAGCCAGAACCAGACGGCAGAGTCGATGAGAGATTGCGTTTATCATAGGAAGTTTAGGATAAGCAGAGAAATGTGCGCGCCGTTCACAGGCTATGTGTCGGGGTTTATCGGGGTTTACCACTGATGAATGTGGGCCCTGGTCGCGATAAGTTCTCGGCTGCCTAATACGCGGCTGGTTTTGATAGGAGACGTGAGTCACCTTCCTCCACATATCCGCTGCAGTCGCGATGAAAAGGCTACTAGGATATCCCAGGTGGAAGAAGTTGCATGGGACGAGGTGTCATGCATTTTCTTCCACCAGGGATATCCCGGTAGCGCCCCTGCTCACGACGTTCCGGGTGCACCTTGCATTGAACGAGGTGCCGAATCAAATGTTTTATTGGCGAGCTTATTGTTAGGAGCGGAACAACGTTTTCACAACTACCGATGATGGCTGACACTGTTCGCCTGCCCAACCTTGCGTCTTCGTAACCGTGCCGAGCACATCTTTGCGGGAGCCTGGAGTCTACCACTCGAATCCCGACGATGCACGCTGCTACATATCTGGACGTCACCAATGTGCTGTTGGCCCGTGGTATTCCACCATTCAGCGTGGCCATAATAGTGTTCTACAATGACCAGCTACATGCGCTGGCACCACGGGCCAACAGCACACTGGTGACGTCCAGATATGTAGCAGCGTGCATCGTCGGGATTCGAGTGGTAGACTCCAGGCTCCCGCAAAGATGTGCTCGGCACGGTTACGAAGACGCAAGGTTGGGCAGGCGAACAGTGTCAGCCATCATCGGTAGTTGTGCCAGCGCATGTAGCTTGTGCCAGCGCATGTAGCGTCACGGGTTAATCGTCGTCTAGGGTGGCCCTCCACACGATCGACTCCATCCAGGGACTAGAAGCCGACATCGTCCTTCTCATCACCACCCGCACGGACGTTTCTCCCGAGACCGGCGACTTCTTGGACGGCACCTTCTGATTCAACGTTGTGATAACAAGAAGCCGTCATGGGTTAATCGTACTTGATCTTCCGTCCGCCCTCGCTGTGCTGCCCAATTTCGGTCGACTGTTGGATTGGGCCTCTTTTAACGGCGTTCTTGTCAATTTAGCTGCACTTGAAAACATGCTCCTCAAAAGATGGTGAGGGAGCTAAATTAAAAATCAAATAAAAAAATAAAAATCAAATTAGGGGAGCTAAATTGTTTCCATGGAGCTGATAATCTGCAAATCTTTACCGATATAGTTGCACGTGATAGATTGAGTGAAACCGAATAGCCAAGATGGTACAAGTTTATTTGGCTAACGTTTCGGTGAGTCCGCCTTCGTCAGAACCTGGAAGAGAAAAGAGGAGTTTGTGAGATCATTCGCTCAAGACCAATTTCAAGTTTCAGCGGTGAATCAGAAGGCACCAAGAGAGAAAGACGAATCGCGGATAGGGTAAACACAACCAGACCTGGGCAAGTAGGACACCAATGCAAACCACAAGTTACCGACAATACATAAGGTAATGTGGCCACCCTAACGAGCCTCTGGCCGACTGTCCTTCGGGTCAAGCCCGCACAGGTCAGCGAATGCTGCCAGCTCCTGTGTCACCTCCGCGCGTTCTTCCTTCCTATTGATCGTGGGGTTTCTCACGGCAATCCACAGCGCTTCGAGGCTCTTCCGCGCTGAGATTTCGGATTCGCGTGACAGTATCGCTACCGCCACCTCCACCATCGCGCCATCGTGACACCGCAACCGATGCTCACCCAGCGGCTCCGATATATCGCACCTACGCAGCGTGCCCAAATGCTCCTTCCCCAAGGGGTCTACCCGTCTCGCCAATATACTCCCCGTTGCAGACCGTGCACTTTATGAGGTATACCACTCCCGCGACCATGCAATCTCCCTCCTTTCCGTTTGGGCAAACTATGCACTGGCGAGTCCTACAGACAGAATCGTATAACCGATTCCTCACGAGCCGTGCTTTGAGATTGGAGGGCGGCACTTCGACTACACGAATCATGTTATCAAGACCAGCCTTGCGAACGCAGTTTCGTATCTCAGTACTGACTTCGTCTGAGACGAAGGGCACCTTGAAAACGATTCTGCTATCGTTCAGCTGTCTACGTCCCGATACCACTGCCGGAGTCCGATGGCCTCTTGGCATGTCTTGGTCGGGGTACCCATTCTCGATGGGAATACGGTTGGCCATCTGCCATGACTTCGTCTTTAGGTCGCTGTTCGAGGATACCATGGCTGCCGTTCGGAACATGTTTTTGACAACGGCTCTCTTTGTTTGCGACGGATGGGCAGATCTGAAATGGACGATGATATTCTTATTGCAGGGCTTTCGATACCATCTCGTGTGGAACTTGCCCTCTGTGAGACCGACCTCTACGTTGAGATACGGCAGCCAGCGACCGGTCGGTTTCTCCCTAGTGAGCTTGATGCTCTCTGTTTGGTTGTTAAGCAGTTCGAAGCAGAGATCCATTTCGTTTTGCGTGGCGCACACAATTGCCGTGAGAAACCCCACGATCAATAGGAAGGAAGAACGCGTGGAGGTGACACAGGAGCTGGCAGCATTCGCTGACCTGTGCGGGCTTGACCCGAAGGACAGTCGGCCAGAGGCTGGTTAGGGTGGCCACATTACCTTATGTATTGCCGGTAACTTGTGGTTTGCATTGGTGTCCTACTTGCCCAGGTCTGGTTGTGTTTACCCTATCCGCGATTCGTCTTTCTCTCTTGGTGCCTTCTGATTCACCGCTGAAACTTGAAATTGGTTTTGAGCGAATGATCTCACAAACTCCTCTTTTCTCTTCCAGGCTCTGACGAAGTCGGACTCGCCGAAACGTTAGCCAAATAAACTTGTACCATCTTGGCTATTCGGCTTCACTCAATCTATCACGTGCAACTGTATTCGACATGCCAAGATTCAACGACAGTCGATCATGGAATAATCTTTACCGATATTTTCCGTTGCAAATTGCTTTTAGGTTAAGAACTCCCAAGAGTTTAATAGGAGTGGCCAAATCGGGGTAGTCACATCCTAGCAGATTCTTCAACAAATTGCAACGGGTATAAAGTTTTCGACATAACATCGCTCAAAAATAGAATTTTTCAGTGGTTTTAACGCAATTTTGGCACAGAATGATGTTCCCGACAGATTCCCCCAAATGCGATTGAGCTCATTGAATACAACTTGAAATTCTGGTATAGGCGTGTGTAGGTGTTGTGCATGTTTGACTCCTTACAGTGCCTTACGCGCACTATGGATCGACTAGGGATAGCTCTCGCTCTCGATATGGTCGATACGATGACTCCTCTCGTCCATCGGGTCACCATCGCTTTAACGAGGAGCTCGGCCGCGCCCAAGATCGCGCGCTGCGAGGACCTCGTGCACGTGCACTGGGTGAACTCGCCAATGATCCGCAGGTACTGTCACCTTGCGCGCGCCATGAGTAGGCAATTAGGGTTCCGTGCAGAACGTCCCTCACCCCTGATTACAACATAAAAATCTTTCATATTCTGTTCGGACGGTCCTGAACTCTAGTTTTATCACCGCTTTCCGCGGGGAACTCCTATGTATACTAGAATGTGATGTTGTAATGGTGGTGCTAGGTTCATTGCAAAATTCCAGCTTTTGTTTTTCGAATTTGGTCAGAGGAACAACTTTATCGTTAAATTTGGTGGTCGGGTCAAAATCACCAATTTGGATGAATTTTCGTATAGGTTGGGTATTTGGGACGACTCTGATGTCTTTTGGTCGGGTTTCGATTTATATCGAAAGATTCAGGTAGGTACTCCTCACTTTAGGTGTTTGGTCCATTTTCAGGTTTCACTCTCTTAATTGTTTCTGTATTTATTACGGTTTTTCTCTTAAAATTTTAGCATGTAATCGGCAAATTCGTTGCCTGGTGTTTATAGTTCTGTTGGTTATGTGTTGATCCATGTAATACCATGACATCCATGTAATAAACATACATACTCCTCCGCCCCACTACTCTGACCTCGCCCCCATGCCATCATTGCCCACCTGCACCTACCTACAACGGCCGAAATCGGGCGAAATTCGAAAAACACAACGTCATAATTGTAATCAGCCTTCAATGTAGCCAATTATAATATATTCAATTCGAGCGAAATCTGAAATATTGAACTTACCCTCGACGATAGTGGTAACCTTTTGCCAAGATTTGCGAAGCGGTTGTAGGATCCGTGATCAGCGCCTCAAACAACCCCCATAGATGAAGTGTCAGCGAAAATGAGTTTTTGACCCTGACCCGGTCAGTGGAGTTGGAACCTTCAAGAAATGCTTAGTGCTTCTCTAACTTGTACCGAACTGACTCTTCAAAATCGCAAACGATCCCACCACCCATGCGTCAGCTGGCGCGCTCCATCGCGAATCATGACAAATCGGCAGCAATTCTCATCCTGATCGTACTTATTTCTGCAGAGCTTAGCCCGTCCTGTAGCTCATAATCCGTGCTAGCAATGTTGTTGACCTTTACTCTACTTCGTCGGGATGTTAATTTTGTACGAAATTTTTCGCGATATCTTCACTTTCAATGCAACGGTTACGCTGGCAACCGGTCCTGTTTATTGCTATTGCTATTAGCCAGTAACTTTTTATTGTTTCCCGTGTTCGTTATCTCTTACCTTCTCACAATGATTAGTTATCACTTCACAATCAAGCTGACGAGAAATAACGTCATTTGGAGCGTGTGCTGCTTGCAGGATGGTGGAGTCCAGTGGTCCGACTGTTGTTGCACCGGCGGCTGAGGATGAGAAGACTCGTGCACTTACTAACTACAGAAAGAAGCTAGTAGAGTACAGAGACATTGAGCAGCAACTCAAGCAGCTAAGGAAGAAGGTACGACCAAGGACAGATAACTTAAATTTTTCTTGATTCTAGTTCTGTTTAGTTTATGGTACAATAGTTTACTAATTCTTTGTGTATATGTTTGCGTTTTGGGTGCTGTGTGAGTTTGGGATGTGCAGCCGAAGAAATGTGCTTTTTACGGCCCAAGTTTTCCACAGATACCTGCTCGATTCCATGGTCGAGTACGGAAAATCCGGAGAAATAAATATAAAAACAATTTGTTCTTTTTCGGCGAATTGAATTCAAGTGCAGAATCTTTTTTACACAGTAATCGATGGTCACAATTGCGGTGGTGCTGTTAGGGTCAAAAGCACTCATTGCGTCTAAACATAGCTGTGAGGGTAATCCGGGGAGCTGGTCACAGATCTGATCTATTTCTGTTTTGAATCGGTCCGATTGCAAGAGGTTGCAGTACATAAATATTACCATAACCTACCCTAACATACCACAATCAGACGAGTTTCAAAAAATCAAACGTAAATGTGATGTTACCTCAACTAAGCGGTTTAGTCCATATAGGTAATTCTAAATCGACCCGATGTTGTCCGTAGAGGTGGATAGTATCCGATGCTATGAAGGGGAGGGACCAAAGAAAAAGTGCTGAGGCTGCCTTTTCCTACTTGAAATTGCCCGAGTTGATGTTCGAGGGTAAGTAGTTCGAGAATAGACATCTATAAAGATTTTGACCTCTTCTGAGTTTCATTGTAAGAACAGGAAACACAACACTTCGGCTGCACACCTCAAGCTACGTGGCGCCTGTATCTTTTCGCATTGCGTCACGTTTTTGTTTATTACTTGTTCCTGCTTTAAAATAGTGGGTCTTTTTTGACAAGTTATCCACCTAATTGTAAGACCTATATAATCTTTCAGTACCTTGGTGGCTTAGGGGGTAGCATGTACGACTCTCAATCTGATGGTCCAGGGATCGGTCACTTTGCTAGCCTCTTTTTTGTTTTCATACGTTAGATACCAAATTACGCTCCTTCTGCAGTTTTGTCGCAGTTGCTGGATAGAGTCGCATTTGGGACGACTATGACCAAAAGAGTACGCACAAAGGACAAAGTCTTCTAGTACTTATGGATATGACCCATACCTACCATAACCAACCCATATCGGTCCCAAATTCAGAAACATGTCAATTCCGTGATCAGCACCACGAATAACCCCTGTAGACAAAGTTTAAGCTAAATTGGTGATTTCAACCTCACCAGCCTTAATGGTGTACGAAGGTCCAGTTGTCGAGAACATCTTCATTCAACTTGTTCCACTTTTTGGACTCTAAAGAACAAAGAGACTCCATTTTGGGTGAGTTTCTTTCAATATCCATCAAGAAAGCGATTCTATCCAGCAACTGCGACAAGATTGCAAAAGGAGCGTAATTTGGTATTTAACGTGTGAAGGCTAAAGGAAAGACTAGCAAAGTGACCGATCCCTCGGCCGTCAGGTTGGGAGAAGATCCTACATGTTACCCACTGAGCCTCCATGGTGCTTCCTTGGCGGTGGCGATCTAGAAGCCAAATCGCAACCATTTAGTGATAGTTTGTTTTGCCTTTTTTGTACCGCCCACTTGCACGTAGCAAGAACAAACTATACCGTTGTAATCGAAACTCGATGCTCTATAAAACAATATGGGTCTTGTTGTGAATCTTTGGGGCACGCTGAGCAGCGTCCCTTATCTGTTTGAAATCAAGAAGCAGGGGATTTTCAGGTGAACTTAATCTGCATCAATTCCAAAATGGAAACCATAGCGTGTTACTGCAAAGTCAAATGTAAAAAATTTTGTTTGTTTGCATCACATGATCCCGTTTCGGAAAGAAAGTTTTGGATTTTTCGTTTTTTTTTCTCAAAACGTCATTTTCACCACTGCGAGAAGTGATTGCGACAAGCATTTCTTCAACTCAGTATTCCCATTTTGGTGTTTTCGAATTAATATTTGTTGATCTATTTTTTTGCGCCGTATATTCCAAGTAAAGCCTGTAATGCAAGCTGAAGAAGAAGCTTGAAAGAAATTATTGGGTAACATTTAGAAGTGGAGTTTCGGAAGTGAGCACACAACTGTTTGCAGGAGTCCGAAACACAGAAAAGTTTTGACAAGTCGGAAAATGATATCAAATCATTGCAATCTGTTGGACAAATAGTTGGTGAAGTGCTCAAACAACTTACCGAGGAGAAATTCATTGTGAAGGTACGTCAGAGTCAGGGAGCCTTCCATCCCATTCCGCTTTCCAAACAATTTATTCACAGTTTACAGAATTCGTTTGATTAATGGACATTACCTTATTCGTAGCGGATTTTTAATTCTTTTTGATAGTTCGTAATAAAAACATTTGCGTCTTTCAGGCCACCAACGGACCTCGATATGTTGTCGGCTGCCGACGCTCAATAAATAAGGAGCAGCTGAAGCAGGGCACTCGAGTTGCGCTTGATATGACTACGTTGACAATAATGTATGTAATATAGTTGTGCTCTCCCAAAAATTTCGAATAATCGAATATATTCGAATATCGACGATTTTCGAACGTTCGAATTCGAATGTCATTCGAAAATCGCGATTTTTCGAGCATTCGAATTCGAGTACATTCGAAAATCGCGATTTTTCGAGCATTCGAACTCGAATACATTCGAAAATCGCGTTTTTTCGAGCATTCGAATTCCAATACATTCGAAAATCGCGATTTTTCGAGCATTCGAATTCGAAAACATTCGAAAATCGCGATTTTTCGAGCATTCGAATTCGAATACATTCGAAAATCGCGTTTTTTCGAATGTTCGAATTCGAATATTCGATTTCGAATAGAATTATTCGAATTCGAACGTTCGAATATTCATTCGAGCACAACTATAGTATGTAATAATAACCCTACATTAGAATATGCTCTGTTTATATGTTTGAGAGGCCTTCACTTGTTATCTCAATATTTTTTCAGACATTCTAATTTAATTATTTTCCTCAACCCACTTGGCTTTTTTTTTTGAAAAACATTTGAAGCCATCGAAGGGTTTTCCCATCCGTAACCTGCAAGGAATTATTTCTCTTTAAGGCGACAGCTACCTCGTGAAGTTGACCCGCTGGTTTACAAAATGTCACACGAAGATCCTGGTAACATTACCTACGCCGATGTCGGAGGTCTAGCGGAGCAGATACGCGAACTTCGAGAGGTTAAATTATAACTTTTATCGTTTTCTACCTGGTTTGCTCAAAATGATGCTAGTCGTTTTGTCGTAATCTGAGGATTTCAGATGGTGATCGGAGCGTTAGCTGACAATGTAACAAAGCCTGTTTTCTGTCGATTTTTCTCATGTGCATTTCAGGTTGTTGAATTGCCACTTATCAACCCAGAACTGTTCCGTCGTGTGGGAATAACACCACCGAAGGGCTGCCTCCTCTATGGACCTCCAGGAACAGGAAAAACCCTTTTGGCAAGGTGCTATTCTGTTTTTTTTACAATTGTCGCTTTATTCCATTTTCATTGTTTTGCTCGTTTGTTACTTTCCTTTCTCTTCATTATTTATCATTTATCATTTTATCTCATGTGAGGTTCAACATTACGCTATAGGGCTGTGGCTTCGCAGTTGGATTGTAATTTCCTAAAAGTGGTCTCTTCTGCCATTGTGGACAAATACATTGGAGAATCTGCTCGCATGATCCGCGAAATGTTCAACTACGCTCGTGATCATCAGCCGTGCATCGTTTTCATGGACGAAATTGATGCGATTGGTGAGATTTCCTGATTTCTTCGCTTGACATTGTTCTTATGGTTCCTGATGCATGTTCAATCTTTTGAATCTACAAAAAGGTGCATATAAAGTTTCGGTCAAATGACCGCCGTTCTTGAAAGTGCGTTGGTGGTCAAGTGACGGAGGTTTAGTGGACGTTCAATTCGCTTCAGGTGGCCGACGATTTTCCGAAGGTACATCAGCTGATCGTGAAATCCAACGAACTTTAATGGAACTGCTCAATCAGCTGGACGGGTTCGATTCCCTCGGAAAAGTTAAGGTAACCGCCAAGCCCTAATATACTTTTCAGTTGCACCCACTATCCGACAAAAGTGCGGACATCCTGACGCGGAAGAATATGTTTGCACGTTGTTTTTAGGTTATTATGGCCACAAACCGACCGGATACCCTGGATCCTGCCCTTTTGCGTCCTGGTCGTCTCGATCGAAAGGTTGAGATCCCGCTACCAAATGAGCAAGCTAGGCTTGAGGTAACTGTCATGATCGACAACAATAAAAGCACACTTTATTGCTAATCTTTAACTCATCTATTAGGTCGTCGGAAAAGTTTCCCGCCACTCAGTTTGACCTCTCACCAAAATTTTAAAATGGGTTTCGGGATCTCACCTTTATAACCGTTATGTAGGTTGATTTATGAGCTACATATACCACAGTTGTCCTGGTTCAGCTCTACATGTATTGCAGAGAAAGTCGATATTGATTGTAGGTACCTTAAGCTGCCTTTCCTTCACGAGCTCATAAAACAACGCGTTGAAGAGAGCTCAGTTAACGGCTTATACACCATTGTAGGTCCTTCAATTGTCTTTCTTAGTGCAGCAAAAGTTTGGTTTGGTGTGTTCAAAAAGGCCCATTTTGGCTTCAAAGAACAACAGTAGTGGGGGAGGGTAGTTGCTGCTGCTTAAGTGGGTCTTCTGGAGCTGGCTTCAGAGCATGGTCGGCGTAGTACCCATAATTTGATAGGGCAACTCGAGTGCCATATATCCTCACAAGTTGGCCGTCTCTGAGGCTTTAGAACCACAAGAAAATAGGGCACATTGTTGCGGCATGCTTTAGCGGCCACCACCTACAGATGGTGACGGGTGCATGCACGACCATCTCTACTTTCTGAAGGAATTTTGATTCGCCCGGCAATTTGGTTAGTGACATCAAGGAGTGGGTAGCGTACACCAATCACACGCCAAATCTCCTGCTGTTCACTTGCAGCAAACCAGCGAAAATTTCAAAACCGCAACTCCACCCGCAATGTAGATGATCGGTCTGCAGCTGAACTGCAAATGAGGCGTTCAATAGGAGCTGCTACCTGCAGATGCTACTGTCACCAACGATGTCTAACATCGCCCCTTCGATGGAAACGGAGAACCCGTTAGTGGAAAACATAGGAAAACCTTCTTCAGTCATCATGACGCGCATTCACCTATTGAGAAGGAGACCTTTTAAAAATTTCAAAAACATCCGACATTCCCAATGACCTATCCAAGACATTCGTCGAACCTTGCCCCAACAAAATAATATTTGTTCCATTCGTTTTCCATTCAATTACTAGAGAACCAGCTCGACGAGTGAGAGTACCTCAAAACGTGGCTCGCCGAATTCTTTTCATCAAAACTCTAGAAATTCTGGAGGAGGAGAGTTCCAATTTCATCTGATAAATAACAAGATGTTGTTGATGGTAATCATGCATAAATGTGTCGGATGTCGAGTGGAATAAAGGAGAGAAACATTTTTGAAAACATTGGCAAAAGTGGCGGGAAACTTTTCCGACAACCTAATATTTTCTAGGTATTGAAGATTCATGCAAATCCAATCACCAAGCATGGCGACATTGACTACGAAGCAGTGGTGAAGTTGTCCGACGGATTTTCTTGCGCCGATCTCCGTAATGTTTGCACGGAAGCAGGTAGGAGTTGTTTTGATTTTAGGCTGTTCCGCTCTTTGACCGAAGTCGGGTCAAATCATTTTGCTTAGGTCTCTTCGCCATTCGAGCTGAAAGAGAGTACGTGATCGAGGAAGATTTCATGAAAGCAGTTAGAAAGGTTAGTTATTGCTTCAATATAACGAGAAAAATCAGTTAATAGTAGTAGGCAAGATTTGAAAAAGGTGTATCGCTCCTCGTGCTATAGTTCTCTATCAATCCCTTGGCTGCCGTGATAGCTTATTTCGTCTGACAGCAAAGTTACTGTTTCAATTTCTGTTGTGTGATATCTGTAGCAACGGTGTAATAGCAAATCAGCAGGTTTTTGACAGTTGTCCCTTCGCTTTCTAAAACAATGTGCCGGTTACATTGTTTCGCCACTACTGAGGGTCTTCAAAACTAAAATTTTCCGAAGCTTCCTACATTACCAGGGACTGAATAGTACTCAGGAATGATATGCTGCGGGTTGTTTTGATTCCAAATGCTTGGAAGTAGAGACGGATTGTTGCAGCGCAGATTAAAGTGAAAGCGTGCTGCTGTGGCGGTCTTGGGAAAGTACAAATCATAGTTCCGAGGCGCGGGTTCGAATCCATCCGTAGTCGTAATCTTTGCGGCGATTTGGTATCATCGGAGCAGTACCTGTTTCTCTTTCACGTAGCAGTGACCCGCGAATGCACCAAAAATTTAATATTTTTTGGTTCCCTCATGGGCATCGCTTTCTTTGCTCACTTTTGTCATCTAAAGTGGGTCAGAATTTACTAATTCTCACCCGTGAGAACACTGCTTAGTTGGTTTTCTTGGAGGATCGCTCTGTAACAGGGACGTGAAGCGATGATAATGAACCTTCCGACCATGTCTGACTTAAGAGAGACGTTTCAAATAGCGTGCAAATACTCAGCCGAGTTTTCTCGTAGCGTGTGTAAAGTTATATTGATTAATTTTGCCGGTTTCAAATTTCGCGCTCGTAATGTCGTCACCATAAAGCACCACTGGATCAGATTATTTTAATTATGTTTTTCATATCCTAATAATGTTATATTCAGGTTGGAGACGCTAAGAGGCTCGAAACCAAACTTGACTACAAACCTGTTTAGTCTCTGCGTCGGAGTATGAGTGATGTTTCGAAATGAATGCAAAATTCGTGGTATACAAGCTTAACGTAACTTATTGTCCTCGTGATTCATTGTTTATTTGTACTGCAAATGAATCATGTGTTCAGTACCGTTGTTTTTTTCAAATCTTATGCATCCATTGCAGTTCCTCGTGAAGAGAACTCCTCTCACTTAATGTTTCTCGGAAAATGGCACTCCTGGAGTTCCCCTTGCATGGGATGTCGTAGTCCCCATTCTTTTCCAAGAAGAGATCCTCCGTCTTCCCGAAGCTGCTCTATTGTGTCAGGGTCAACCTGGGTGTTCAACATTTAAGGCGCAGGTTTGATCTGTGTTGGATTGACCATATATATTGATATCAGTAAAAATGGACGCTATCACGTCACAGGCGACTTTCCTGTAGGCGTCCCGTATTGGTAATGATCAGTGCCGGTGTTTCCTCATTCTAAAGCACGAAAGCTTCACAATTTATTTGTTTATGAACACATACAGTATGTCACTACCATTCAAAAAGCAGTGGGTCAAAAAGACAAGTGCCAACAGTAGGAAGTAAACAAACTTGGAAACAGATCAATCAGCAGGTAAAGCAGCAAAAAAGAGAACAAATGGGAACAAAGATGAGGCAGATGCACCCCAAAATTGAAGACGGACACACAAAGCAGTCCGGATATTGGTGTTCGGCACGCCAATTCTCCCCTTCAGGAGGGTTGGAATGGTCCTCTTTGGGTGAATCGTCTTTCCAAGGATAACAAGAACTGCAGAAACCCTGAGTAAGCTCAGCAGCTCAGAGTCACAGCACGGTATATATTAGGTTGTAAACAAAGTTCTATCATTTTCCGCACATCCCTGATGTCATTGAACATAAAACTCGAACGGCAAGACGAATAATCAACGAGTTGTGCTTTTTAGGTTAACAAATAGTTCTTCTTCTCATAGAAGTACTTCATTGACAATAACTCACGATTCCTGATTTTTTATAAAGCTTCAAACACAGCAGAGCTGAGATGGCTTTTTGAAAGAATTCACTTAACCAGTCCAAACTTTGCTGAGTGGTGGAGTTGAGCGCAGTAGATCTGAATATTGTACGCCTAGGAAATACTCTTTCACGTAATACTATGCTTCTCTGATTTAGTAAGTTCCTTTTTATTTATTTAGTAAGTAGTAAGTAAGGATTTAGATTTAGTAAGTAAGGAAAGCGAATCAGTTGAAGTGAGGGCACCATTTGACGGACTTTTGTTCGTTAATCCTTGTATCCAAGAGGAAGTGGGGAAAAAGAAGCCACCACAACTACTTCATGTGAAAGCAGGAGATCTATGCTTCTTCCGTACAATAGCCCTTTGCCATCTCAGACCTTCTAAGAGGGTGAAAAAAACTCGACAATTAATGGGTCACAATTTCACTGAGGCGCGCAGTTGGAGTAAGTGAGGGTTGCCACTTCATTCCATCAGGGCGACTTTAACGAAGCGATTTTTGATATATTCCTAACATGCGATGGAGAATGGATCTTTTACTATGAGAAGAAACACTTTGCACAGTCCGGCACAGCAGCACACGATAATAATACTTTGCACAGTTTTTTCACCTCGACTGGACCTCCAAGATCTTTCTGAAGACGGATTTCCACTGTAAGAAGGTAGTGGTCTTTGTCATGTCAACTACTACTTTATTAGACTTACTTTCTCTTCCTTCCTCCTAGCCAAACGATAGAGAAAGAGGTGTACATCAAAAATAAATGTGACACTGAAAAGGTGACAGCCTAAGCTAGGAACCAAGATGCTCCGTTACTTCTCCAGGACACACCGCGCCTACGTGTTTCAGAGTTGGCCCTCCAGAATTCAAGCGAACTACATATCGAAATTTCTTCTACGTTTACCACATTCATCGACCATCGTTCTAACTCGCTACCACTTTTCAGGCATCCACATTGCATTTGAAGGAAGAGAGGATTAAGAAACCAACATGATGTCAAAATCGCCTTCATGGATTTTACTCGATGCAGATCTTCAGATTTTTTCGCTAGTGGCACGAGCGACTAAAAGTCCTCTAGTGAGAGACATACTCTTCAAAATGGTGTTTAGATTAGGAAAAATGGTCGACCCTGAGCTGAGTTATGACGTTTTAAAATAAGGTGCAAAAAATGACAGAACTTTCTTTACAACCTAATACGTGCACTCTTGGACCAGCTGTACTGAGGGGAAAAAACCGAGAGGGTCAACCTTCCACCGGTTCATGGTACGGCGAAACATAAGTAAAGACCAAGGTCTGCAAAGCTTCAACAAAGATGTGCCTCTCCGTAGTTTTCAAGAATTGCGATGGTAGGTGGTAATAGTAAGACATGGTCCCAGGCTCATGAAAGGAAATCGGGGTGCAATAGCTAAAAGTGATTAATTGAGAATACTTAACATAATATGAATGACGAAAAATAGAGTCCTGTTTCACCATTTTAAGACACTAAAAGTGGAATGAGCCTGCTTCAAACCCTGAAAATTGTGACACTTCGAAGTCGAGTTTCCCCGATTTCTTATGTGTTGTCATGCAGCGACTGCAATAAGGGTAGCGACACACTCTTGACCGGCTGGTAAAACTGAGGCCAATCCAATAGGGGCTTAGCTAGTCTGGTAGTAGTTAGCTTCGATTAGTTATGTTGCCTCCACGCCATCAGGTCGTCATCATTTTGAAGTATATCTCCAGGTTTATAAGAGCGTGGGTTTCACAGATCGAAGCCGTCGGTGAAAAGTTGCAATGCAACAAATCCACAGCTCTGAGTCACTTTTCCCCATCTGGAACTCTTGAATCTGCATCAGAGGTCAAAATGGCGGAGAGTCGCTGTTAGGGACTACGCTCTGCCGTCACTAGAGGATTGTCCAAAATGACCTTAACCTCTAACACCCTCATATAAAATACAATTCTACTACAATTTCTGATTTATATTGTTACGATAGAGGAACCGTCCCTATCGGGACCTTGAGAATTCTATGCCTTTCTACTACGTAGTACCAATTCCACTTTGCTGCGGTGGGAAGACAGGCGGAAACGCGCTGAAATTGACATTTGGCGGATTTCGATCGGTTTTGATTGTGTTATCCGCTTGTGACACGTACAAATTTTCTTCCGCGGTGGCTCTTAAATCCAATCCTGGAGGGAAAGCAAATTACGGATTGCGCACTGTTTTTCAGAGTCGATGTTTTTTGTGAAACCACTATGCCACATAGAAAATCGTTGAATCCTCTTCACTTTTGAGCAGTTCTGCTCAAAAGCGTGAGTCATAATGAGAAGAATGGTACATCTTTGTGATTGCACAACGGCCATGTTTATTCAAGGTTTGGAGATGGCGAAAGGTGTATTAGGTATCAGACACCTCAGTTTTACCAGCCGGTCAAGAGTTTTTGCTTTGGACAAGGCCAACGAAGAATTCCTACCCTCCAAGTTTGGATGAATTGGCAGCAGAATCGTCTGATAAGATGCGACACCAATTAAATTTTGATCTAGCAGAAGATAACCGCGCGAAGCAGTCATTGTCTGGGCCACCTGCCTATTCATCATGCCTCTAGAAATCTATATGAAAGTCGAATGCGGTAGCCATCCTCTGATCAAGCTGTAGTGTCAGCGTCAATGTGAGATCATCTCCCGTCGACTTTCTCTCGGGCCGATCTTATGGGGTCTAGTAGTCCATGTGCTTCGCAGTAGGATGAAAATAGAGAAGAACAGGTCCCTCATAACACTCCTTTTCATATCTATGTAGGAATGATCCCATTCACTTGTCGACCACTGGCCCGATCTTCGTCGCTCTAGCGTCATCCAGCCGTTTAAACGTCTACTCTTCATCACCGAGGCCATCTCAGTTGTCTGTTCACATGACATATGGCAGTCTATAATCGTGAACGTCTTGCAGGCAGTTAAAAATACCCTCACCCTCATCTAAAATCCAATTCTACTACAATTTCTGATTTTGTGGGTGTATGACATCTTAGCAATTCCGCTTCTGTCTTTGTGGGTTCGATTTTTATGAGCTTCTCTTCAAAATGGGAATCCTTCATAAGGTGGCCCTACCGCTCCACACTGTACACATCACAATTTCACGTGTTCGAGAGAAAACCGCGGTTTTCGAAAGTGGTGGAGTTCTAGGTCAGGCTATTTGGTTGGCGTTCGTTAGACAAAGGCATCGTCATTCCTGTGTTCGCAGTTGCAGTGAACTTGACCCACGTTTCCGAGTAAGTATGATATCCTGGGGCCGTATGCTCGCCTCTCCCGGCCGGGCGATGGGCGCTTATCGGTGGTTCAAGTTCACTGCAACTGCGAACACCCTCGCAAAACTGCGGTGAGGCGGGCAACTTGAATTGAAATTTTCCGGATTTAGCTGCCGCATCCAGCACGTCAGTACATAATAACACTTGGTCGCAATCATTCCTGACCAAGGTGGAAGCGTCGCCTTCGCGTTTTGCCGGTAGATAGCACACTGCGTGGTGGAGCAGCGGTCTAGCATCACTGTATTCCGGGAAGCAGACGATGGGAGTCTGAATCGCAGCTAAATCGAGTTTGCCGCGAATAGCATAACATTCAACTTTAAAGACAATCCCCATACACTCGGAATGAGATCGCCGCGCTCATCACACCCTAGTGTGCCGTTAAAATTTTACGTGAACTAGACGCTTACTACGCCGCGTAAACTCTTTCCCCAGATCGCCAATCATTCCGTTTAGTATCCAATTTCGGAGACCGTCGACAGAGCTTCGGCCATTTCATTCGTAATCGGGTGCCCGCGCTTCAATCCACGCATCACCACTCTGGGCCTGCCTGATTGTGAAAACAATCCCATCACTTGACGGCACCCATCCGCCCACGTGTGACTGGCTGAGTAGGCGCCTGTGACTTGTTAGACAGAAGCGCAACGTCACTCTAAGACCAGTACCAGGCCTACTGAATGTTCTTTTGTCAATCTACTCGAGACGTGGATCGTGGCCTCACCTGTAATTATCCGAAAGAGCAATTCGCTTTGAAAACAGCAGCTGGTTGTGAAAGTACATAAAATCACAAATAGGTGGTATGATATTCACTGTATGTCACAAGAATGCATTATTTGTCCAAACAGTAAGATAGGGGACTGCTACGAAGTTGGAGTAATGTACCAGATAGAGCGTAAGGCATGCAATACATAGTGGAAACAGGGCGAATGTTGGCTACACGTATCAAAGGAAATCTAGCCGGTAAGAAACGGTATAATACGAAAACTCCGCTTGGTAGATATAGAGCTGAAAAAGATGGAGGCGATTTTGTCGTTACATGCAATGTGCTGTCGTATGAGAGTTATATGTCATGCAGGAAAGCATTACAGTCTTTCTAGATTTCTTCTTGAGGAATCCACGAATGAAGAGATGAATGCCTTTCCATAACAAATTATCTTCTTTCGTATGTGCCGTGTTGTGAGCTGGTATCGGATACGGGCGCTATGTGGGTTGGGGGGTGCAAGGTGATGGTCCGCAACTTTACGTCGACTTAAAAGTGTTATCATTGTGTTATGCTTCTGTGCCGGACGAGGTCCTAACCCCTAACCTCGTCCGGCACAGAAGCATAACACAGTTATAACATCATGCCGAGGTTTCAAGAAGAGAGAACTTGGAGTGTTATCATTGTTATATCTGTCATTGTTTACGATCAACTCGGTCGTTTTCGACATGTTTGACATGCAAACTCGGCACTATTCCACTTGTTGGACACCAGCACTCGATTTTTTTCAGTCGTCGAAATTCGGTGAAACTTCGCCTATGGGGGTAAATGAGGGCGCTGTCACGATCACGAATCTGCTGTCCGTTTTCTACGCGGGTCGTCTCGGATCACCCAAATCGCTACTTGGGTGGTCCAGTCAGGATCACCGATTTCGCTGAAACTTTGCCTATGGGGGTTCTCTTGTATCCTGGACACTCTTCTGAATTGTGCACACCTTAACATGTTAACCAGTTTAGAGTCGACGCAATATTACAGACCAGCACGCTGCGCCCCCCCCCCCCAACCCACATAGCACCCGGATACGTCGGTGTAACCATGTGTATGAACAGAATGACATGTATCTTACCATACATTACTAACTTATTAACCTGAGAAACTGGTGGTGCATCTCTGGACGTGCGGTTGGTTATTTCTCTTCGATTACATTTTCCTACGATGATTGTTACAACTCACCATAAATTCTAGAGTTGATGTGGCCTTTGCCAGGCTTACCTGTCAGTTTACTAAGCCCGAGTTGTCTCAGGTCTCTGAAGACGACGAGCACATCGAAACGTCACGCCGTTCAATAAATGTTCCACAACAAACTTCGTTAGGCAGAAGAACTAGGTTAAACGATTGCTCTTATCATGAGTAGGGCCAATGTGCCAATGTTTAGGGCATGGAAAAGATCATCTACTTCAATGGCGTAGAACACCTACTAAACAGAACTTTCACGGCTCCACTTAAGCTTGATTAATTTGTACCATACTTGCCTGGGTGTGTACGGCAGCTAGTCCCCACAAGACGTTGAATAAATCGAATTCGCACTACGATTCTGGGATTCCGCATGGGAGACAGCAAAACCATGTGGAACCTCTGAGAGTAACTTCGCTTCCACTTCTCCAGTGTTCAAACAGAACAGGAGTACGTACTCCTAACAAAAAGGCTATTATTCTGCTATTTGCCGCTTTTTTGTTTAGCGGTTTATAGACGAGAACTAGTTGAATGACTTATAGATTTGGAGATGCTAGGTTATTCGCGAAACACTGACATCGGACGGGAATTGAACCCGCGTCTTCCTGTTTCCGGCAGACTGCACTAACCACTGTGCTACCGATGTACTACGTTGCGAATCTCCTAGCATCTCTTTCTTAAGCCCGGTCGGGCTGTAGCTATCAGCACTCACCCGCAATCACGGGAATGAGCTGCTAGTTACCGCTTTTTTGTAGTCAGTGCAGTCTGCCGGAAACAGAAAGACGCGGGTTCAATTCCCGTCCGATGTCAGTGTTTTGCGAATAACCTAGCATCTCCAAATCTATAGGTCATTCAAAAAGCCTATTGTTATAATGCTGTTCGAAGTTGTTAGCTGGGAAAATCTATGGTCGGTTCAACGTTTCTCCCTATTAATGGTCTTCAGAGGCCTGATCATAGCTTAATTTATTAATTTATTTATTTTCTTTTTTATTTACTTATTTGGTTATTTATTTATGTACGTGAATTTAGGACTCACGGTAGAGAAAAACAAACAAAGAAAAACGAGAACAGTGAACAGTTCTAGTGCTTTGTTAATGATCCAATGGGTTCCCTGAAAGCTGCATCCACTCCAGCACAAGTAGTTATGGACACGAAATTGAAAGTGCGTTCAAAATAAGACAACTATACCCTCTCCACCGCGTAGTACTGGAGCGAACCTTCGTCCCATATAGTCAACCCACGGATTTGTGAAAATATTTCCCAACCATTTGAATATGGTACAATGCAGATATTTAGTTATGGGCGACAATGTTTGGGCTTAATCAGTCCAAAGGTTGTTAGTCTTGCACTACTGCGCATCATTTCTGAGGATGCTTGCAAAGCCTGATCGTTTAGACGTTCGCGTATAGGGAAAAGGAGTTCAAGGAACCTAGTGGTGTCCGTTAAGTGCAAAGGTGATTGACCTACGATGGAATTCATAGACGCAGTGTATAGGAATTGTGGAACCTTGGAAGCGCTCCAGTACAGCTTGTCATATTACTGTTCATATCTTGAAGGCGTTCGAAGACATTGACGTCAAGTAACGCGGTTCAAGTTCATGTGCTTCATGTGCTTTATGAAACTGTAGAAGGCCGGGAAAATAGAAACGTCTATTTTCAACCTTTAGTCGTTGATCGCATTTGATATGATGACATCACTAAAACTATCAGCAGTATATTCTATGAGCAAAAAGTCACCTGTAAATTTCCAAAAAGTCCCCGGTCGTTTCCTGTTGGAAGATTATCGCTCAATAATGTTGAAGAACCGCTCGTATGTGAAGCACTTTGAGCACATTCACATCACTTTTCTCTGCACTCCAGTGACTCGGTATTACTTATGTAATACATTTTCACCGGAAAGTTCCTTTTTGGCGCTGAATCGACGAGTTGTTTGTGACAGTACGATTCACTCTTCATTTGTGATGACAATCTGCATTGCCAAGAGGCACTAGCGGACACGGTCGGGCGTCCGATCCTCGCCAGGGCTAACCAACCTTCCATTTGATAGGTAAATTGGTACCAGATTTGTCTGAGAAGGCGAAGACGCTGACATGATAGAGCTGCAACACCTAGTATAGACCTAATACGTATTTTGCCTCTACGATTCAGAGTGGAACACGAATGCGGCGGCACGTCCTCAGGGAGTGATCAATGCTGGCACAGTTGCACTTGCTTTTACTTTTTTCAATCTTTGCGGTAGTCGTAGACTTTCGTAAAGGCACACAACCTCGCTGAGTCGTTATGAGTGTACATATATTGGTTGCTGTTATTGCCTTCGAAGTTATCAGGCTGTCAGTGAAACGTCTCATCTAACATCACTGCCGAGGTTGAAGAAAGCGAGACCTTGGGGGGAACAAAAACGTTCGCATAAGGGCAGCAACCGGAGCGTTCCCCATCATAGTTGAGCCAAACGTGGATCTGAAACCTGTTCAATGCTTGTATTATCAATATTATCACGTATTTATGTATTGTCACGAAACCTATCCCTACTTTATCCCTGTTGATTGTGTGTGAGTTCTTGTTCATCTTTTTCCATGAAACTGGAATAAAGAGCAATGATCGGCTATCAACGGTAATCAGTATGAGATCAAACATGGCGGAACGTTGACTTTCTGTTTGAGTTGTTGGCTGTTCAATCAGAATAATTACTGATCCTTGATCTCTTAGAATATCATCATGGTGATACAGTGTTAATTTTGAAGCTGTCATAAGAGGAACTGAAATCTGGTTCCGTAAATATCAAATAAAGATTCGAGATTCTGGCTATGAAAGCATCCCATCTCATCCGTATTCATTGTAACCAAATAAAACGAGCGCATCCAACGACTACGGTGCCGCTATTTTCAAAGGATTTACGTCAAAAGCTCGAGAGTTGTTCTCACTGCATTTTGCCATCACATTGAGAATTCATATGAAATTCCCCGAAAAACAGCATTCTACGATGGTGCGCTCACCACGCACCCTCACAACAGCCGCCGTTAAAGTGCAATATGTACATCTGTTTTGACGCACGACATTGCTAATTCGTCGTCGGTCGTCGTTCGCGTCCTTGACGACCCCATTTGTGTCGGGTATAGCACTGAAGCTACTGAAAGAGATGGGAACATCTCTTATTGTTGGAAAAGTAGACATATTTTCTCATCAAAATAGCCACTGGTACTTTCCACTCGCGCGTGGTACAACGGAAAGAGGCGCTACTGACACCTGCATGGTCGAGCAATCAGTGCCTGTCCAGGCTAACCAAGCCTTCCATCCCACCAGGGTCGGGTAAATAGGTAGCAGACCTGTCTAGGAAAGTGAAGATCCTGACTTAGAATAGCGATCCCGCTAGTCATTGTATAGGGCAAATACGCATTCACCACACCTATGCGGTTCTGACTGGAACACGGATGCTCCGGTGCGTCCTTATGGGACTGATCAATGTCGATACCTTCACTTTACCTTTTACTTCTCATTCGTAGACGATCACATGCTCCGATCGAATCATGGTAACCGGATGATGTTCTAGCAAACGGTCTCTGCCAGTGCTGCTTGAATGGAATTTTGGTCCAAAGATGGCCGAGACCATCTGCAATAGGAAATTTCGCTGCAGGGCTTTCCAGCTCCACCCGAAGAAGTATTTGCTTTCTGCCGTCACGAAAAACCAGAGCTAATTGGTGTCCGAAACTGCTGAGTAAAGGGCCGGAAATGGGATGCGGAAATCGCGTCACCTCTGCGCTACACTTGGTTCTAGGTCCACACATCATCATTAGAAGCAACTCTCGTCACAAAAGGTGGAGAGTGGAGAACAGGAAAAGTGCGACTAAGATCAAAGGCGATGAAAGTTGAGAGATGACAGGCAGAAAGTCAGAGATTACACATATGAGCTGAGATGCAAGGTCTTCTCACCCCTTTCTCATTAGAATCCACTTGTATGAAAGATGAATGTGCTGCAGCCACACTTCTACATGTTTTCGAATCCGCTGCTTCCACTTGCACGTCATCTTGCAGGGGTCGAAAAAATCCCTTATTAAAGCCGCCGACCGCAGTCAGTCTTATTACCAATAATTACCCAGCGGTTTCATGGCATTCCATTACGACAAGACGTGAGCGCATTTTCAGCGCTAGCACCACCGACGTTACAGTACTCCTGGAATTCATTTAGAAATCTCTCAAGAGCCTGAGAGAGGCGGCTTAAATGCTTCCGTAGAAATCACAGCACTTAACTAATTTCTTTTCCAAAAACTCTCATGACCTTTTTCTGAAGTGAGAAGCTGTTACCTACAAACGGTGAACTGAAATAGCAGGCTTAGCTCTATAGGAACGAAGGATCAGTTGCGCTTTAAGTTGTGAAACTTAGAAACTCCTCCTTCTTCTTTTCAGGTGGGACCTTTCACTGGGCTCACTTTTGAGCAATGTTGCCTTTGCAGAACTTGTAAACCCAATAAAACATATGTATATATTTTGTGGGAATAGGTAACATATGTAACATATGTTACCTATTCCCACAAAAGTCGGTTCAATTTGTTCAGAAGTTCTCAAACGAAAACTAAAAAGCTGGTCCCAGACCAACAAGAACCGCCACATTATGCTTATTTGACAGCTTGTTGTCCTGATTGTGTCAGAATTTCTTTGCTCGAAACGTCAACATTTGTTTGGAAAACAACAGACAACATTGTCATCACAAATGAGGAATGAATCGTACTGTCACAAACAACTCGTCGGTTTGCGCAAAAGGAAACTTTTCGGTGACAATGTGTTACATGAGTAATACACAGAAATTGTGGTGCAGAGAAAACCGACGTGAATGTGCTCGAAGTGCTGCACGAGCGAATCCTCAACTTCATAGAGCGATGGTTTTCCAACAGTAAAAGAGAGGGGATTTTTGACGACTCACAGGAGAATTTTTGCTCATATGACGTAATGCTATAAATTGGTACTTTTATCAATGTTATCATGTCAGGTGCGATCAAGGACTAAGCAGCTTCTACTCTATTGTGAATAAGATATGTGTTATACAGCATTTTCTGTTGTTTGACATACACTATGAATCCAGACCTGACCATCGTTGTCCGTATCAGTTAAAAACACGTTACATTTTTGGGTTCACTACCCGAAATACATCGTGAAACCAAACGGCGCGTAGACCGTAATGCATCAGCGGGATTTTTTTAATCTTTACTCGGGGTATTTGCAAGGTCTAGCCCATCTCGTTAGCGCGGCGAAGGTTCGTGTACCCCGAATGGCGTGCAGTATTTTGGGTGTTATTTCCGGTGAAACCTCCATGAATTCGGACATAAACCTACCGAATCGTCTAAGCTCGATTCTACAGGGTGCGTCAAAAGTCTTTGGACTCATCGTCAGATAATTGGTCGCCTTAACGGCTATTTTGAAGCAAATGAAATGAAATTCATAACGTTTATTAGGTTAGGCATTGTACACATAAAAACATAGTTAAGTTTCGAAACGGCCTCATTTAGCACGAACACAGGCCTTAAGTCTCTTAGTAACATCCATCCACAGCGGCACGCAGGACTTCTTCATCAATTTCTTTCCAGGCTTTCTTCAAAGCTCGTTTGAGCGACTCAATATCCCTGTGTGGTGTTGAGCAGGCCCTGCTCTTTAATATAGACCAAGTTGTCGTACACCGTGAACTCTGGGATACGTAGAGTTCTGGCAATGCCCGCGCCTACACTCCCTCCTTGTGCATTTTCGCCATAGCAGTGCGCAAACCTTTTACTCCAGATATTTCAAACAGGCCAACGATCAGCAAGGAGAATTTACTATACTGTAGGGCAAGATTAGTATAATAGTTACGCATAAAAGCTTGGATGACTGCAGGGCGCTCTCCATATATAACGATCCTCAAAAAGTGAGTACAAAGACTTTTGACGCACCCTGTAGTATCTTCCCAGTACTTTCTTTCTTTTTCCTTTTTCTAATTTTTCGTGCTACCAATTTTCTTACTGGAAAACTGAAAACTGCATTAGCGTAACTGCTGCATCCTGAATTTGATGTTTGAAGGGTTCTGTATTTGATACAGTACATATTTGTCTTCGGCAGGCCGAGTGTATGCAGAACCATCAGGAGATGGTGATCAAGTAGTGAGATAGCCTCGATTGTTTAGTGCCTTAACTAGTACGCTTGAAAAAGCTATCAGTTAGGTCCACAAAACAAGCGAGGCATCCTTCCCCGGCTCTCAATCATTTGTTCAATGGTTATTCAGTCGTCTATTACCATGTTCGGAAAAACTGAAATGGTGTTGAAGAGCCACATACTTATCTACGTCAACTCATGTTACTCAGGCTCTGGAAAAGGCGAGAGTGCCAAAAACTGAACACTAGTAAAGTTGCCATCAAAATTTTGTCGCTGCGTGCCTGGCTCTCAGCTTTAGAAAGGAGTCATGTGTTTGACATCAATGCCTCTTTTGGACCAGACTCAATCGGACTTCAGACCAAATTTCTAAAAATAGCCATTTGCGGGGTCGATTCGGAGGGCTCGTTGTCAATCGCGAGTTCATCCCACGTCGTTCCCACTGGATTTCATTTCGAAGTCCGACAAATTGTCTCTCTCAGAGGATTTCACACGTTGTTGGCCTCGGGATCCGATGAGGGAGGAAATCCAGCTGGTCAGAGTGCAGAGAAGCTTGTCGAACCGTACTCTCACAGAGGAATTTTAAAAATCGGTAAGTTACCCTTCTGAAGGCTTAGTCTTCGCCCGTTTCTTCATCGTAACATTGTGAGCGAATGACTGCTCATGTCAAAACGCTAGGGGATTCTGATGAGATCGGTTTTTTATTCATATATATCCCTTTGAAAGGACTCATATAGTAATTTGTAAGAAACCAGTGTACTCATTCATAATGGCAAACTTCTGCCACCTCACAACTAGGATATCATTCATCAAGATGATGGAAGAAAAGAAAAAGAAGAATGAAAAATTAATGCATGTTCTTGGTAGATAGATTGAACGTCTTGCAGATAGATTTTTGCGTTGTTAATTTTTGGCGGTTCTTGGAAAATTTCGCTTTTCACCCCAAACGAGACTCACCAGATCTAAACGTCCCATTGTTCTTCGTGCAATACCTCTCACGTTGCCAACTTTGGTCAATTCTAGTGGAAGACCGTCCAGTGGGAGCGGCGTGGGATGAGCTCGCGAATGACAGCGAGCCCTCCGAATTGACCACGCTAATGGCTACTTTTTAGAAATTCGGTCTGAAGTCTGACTGAGTTTGGTCCAAAAGAGACATTGATGTTGAACGAATGACTCCTTTCCGAAGTTGAGGCAAATCGTTTCCCGGTCCTGCAATTGCCATCAAAGAAATGCAAGTGGATTTGAAAAAAGCTCAAAACAGCGACGTGGCACATTACAACGGACTGATGACTCCTACGGGGCCGAGGTGGTGAAAAATCATGATTTCGAATCCGCTCCAAAGAACGAAGATCCGACACCTCTACACGATGAGTTTCTTCTGCTAGCTATCCAGTGATGCACAACTCTTTTTGCCCACATGAGCGCTGCAATTACACTCGAGTCTGCTGCCTTTTATTCCCGCGTTGCTGTCACTTTCAGAAGTCTCGAGGCACGTCTTCGGCACACATTACTTACTATGGTTAGTGTCGGCACACATCACTGCCCACATTCTCATCTAAGGAGCTGGGCAAAGGACAGATATACCGCTTTCGTTTGTCACTCTTTGTCCTCGACTCCTTTGTGAAGCGTCGCCCACTCTTGAGCTCCTACATGTTCTTTTGAAACGTTGAAAGAAGGCAGGACGAGATTCTCGTTTTACGAGGCGAGTAAAGGCAAAATCCTCTTTCTTTAGATTTTCTTGCAACACTTGAATTCCTACAATGTAGCTTACCTCCCAGAGCTTTTTAACACGGGTACTTCGACAATACATACAGTAGGATTGTATAGAATGGCTTAAAAGCGGACACTATCACTTCAATATACATTTAGATTTTATGCACAAAATTTGGTTCGTGAAAAAAATTCTTGGCTAGTTGGTCTCAGAAAACTGATCACAAGAATTTGTCCTGCCTTGCATGGTATTTGAGGTATAGAACGTGGAGTTTAAATCTGAACGGGAAGTATAAATGTCGTTATAATCGATTTCGAGAACGGCCATGAATAGCTCCTTTCTACCCTAAAAAAAGTTTACTCCAACTGCCTTCTCAAATTTTCTAAGGAAGTACAACAGCAAGATCATTTTGAACATCGTTATATTGTGCTTGAGATCGAAAACTGGTAACGAATCAATCACCCCATTTTTTAAATAAAAATTGGGCATGTGACACAGTGCGGCATAAAAAAGAATAATTTTCTGCCCCGGTTGTTGTTGTGTGTAGCATTGGACCCGTCCTACGTCTTTGTTTGCCTCACCCCTTTGTATGTAAGTTCTCATTCATGTTGTAACACCTGCAGCTCAGGACTTTCTTTCCAAAAGTGTGACACAGTGCGGCATAAAAAAGAATAATTTTCTGCCCCGGTTGTTGTTGTGTGTAGCATTGGACCCGTCCTACGTCTTTGTTTGCCTCACCCCTTTGTGGGCGTTTTCACATGGTTTTCCTTTTTCCCTTTCCTCGGACTCGGCTCTGCCCTTAAGTTCTCATTCATGTTGTCTTCCAACGTAATTAGTAAAGCGATACACCTGCACTTTTGGTTGAGTTTCATGGGAAGAGAAACTTCATATTCTTGTTGCTATTAACAATATGTGCTAATGTAACAGCTCAGGACTTTCTTTCCAAAACATTCGTGCGGTGGGAGGGGAATAGCCTCTACATCTCAAGCTCCAGCTGCTCTGTTGCCTTGAGGAGACGGGCCCCAGCTCAAGCGAAATGACAGCCACATCCCAAAAATTGTCCTCTGTGTGGGCAAAAATGAAAGGTAGACTTATAAGCTGTTCTTATAAGAGCACCGCAGTCACTTTCAAATATCAGTTCGGAAAACCTCGTTGATCTTGTTTAACAAGTACACTCCTCGAGATATCTTCAACTCAACTTTTCTTATAACAACATGTCAACGACAAAGGTCATGTAGACAGGTAAAAAGTACCATCAAATCGTAGGAGAGCCAGTGGTTGGGACACCACATCCGTCACTCCGCTAAGTTGTTGTTCTCTCCAAAATTTCTCTTCCCCCTCTCTTTCACCACTTTTCTATGGCCCTCTTGGTAGGAAAATTTTCCGATTGAGAAGAAATCGATAGCATATTTGGTCGGTGAACTGTTCTTTTGCCGCTTCCCTTCTACTGAATATGGATGACCAGTTCCCTGATCAACAGGCTGCCCCAAGAGTTAGAGTGTCTGAAAAAAAAACATGAAAATAAAACGAAGAAGCGCTACACAGTTCTCTACCTTCTCTTCTGAATCCTATTTTTATTATTCAGTAATTTTTTATTGTTCTTACTCCAGATATGGGTGTGGGCTGTGTTGACCACTACCTGTCAGAATATAGAAAATTAGAAAAAAGAGAAATTGCGATTTTTCGAGTTCTACGCTGGGGTCGTCACTATGCCTCTACGATGGGCCCGCGTGGTACAGTGGTAAGAGGCGCTGCTGTCACCCGCACGGTCGAGCGGTCGATCCCGGCCCGGGCTAACCAAGCCTTCCATCCCTCCGGGGTTGGGTAAATTGGTACCAGACTTGTCTCGGAAGGTAGAGACACTGACCTGGTATAGGGGCCACAAGTAAATGCATAGGCCAAACACGCATTGATTTAATGTCTGTTTCTTTTTGTTTTTTGTGTTTTTCTGCTTAATTACATTATTTGTAAGAGTAGACTACGTAGAGCGTTACTTTTTGATGCGCATTCGACCGATCCACACTCGGGCTAACCAAGCATTCCATCCCTCTGAGTAGGGTGAGTAGGCACCAGACTGCTCTGGGAAGATAATTACACCGACCTGTACGGTTATCCGCACCATTGATTGTTTGGGTCAAATACATATTCATCATACCTCCTATATTGTAAATGGAAGACGAATACGCTGGTGTTTTCTTGTGGAACTGATCAACTATCGCTTTTTCTCCTACTGTAGGAGGGAAAGTTCTGAATTTTTTAAGCAAAGTGGCTTAAGACTTTCTTACCAGCCTATTCTATCGTTGAAGCTTTTGGTTGGTCACTGCTTTTCTGCCTAAAACATTGAGCATCAACGCCTGAAGGTAATCTCCTAGAAAGGAGACACGGAGATGAAAGTTGCAATGAATGTTAGTCGACACGATCAAGTACGGTACCGGACGTTCCGCAATGATGGAACGGCGGCAGCAGCGCTTTTTGCCGCGAAAGGTGCCGTTTTTGGGGTCAACGCGTGGTGACCCGAACAAAGTCTAACTCAATTCAATTACGCCGCATGCCCAGCGGTGGTTCCCACGTGGTAGCCCGGCCGAAGGCAGAGTCTCGTTTGTGTCACCAGGAATCGAATGGGCAAGGGAACGATAATCGAGGAGACAAAAAATCGCTTGTTAACAAATTCCACAAATATTGAAAATTTTCTATATGAAGAGATAGATTTCGAGTTGATGACTTTAAAAGCAAACTTATTTTTACGAACAAATTAATTTCAAAGAGAAGACAGAAAACCGGGGATTTCCGCGCAGGAAAGCGCCGCTGGCGCCGTGGTATCGTTGCGGCAAGTTTACCGCAAGAGCAAAAAGGATGGCGCAGATCCTCTCAGGGCAGTACTATGGCTTTTTTCGCAGCTAGCTGACGCAGCTGGCGCCAGCTGCGACAGGTCGGGCAGCACTGCTCCGAGTCCTCGCACACAGCAGCATACAAAGATCCCAACTGCAGTGCTGCATAGAGGCGAGCCATGCATTTTTAGCTCCGCTGCGACGAGCCCGTTGCCGGAGTATGCCATAGGCCTAAGGCGGCGTTTTTGCTTACCACGTAGGGGAGAAGGCTCTTCAGACGCCCTTATTGTCCCATCCTTCACATCGTTGTATAGTTTTCTCCTTTGTAGCGTTGTAGTATTTAGAGTTGGTTTGTAGTTGTTTACTCGTTTCGTTATTTTATTCGACTGTTGTCGTAACAGGAAAATCGCATATGATGACTACGATTGGAACGTTAACCAAAACCACCATGTCTCATTAGCTAGTGGGTGGCCCTATGGAAGGTTAGCACTTCCCCCACGCAGAGCGACGGCTCCAATGCAGCAAAAAATTCTTGGGTTCCTACTCTCCACTACCCGAAAAATCATTCTTCAGCCTTCTATCGAATTTGAATTATGAATTGTTTTCCAAGAATCGCGTTCGCGTTTGGTATGTTCACAATAATACCAAACATAATGTCCGCTCGTCAGACAGTTTTTTTCACAATGAATTCAAGTCCTAGTGTTTACAAGGAGTTGCACATGTAGCGCAATATGGAGCGCAGCTGTAATATGGAGCAGCCTTTTCGAGGTGAGCTTTGATACGCAATTTGCATGTTTTCTTCGCTTTGAAAGTGACATGCAGCTGGGTGTTCCCGTACGAAGCGGAACCATTGATAGAGAATGTATTTGAAACTGAGGCGAGAACCCTAACATAGGGAACTTTTTAGGCTGTTCATATCCGCAGAGTTGTTTCCAGGTTGTTCGGGTGACAGCACCACCGCGACATCCATTCCGCATTTTAGTACCACTGCAGGTATCAACCTCTCCAGGTGTCTTATGAAATTCAAATCCACGTCGTTATCTGAGATCTTGTGGTTACAAACGACAATCGTATGGAACAACAAACCGACCATTCAAGGCAGATAAACAACTATACGTTCCCCACCTATGTGTAGGAGCAAATTTATGCAGTTTGTATCCTAGTAGCCGTGGAGTTTCCAGCTGCTTCGCTCACGAGATTTTCCCAAATATTTTCCTCCACCCACATATGCACATAAAAGTATGTTTATATGAAAGTGATTTATTACGACTCTACGACGTGAACCGTCTTGATATTATCTCCCTACGAAGCACCAGACGTTCCGCCCACTTTCCACTTGATGAGGGCCTCTTTGCATGAAGCCTTTAGGAGTTGCACTGAGACATATCGGAAGTCACGTGTTGTTATTGTCGTCAATATATTGGATAGCGGTTTTCGGAAAGAAACGGAAAACGACGGTCGACTGACACAATCTTGCCTATCGAGAATGGATATCTATGGGACTTGTATACCTAAGATGGATCTCAACTGAAAACTCGTCCTTTTCCACCATCTCTTCTCAAATGGAAAGAACAAGTGAAGGAAAAATTGGGTTTTCTGCTCTAGCAACCAGTAACTACATATTTTTTGGTACAGCTCGGCTTCAGTGAGACTTGAGAGGAAGTCAATCAGGAATCCGTTGCAGGAATCGGAGCGTTTTTCTAAGCCTCCAGAAAAAAGCAAAGTGAATATACTCTAAAAAGGGATATATGGTTCCTCGAGGTGAGATACACTTAGTGCTTTCTTCTTATTGCTAGACCGGCATGGTCCAGGTTGTGCTGTTTTCGTCATCCTGAACACAATGCTTATATAGTAGAATCAGTAGGAAAGCCATATCATATTAATTCCAAGCATCAACCATTCTATGCCCATGAGCTTGGATCGCCTATCACTGCATATCCTTCGGGTCAAGAACGGTAAAGTCTTCAAGAGGCGGATGATGGACATTGATCTACCATTTGAACGTCACTTTCTGTCTACCTTTCCCAGATATTTTACACACTTCCTACCCGCGGGTCTTCTTTGTTACACCTATCAGCTCTTGCGCTTACATTGGCTTATTCAAAGCCTCGTACTCCTGGATTTTTAGATCACTCGTAGTAGTCAATGGTTTGCCCTATTTTCCTCCTTCAACATATTCGACATGGTCAAACCTTTATTTCAAGGCCTAGCAAGCTAAGATCTTACCTAGGCATGTTGCTGCGTTCACCAACCGCTTTACCCTTACATACCTTCAGCTTTATCATTGCTTTGTGGTTCCTTTTCTATACAAGGAATGGGATTTCATCCTATAACCATCTCACTTTTTTCAGCGATTCAATTCCTTTCTCTCCTCTTTAATTGTTCACCGATGCACACGTGGGTTTCCGCAAGTTGCGTTGTTCACTTTCCCTTCGATTTCTTCTGACAATAAAACCAAGGGCAACGAGCGTCATGAGAGATCTGAAGAAGACTGATGGTACTCAGGATTACCAACTACGGCTCTGCCAGAGGACGCAGAATTGGTTAGCCGTAACAAACGGCATAGCTACCGCCGCAATTTTTCATATACCAGCAGGAGAATGAGCACATATTTGCCCCTTCATAGAGCAGCATTGGCAGGAAAAAACCTCGGTTGATCGATGATCATGGAGTGCACGTTACCGGATCTCATCAAGCATTCTCTACAGATCTAGGAAATATGCAACCTTTTGTTATCGTTTTGTCCTTCATTACTTTATGTCAGAATGCTGAGAAAGACATTGCTTCGGAAATATTTGGTCGTGGGGAACGAGAATATTACTATCGATGCTAACATGAGTACGCAGTTGGGAAGAACTTACCCGCTCGTAGAACTGAATATCTGTAAAACCGTCCCTCACGACTTTAGGGTGCTCTCTTTTGAATTTCTTATTGTGATTGTACTCTGTTGTTTTAAGTGGCGAAAGGGCTACTGAAACCCGTAAGCTCGAGCGATCTATCCTCGCCTAACTTCTGTCGATCCGCAGTCGGGCAAGACTTATCTGTGAGGGAAGAGACACTGTTCTGAGCGTCCTTAGGGAACCGATCAACATCAATAACGTGTACGATTTACTGTTTGAGTGTAGAAATTTCGCAATCAAGACTGATACAAAAGGTTCTGTCGCCTGAACTTGGAAGAGGCAAGTAGAGTGCGGGAAACAACCCTACCGGGACAAGTTTTGGTTTACGGTGGCAAAACGAAAGGATAGTAGAAGAAGGAGACTCTCTCTTAGACTACTACTATCTCTCAGAATACACGATCCCGAGAAAATCAGCCTCCTTGTGTGGAATATACATATTTTAAGAAATGTGGGGTCTCGTCTACTCCGCGTACACATACACACACAAAAAATCCTTGAGAAACTTTTTGAACGATTCCATGTTCAGCAAAAAGATACATACATCGTACATCGATGCGTTTTTGAGTGAAGCTATCAAAACTATCAAGTGGGGTAAAAGACTCTCTCTTCGTTCAGATTTTAATTCACCATTGCAGTTTTATATAGTTCCTGGTTGGATGTTTGTTTTTTTTTGTATTCAACTTGTCAGCTTCAGGCCTTGCCAAGCCTGGATACGTCGAAACGTTGGCCGCAACGAACTTATGTGTCAATCTTGGTTCGTCAGCCCAGCATTCCCTTAAATGAAGTTTATGCAATGCAGGGACACCAGAACGATTGAGATCCTCTGTTAATTATGGTTCCATCGCTTGCGAATTCATTCATGTTCTCCTCCGCTCCAAGTGGCTGTACCTAGTAGATGCGACCTAGCGCTTTCTCAGCTGCCTTTTTCTGAAATTCCATCCCTACTCAGCCGAGTCCCTTTCGTTCTTTTTTGCTCTAATGCGGATTAAAAATTCTAGGATTCAAACGGTAGGTAGTCCGGGAAATCGCATTTGATCAAGCCTTCAACTGTCGAGGGATGGTGTGTTGCAAGAAAACTGTGTCTCCTTCGAATGCTCTTTCGAGAACGCAGTCGAATTCTAGGCGACAAACAAAAGGACACTTGACTCCGTATAAACATTTAGGGACGTTTAACATTCTGACTGCTATAAAAACCGCTCTGCTGAGCAAGCCGATCTTGCAATGTTTTTGTCCGATCCTCTTCCTTGCGGTTTCTTCTTCTGTGTATACCAACACATTCGGTTGTGTCCGTCAAAGTGACATTTCCAGTGTTTCTTCTGAGGGCGGAGGAGCCGTGAAACCATTTTACGAATTATTCGTTTGCTGCTGTCGTTTTCTCATTCACCACCCAGGAACTCAGGTTGTCAATCAGTCCGCCAAGCGATTCCTTGGTGAGCTCTCTTGGCATGGGAAGTGGAGGATGAAAAAGCCAGCAAGCTGAGGTGACGTTTTTGAACCGGGCTATAAATGTCCAGACAATTGGAGGGCATTATGGACGGGAGACGTTGCCAGGTGCAACATGATCGTCGGGCGAATTCGTCCCGTTTACAACTCATTACACGGAATAGTCATTTACACTACTTGACATATTCTCTAGAATTTCTTCTGAACGCCAATAGACAAACTGACAGCACTTTCTTGCTTGAATAAATGACGAAGAGACTACAGTCAAGAAAAGGTTGAATACTGGACCTACTCGTTTGCTTACTCATGAACGCTTTAATATTCTGTCGCTTAGAAAGTGCTAGCGGGTTTGACTGGTCCATCTGGAAAGGCTAAAGATTAGTAAGGTCCACTTAAAACCTGTAACTGGTAGGAAATCTGGCTAACTGCATGGACCACGGCGTTGATCAATCCTCAAAGGGCGAGCCGCCGTATTCGTGTCATTAAAAACGTAGAGGTAGGGTTAATGCGTATTTGTCGCATACAGTGACTTGCGGTGGCCATGCGCTATACCAGGTCAGTAGCTCTGCCTTCCCAAATAAGCGTTGTACCAATTTACCTAACCTCGGAATACTTGGTTAGTCCGGTCGAGGATCAATCACTCGACCGAGAGGGTGTCAGTAGCGCTTCATTCCACTGTCAAGAATCGCTTCAAAACATCTGTGGCGGCGTTGTCCTGCAGAGGAATAGACCTCATCTGTTGACCAGCGTAGGTTGCTTGCGCCAATTGTCGATTTTTGGTGCGTCTCGTCGACTTCGTTGTAATAGGACCGTGCTCTGGTGTAAGGAGAGGGGTGCTGTTCGTCTTGATCCTACCTTCATCATGTAGGACCCATTTTTCATCACACGTAACGACGCGATCCGAAAAGGTAATTTTCATATATATATTTATTACACAAGTTATCTTGTGTTACAACCAGCAACAAAAAAAACAATCCCTAGAATATCAAACGACATGTGTTGCCTAAATAACAGAATCTTTGTTATCCAAAGAATTGCAGATAGGAACAAATGACAGTTAAGCAAATCGAAAACTTAGCAGTGCGAAAAAAAGGAGATGTTTGGAGTAGTTGGCACCTAGCCGGATAAATCATTCCGACGAGGCAAGGGGGAACTGAAGGGGAACTGGATCATTCCGACGAGGCAAGGGGGAACTGATTCGAAACACAGCAAATTTCTGGCGATCACTTAAGACATGAACACTGGAGCATTAAGTTTCCTTCCAGTAGTAAACAATTACCGCCCTGAATGATTGTTAACTTAATTTTTTCTATTTCCATGTATTATTACGCTCGACGGTTCCTTGTTCGTGGTTAATCTAGCCTTGCAGAAGGAGCTCGGTAAGCTTAATCAAAGCTTGCAGAGGTTTTTCTCTGCCCATGGTGCAGTGGTAACAGACGCTGTTACTAGAACACGGTCGAGCGAACGATACTCGCCCGTGCAATCTAGGCGTTCGATTCCTCCGTAATAGGGCACATTGGTACCAGACTTGTCTCGGAAAGTAAAGACAATGACTTGGTATAGTTGGCCTCCGCAAATTATTGTATAGGTCAAATATCCATTCACCATATCACTACGATTTCGGTTGGAAGAAAAGTTCATAGCGTACCTTCATTGGTCTTATCAACGCCAATTCCTTTACCTTTAATTTGACCAAGTTTTTTCTGCAATTTCCCCGACTGTCGGTGATGGACGAAAGTCTTTAATTTGTTGTCCTCGACCGCTGTTCGGTTCTCACTTTGTGATGTGCGTCCGAATCAGCATTATATGGCTCTTTCCAACCCTGCCAACTCCACCCATAGGGAACGTTTGCTACCCTGTTTACGTAGTTTAAAGTTGAAATACAAATCATATCGTTCGGAGCTGTTCTTTCGGTGAACTTCAGTCAGTCGTGGGAGCTTGTCGTAGATGAAGCCCTGATTCCTTTCAACAAGGGGTTTTATTGAGGTCTGTCGGCCTAAAGTGTTTCATTAGAAACTCATGCTCCATGCTAAAATCGGCACCCACCCACTGTGAGGTTTCTAACGGCAGCACCTCCCACCACTACCCCTCTATGACCACGCCCCGTTCACGCCCATTATCCGCTGTGGATCTCGATGGTGCTCCGATACTATTTCCGACAGCGCAGCCGCTGTGCTTTTCTACTAATCCACTTCTCTAATCTTGAAGAGCTTCGGAAACCCGTTGAATCGCCGAAAGGGCTTCCCTAGGGCACCTCAAAATCCTATATTATGCATCTTGTTCTCATTCACTATTTAAAGCGAAGACGGAAGTGTCCTACTACACATTATGTCAAATAAAAAATAAATTACGCGCCTTGTTGTGCAC
Organism: Nippostrongylus brasiliensis; assembly: GCA_030553155.1. Lineage (NCBI taxonomy): Eukaryota > Metazoa > Nematoda > Chromadorea > Rhabditida > Heligmosomidae > Nippostrongylus > Nippostrongylus brasiliensis. Next base: position 24,102,069 of record CP130733.1, on the reverse strand, counting down.
CTCTACGATCTATAGGATCATAGATATCCTTGAGGTGGAAATCTGACCTTCTCTAAGCAGTGAAGTCTTCGAAGGTAGCTTTAGAAAGTCACAAACTCTTGAACACCCTTCCCTTGATGAAGCCCTTGGGCGCTAAACATTGCGATGGTCCGTTGAGGTTCGGTCTGAAGAGTATGCCGGATGAGACAGTGTTCCATAGCCCAGATGGCTCAACTTTTTCGCGAGATGTGAAGTACAGCATTATCATAAAGAAAGACCACACATTTTCTGTTGTCCACCATCCAGTGCATTTGGTCGATTTAATCATAGCAGACGTCTTTGTTAATCAATTCATAGCATTTCTTCACTAATTCGCAGTGGTTCTCAGAAGACTCTAAACAATTTATTTTGACCAACTTTTTTAACTTTTCGACTTCGCCGCAGATTGGTCAGCCATCTGCAACACTGTAAGACAGAAGAGAAACAAAGTGAAAGAGTCAATATTTCACCCCTCAATGGTGAATAGTATTGTCTGAGAAGCTATTTTCGTGTAGTTGTTCCAGTCAGCTTCTTCCATTTCCATTTTTTCATTTAGGAGTAGCTTTAACTATTTGGTTTCTGGCCTTGCAATCAACGAGAGTGGGGCGTAAATTTCGGTGTGGTGGTCCACGTAAACGGTTCGGTCTCTCGTGATTCAATCCGAACGTAATTCTTCATCCTCTCCGCCGACTTTGTGCGCAATAACAACCAGCTGAGCCAGGTTGCAGCTGAGCTCACTAAATAGTAATCGATCCAAAACAGTGACTCAAAGTGGTTCTACTTCTTCCAAATTAATTTTGTGGAAAACGAAGTCGGAATTTGCGTGAGTGACAGCACCTTTAAAACGAAAAACAGATTTTGCGGAATTTGAATTCTTCGAATTCCATACATATTTATGACTTCAGTGTCTTCATGAGCAGTACAAAGGTCGTGTGGATAAATCACGAAGAACCGAAAGGAATTGTCAATATACTTCTCTCCAATGAGCAAGGAGTGCACTCGGATGTGTCGAAAATTTGGATTAAATACCATCAATTTCTTTATAAGGGCACGTGTGGTGCAGTGGTATGAGGCGCTACCGATATCCGAACGATCATGCGAACGATCGTCACCCACGCTGACCATCCCATCCATCTTTCCGGAGTCGGGTGAATTCGTACCAGACTTGGGGAGTCAAGACCCTGACTTTGTACAGCGGCTAGCCCGCACCACCCCTTGTGTAGGCCAAATACGCACTCATCATTCTTCTACGAATTGAATTAAACACAAAAGGCGGCGAATCCTCAGTAGAGGACTGATTAACGACGACCACGTTTATCTTTACCCTTTTTGGATTCTTTTATCGCACCGAATTAGGTAGAGCTAATGGAACTATTGTTGGGCTAACTATTGTAATTTCTTAATTAACGAGATATCATGAACTTTTTGCAGATTCGCAACAAATTCGCAAGAAAATCGCTCAAAAGAATTCTTAGTCTATAGAGCATGGACGTCTTTAGTCGGAGGAGCGTCCACTAAACCAAGGATTGACTCTAAAACATCCTGTAAGAGGGGGTTGAAATTGCCGACATCCAGAAGTATAATAGTTCTCTTTTCACCCATACCACTGCAACAAGGTTCGCGAAGCTCCACCAGGATATGCGTAAAGTAGTAGATAAACCACCACTTCACTTAATTGAAAGTCAAGATTACACAACTATGCTGCAGGTGCGAGTCCCAACACGATTTCCATATTTGTCCGCGCTATTATCGGAATGATAGAATATCTCAAGCTTTGTCTTTTGCCTACCATCTGTTACTTTGCTTGAACCGATCATTTCTTTTAGTGCTTTTCCTCCTACACCACTGAACGACTGCCTTGAACAATCTAGATTGAATATAACAGTGAAAGTTGTTTATTTCCCCAATCCATCTTATCACCCGCGATTGTCCTCTCTCATCAATGTCGTCCCGATATTTCACCTTTGAAAAGATCTCACGAGGGGTAATTGCCTCAAATCGAAAATGATATATTCGACGGAATACTAAGACAGCTCTTGTATTAGGTTGTAAATCTTCCAATCGAATATTCGCCACATCTTAGTTCTTCAAATTTATTTCTTTGAAAAGGAACCCAATTGAGACATACATGGAACATTTTGGACAACTATGTGTCGCATTCCTGCTGGAAATCATTTTAACCCACACGGAAAATATTTTCAATGCCGTTTTGAGATGAACTTACTTGTTGAATTTTTTTATTCCGTGAGATTCGGAAAGCTTCGAAATTTTTTTTTTGACTTTTTTGAAGACACATTGCCGGTGTTGGGTGGGGAACGTATTCAGTTCTGCTTACCCTTTATCTCACAAGCAATACAATTCAGTTGCTGACAGAATAGTTGAGTAGTCACTGGTACATTTTCAGGTAGGAGCTAGTTCTCGATAAATTCAGAAGAAGTGCACAATAGGCGGAGAATCTCCTCCTTGATGTGCAATTCGGACTTGGAGTTGATTTTCCTTGTTAATCATGATTAAGCGTCTTGGGTTTCCGATTATGGGTAGCTTACTTCATTCACATCTCATCTGCTACAGCCAAGTTATTTTGCCTGTTGAATTTCTTTTCGAAACTTTGAAATTTTGTAGATGAAATGGTCGCTGAGCTGTGTAGGTGTAATAAGTATTGTGAATAATATTTTCACCATACTCTCCCATCTTTCCCAATTTAGTAGGACGGCTTGCAGCTAGAGTACATTAGCAGTGGAACTGCTATACAATGTAATGAGTTTTGCTTGATGGTTCGACCTCTGTGGTGGCTTCCAACCTATCCTAGTCAGTGGTAGGTGTTCTTGGCGAAGCGGTTCATTCGTAAGCCGGTCGTAGTCTTCCTTTAATTCCAAGGACCAACCTGTTCCAGAGGAACATACAGAATACCAAACTTCATCACACTGCGAAATATCGGGCTTGGACATTGAACACGGAACGCCGCGCCCATTGAACTGATGCAGTGGGGCGTAACAGTTTAAGCTTCATAATTTGAAGGAATAGCAACGAAATCGAATAAGTAGCTCAAAAGAGCTTTAGCTACCCTACTGAAGTGTTACCGAAACAGAAATACGGAAGCTGCAGCAGAAGTTTCACTACGCGATGAAAAAATATTTAATCGGAAGGTTTGCTACCTAATATTAAGAATTCGAGGACGTCTGGGAACGAGAAGCAACTCTCCCAAAAACCGTACTCAATGTTAGGCCGATGAAATCAATTATTCTACCTACAACCAAAAAAAATGGCCCGCGTGGTACAGTGGAAAGAGGCGCTACTGACACCCGCACGGGCCAATCAGCCTTCCACCCCTCCGGGGTCGGTAAATTGGTACCAGACTTGTCTCGGAAGGTAGAGACACTGACCTGGTATAGGGGCCACAAGTAAATGCATAGGCCAAACACGCAATCACCATGCTTCACATTTCTGAATATTGTAGAACACGAATGAGGCGGTGCTTCCTGAAGGGACTGATCAACGCCTTCACCTTTACCTTTACCCTAACAATCAAAAAAAAAAAGAAAAGCGTAACCAATATTGACATGAATTATAATGTTCAAAGACGAGAGATCTGGGGATATCATAAGATCTCATTTCAGATAGCCAGCTTTGTACACACACTGTTGTCCTTTATGACTGTTTTTAATCCGCATCCAGACCTTCCCCTTCTGTGAAGCTGATTGTCCGTACTTTCAGTTGTTAGGGTTCTGAACGAAGACCACCATGCAGCAAAGCAAGCTCGAGCAGAACTTTGAGCCACTCACAGCTCTAGAGCAATTTCTGGCGTGTTTTTCGAAGAAAAAGTTAATGGGGTGTCGCAAAAGTGGAGAACAGCTCACTTCTTGCTGTCTTAACACGAATCTGATAGGAATCGTCGACGATTAGAAAGGCACTCGTCAGGACGAACGTGCCCACAACCATGAAAGTGCGTAAGTCGAGCCCCTGACTGAGTTTATTCGGAATTCTACGTTCGGAGCTCCACGAATCTTGGCAGATTGAGAATAAGGAGACAGCTGTTACACAAAGATTGTTATGAGAACTTGATGCTTGCTAATGCTTCCGCGTCCTCACCTTTTTTAGAGAGTGAAACATGCGAAATTCAACATGAGAATCTGCCCATTTAGTACCGATTCGAATTCTCCGATGAAACAACGAAAAATTGCACGATCATTTAGGAAGTGAAAGAGGGTAAAAAGCCTAACTTCACGAACTGAACTAGTGAGTTTCACCCACAACTTGAAAAAACGTAGGGTTACCATCCATTGGTGGATTGGTAGGGATATAGGCTAAAATGTACTCGCCCAAAGGCTTTTCTGGAGCTGTTCCAGCATCCAGTCGTCATAGATGCATACACAGCCCGAACCCCTCTTTCAAATATTTTGTGAGGGCAGAATAGAACCACGTTTGAGATAAGCTCGCAGAACCATTACTACACATCACTTACAGTTTTATCGGAACGCCATTGCGTACCTAATCTTCCCATATGTCTGCCTGAATATGATATAGGTATGAAAGACATTAATCCCACGAAATGCATTCGAGAGCTGTTCGTAACTGAATGTTTAGTCCCACGTGACTCGTCAGTTATAGTGTGAGAGCACATCGCTCAAAAACTCCAGGTAAATTATAACTCACTCTTGTGAATCGAGGAAACTGTGATTGCTTTCTCAGCGAGGTAGATCTCTTTTCAGTATGATTTTACGAACTTGGAACATAAGCTATCACGGAAGTGTCTTGGTGTCCTCTAACTGCAATAGTTGCACCAAGCCCGCGAGACAAGTACAATGTTAACAGACATAGCCAGAAAGATGGCGCTCCACCGATTGTTTTCTTGCACACAATAAGTATACACCCCGTATATGTGATATATACCCGCATTTGTTTAGATATTTTATTCGTTGATGTAGGGCGCTCGAATCGGTACAATAACGCAGGACTATTAGTTATTGTCTGAGTTAGTGTGTACTGCGAAAGGATCGTTCAACGTTCGTGGCTATTGCATCTATTAATGCTGTTCCAATGGCGGAAATTGCAGCATTTATTTTGGCTTAACAATTTGGCCTTTTTATTCGTCTCTGCACAGATAAGGCCATGAATTTCATAATGGATGGTCTACTTGGTTTGAACCTCCTTCCATTCTCGTGTGGCAAATCTGGCGTTTTTCAAGTCCAACGGACACTTTCCCGGAAATTCGTTTCCGAAGTGCAGACTGTAGGAGTGAACTGCATGACTGCGTTACACTCATGCACCGTAGAAGGGTATCGAAGCTTTCTGCAAAGAAATAAGTGTCAAACTAAAACGTTCCAAAAAAAGGCAGCTTCAACTTCCAATTGCCACTCAACTCAACCGCGATTGAGGCCTTTTGTTTTTAATTTTGACAAGTACGGAGTTTTGTAATTTTGAAATAAGGTTTCTAATAATAAGTTGATTGACTTAGATATTTGGAGATGCTAGGTCATTCGCAAAACACTGACATCGGACGGGAATTGAACCCGCGTCTTTCTGTTTTCGGCAGACTGTACTAACCACTGTGCTACCGATGAAATATCTAAGTCAATCAACTCATTCTCGTCTATAAACCGTTTCGCAATATGTCAAAAATGCTATCAGCTTAACTGGTAACTGCCGATATCGGCTTACCGGCTCGTTCCCGTGATTGCGGGTGAGTGCTGATAGCAACAGCCCGACCGGGCTTAAGAAAGAGATGCTAGGAGATTCGCAACGTAGTACATCGGTAGCACAGTGGTTAGTGCAGTCTGCCGGAAACAGAAATACGCGGGTTCAATTCCCGTCCGATGTCAGTGCTTTGCGAATAACCTAGCCTCTCCAAATATCTAACAAGGAGGGTCGCCGAAGTGATGCCAAGCTTTGGCGATACAATTTCTGTAGGATGTAGGGCTCCTCATCAGATATCCAAAAGTGTGAAAATTTTTTTCGGAATCGCCCCCTATGGTACTGAAAAAGGCCTGCGAAAACGAGGAAGTGCTGCTCATCATAGCGCTCATCTCTCCGTAGAAATGTGCTGGGTGGCGCAGTGGTACAGCAGAGGACTGTCGTTCAGCGGGTCATAGGTTTGGATCCTACAAGCGTGTTTTTATTTTGCTTCAATAGCATTGATGCCAAATCGTGCTCATTTTGCGATTTTGTCATGGAGGTGGGAGAAAATCATGTTTAGAGCAGCGGAAAACGCACAAATTTTAGTAATTAGCAACATTAATATAGGTAGCCAATATCCGCAGTAACTCATCTTAAACGGACGCAAATTCAGAAACTAATGTTAGATTCTCGATCAGCGGCCCAAGTAACCTCCAGATACGAAGTTTGAACAAAATCGGGGAATTTGACCCAGGCACCTCGCTTACCCACCCTTGCCATAGCAAGCGCTCACTAGTCAGAATTCCAAAAACAAGAGTAAAATCCGTGGTCAGCAGTCCAGGTGAGACTCCCAAGCAATTTCTGGAACGAAGGTAGTGGATGCTGAAGATTTTCTGATATGTAGTTAGAGCCTGAATGGTGGCATAATATTACCAGTAAGTCATCAGAGACTGAACCTTGTGCAACTCTACCAACACCTGCCACCGTCATGGCCACCCATTTCGCCAAAACTTTGCTAGTGGGACTATTTGAGGCGCTGGTCACTAACCTGATACTATTTTCGTGATTTGCAACAGGGGAGAGTTTCTAATGGTGGGTTCGGTTGTGTTTGGTTTGGTGAGCGCTTGCTACGGTAAGGGTTGGTAAGCGAGGTGCCTGGGTCAAACTCACCGATTCCGTCCAAACTCGGGAAGCGGTTTCGCTACCAGTTAAATAAACCTTAAAATGTTTATAGAAGAAATAAATTGAAATAACATCATCTCTTATTCGCACCTCTTTTATACGAATTGCTGAACTAAGCGAGAAAAATAATGACGCTAGTTCCTCTAAGGTTGCGCCAGCGCATTACAGTTTTAATCGAAGGCTTGTGTTGTTCAGACTGTTCTGTGAATTCTACCATCTCAAAAGCTTCCCGCTCTCATTGCTGTACACTGGTGAGGAGGAAAAAAATACTACAGAAGGTTCAACGCGTCTAATTACTGTTTTCAAGAATTCTTGCCATTAATAAGGGGTGTCTATCGGTGTCTTCGTCAACCGCGAAACTGCTATTATTGGAACTCAGCTCCGACACGAGAAGCTCGACACCATGGAAAGCTTGAGACGGGAATTTGTGATTGCATACACTTGCCGTTTGCAAAAACATCCGTCTATTTGTAGCCGAAGGTTTTTGAAACATTTCATGTGATGTGGCTCTGCACGTCTTCTAATTTGTGATAAGAGTTGTTACTGAGAAACCTCAAGACGTTAAGATCACAGCATAGTTTTCAGATGTTTTTTGTCAAAAGTGGCTTGAAGCTTCCTATCCTGTCAGGTGTCAGGTGCACTTCTCAACACGAAACAAAACTCAGATCATGTTTGGGCTTCAGGATGGTAGAGCTTCGTGTTGAAATTGCAATTTACGTGTAGTCAATAGCGGGTAAAACCATTAAAGCTGGGGTTCTCGCTGGTTTCAGGTCTTCAGGTACTAATGCTCTGTTTTTTCATGGAACCGATTACCTTTAGAATTTACAATTACACTGACACGTGCAAATGTGTCGTAGTTTAGGTCCCACTGATCGGCTGAACAATCGCATTAAGGAGCAAAGGTCGAAGAGCTAGGAAGAAATCAAAGATCCGATGTTGCCGGATTTTCTCACATGGGGAGCCAAAAGGGGGTCGGTCGAGTGAGGACTAACTTGCATGAGTCAAAGGTTATCGGCAAAAAAACCCCATTTGTTGTTCTGGAGTAGTGGACTTCAAGGCTTTTTTTCAGGAATCAGAGCCGAAACGAGACAGATTCAACCACGAGATACAGAGCACTAGCCATCATAGTAGAGAGATCCTTTTAAGTTCCTAGATACGCACAAGATGCTCGTAGTGGAGCGGTAGGAGGTGGTGCTGACATCTGCACGGTCGAGCGATCGATCCCCGCTCGGGCGAACCAAATTCAATCTCTCCTGCTCGAATAAACTGATGCCAGATTTACCTGAGAAAGTGAGGTCACTGACATGATATAGCGGCTGGCCAATGCAAGTCATTGTATAGGCCAAATCAAAAAAAATATTCACCACGTCTCTGCGACTCTGAATGCAACACCAGTGCTTCCTTGTGGGATTGATCAACGCCGAAAACTTAACCTTCACCTTACGCATGCTCTAGGAGCGCCTTAATCAAAGTGTAGCGTGACCCGATTGACCGACATTGAAAACGCAAATTTTCGAAAAATTATTTAATAAATACCCGTCTATGTGAGTTGCAGCCAGCTTTGTAGTCTGGGCTCATTTTCTAGTCTCTGAGAGATGCACTGTTCACTGCTGTCGTAAATATCGGCGCCCAAAAAATTTGACTCATATCTTAACTTATTCCCTCGTAGAAACATATTCCGATCAGCCAGGCCGTTTTACAGCTACCATTCTGGATCTGCAATAATCCCAACTAGGGAATCAAAACCCCGAAGAAAGCGGAATGCCGACGTAGAAATACAGTTTCGTCCATCATACTCTCAGTCCACTGCGTGAAGGTGCTTAAAAGCTGCTTTCCCTGTCGACTTCTTTGTTACTGCGTGTTATTATTTACCTCAAATCCAAATCCAGGTCGCACCACAGGATGAATGCTCTGAGGCGTGAACAACACGTATTGAGGCCCTATAAGTAAATTCGACGCCGTTTCCTTTGAATGCGTAGGCACGAACCTTTCGGGAGTAGTGGCAGTTGTTCCGTTCGACTTCTTCTACATTCTGCGGTCCTCTGTTAATATAATAGTTCCAAGGCCCCTATCTTAGTATGAAGTCGCATTATATAATATGTACGGCTGCACCATACAGTATTAGGAGCGAGGTCGACGTTTCATTGTTTCGTACAAAATGACCTTTCTGCTCGAAAAAGAAGAGTAGGGAAACCTGTATGAGCAGGTCTAAAATACATCGAGGCTTAGCCTGATCGGGTCTTCATGTCGTGTCGCTAGCTGAATCCTCTTGTCGTGCTTTGAAAAACCTCTCACAAAAGAAATACTATTTTAGGTTTGACACGGGACTACACCCCGGTGCAAAATTATAAGTTCACCCTGCAGTTTGTCCAAAACTACTCGAATACCCAACTTACGAGATACAGTAACGTTACCATGATATTCCTCACTATCAGAAACCTACATACACAAATTCTTGGCACGGTGTTTTACCACTGTAAGAAACTACAAATTTTTATTTAAAAATTAAGGATAGAGACCGGTGCAAAATTATAAGTTCACCTTAATAAAAAACTGACCAATGTGGAAAATATCAACAAGCAAGCTAAATTTAGTACTTCGTTGCATTGCCTTTCCTATAAATCAAACATCCTCTCTGGCATACTTCGAATAAGGTTATCAGGAACATTTTGCTCTATGTTACCCCATGCATCAAGTATGGCCTCCTTCAGATCAGTAACCGAAGCGTAAGTGGTTCCATCTTTGTACACTTTGTGTACAAGAATTCCCCACAAGTTCTCTATCGGGTTTAGATCTGGAGAACAGCTTGGCCACTACAGAAGTGGAATTCTGTGGGAATTAAACCAGTTCATTGTTGACCTCGACGCATGTATCGGTGCATTATCTTGCTGGAACACAAGATTTACTCTACGAAGTCTTCTGAAATAAGGCAGAAGATTATCTTCAAGCACTTTCTGGTAGTACTCGCTGTCCATGCGACATGAAACAAACTCCCACGCGACAGTTTCCACAAGACGCGGCCCTAACCATAACACTTCCACAGCCAAAGTTCCGCCTTGAGAATACTCGTGGGTCTTTCCTCAAATCTCTCCAATAGTGTCGATATCCATCAGGCCCATCGAGATTCCACTTTTTCGTCGGAGATTATCACCTAAGGTGTAGAAATGCTGTTCTGCGCTCACAAAAAATCAAAGGCATTCTGGACTTACCTTCTTCCAATTTATGTTCATGTGTTCACGGGCGTACACCAACCTGTATTCTGCTATTTGCCGCTTTTTGTTGAGCGGTTTATAGACGAGAACTAGTTGATTGACTTAAATATTTGGAAATGCTAGGTCATTCGCAAAACACTGACATCGGACGAAAATTGAACCCGCGTCTTTCTGTTTCTCCAAATATATAATATAAGTCAATTAACTATTTTAGGTTGTTTTCCAACATGCCTTTCCGACAAGATTTGAGTCAGTCAATTCTTCAGTGAAAATACAAACCATCAAATACACAGCGATCATTTCTCGATTCTTCCACACCTTCTCTCACGCTCTCAATGCTAAGAGAGATATGTAGAAGATCAAGGTGCACTCGTCACCTTGAGTGCCCTTTATTGCTTACAATTCTGCAATGTGAAGAATGTGAAGTATTTTCTTATCTTCTTTTTCTTTTATTTTCATCTTTTCATTAAAAAGAAGCGTAGCTGCTATTCATTTTCACTACATGCCATGCTTCCCGTTTGAAGATGTAGCGCAACAAAGTTATTGCTTATTCCGCTTTGGTCTTCAGAGCAACAGGAGCAGTGTCATTAGTTTCCAGTGGAAGAAGTGAAAGTGTATATTTCGATTCATACTCTGCAGCAGAACAGCATAGTAACGGCACTAGTCAGGGACGCATAGGGTTTGCGCACTACAACTTGGACCTTTGAAAAATCCCAGCAATAGCACTGTACGTAGCAACGTTCGAGAGGTAGAATGGTTCTCAGTAAGAGCTAGACCGTTAAAACGAAACCGTCATTTCGGCTTCGTTGCGGTGCCGCCTTGCTGCAAAGCATGAATGGGTCTTAATTCTTTTCAACCACTACGGATATAAGCTCAGCAGAGGAGGACGATCTGCTGAAATTCGGTTGACATTCACACTTCCGGTGAAAAGATCAGGCTCGACAAGTTGTCATTTTTTGAACAGCACCACTTCCGTTACTGTAGCTTTAACCGGAATATTTAACTTTCTAAGAACGCCTCTTCTAACTCGCGTAGATTACGGGAGTTACGGGAGTTGAAGAAGACTCGGCTGTATCAGAGTTCCGTCGTGCTGTCCGTCGTCGGTTCGTGCAAGCCGACGTCATTGCATATCAGAGCTGTAAACTTCAATTTGGGTTGTTTACTCACCGCCTAATTCACCCCTATTTGCGGGCGATCGTCGTTACCACTTTCAAGATTTTCTGTTTCGACTAACGGTCACTGAAATTGAAACAAAACAGGGCTTCAAGAACAAGTGAAAAAGCTACAAGCGACAACTAAAATGAGTAGCTCGTTTCGTCCCCACCATGTACGAGCTAATCCATCTAAACATAAAGCCACTCCCGGGACTCATCAGCATGGCAGGAATGGCTTTATAAGGGATTGAATAAAAGAAAATAATCAACAGAAAATCGGGGCGTTGTGCGTCTGATTTTAGTAGTTCAACAATTTTGGCCGGTGGTTAACTCAGTTGTCTACAGAGTTGATAATTTCACTCGCCTCCTGATTAGTAAGAAAAGCTTTCCGTGACAATGCTTGAATGCGAGAAATCAGGAACTTGCCAAGAATAATCAGAAAGTGGAGCCGAAGGTGGTCTTTGATGAACTTTGGTTCTTTTTCTCCTCGAGCAAGCCAATTATAGACCCGAAGGTGGAAAACGGAAACTTCTCTTCTTCCTGCTCGGCCACCTCCATCTGAGCACGATATTGACGCGATGGCTAGACATAGGAAATTCAGTTGTTCAAAACTATTAGGTTGGCAGAAAAGTCTTGAGACAAAAAATCAATTTCTTTATTCTAATATAATTTTACAAAGACAATCTAAGAATCAACAATATATTCACCATGAAGGGTCATAACCTTCTCCCATCTGTGTGGCAGTTCAGTGATTCCTCTCGACCAGAATTCGGCAGACTGTGACTGTAATATCTTTCTTCAGTCCGCGGACAAGTTTGATTTCTGTAACCCATGGAGTTTAGGGAAATTAGATTTATGAAGTGACGAACGGACGTCGGATGTCAAAGCTCTGAAATGTGGCTATCGGAGACTAAAAAGCTTTTGAACAATTGAGCTACGTTTAGTTGTTCACAAAAGTTTCTTTTAAAGGGATTGCTCATATCTGTAATATTTAAATGGGCGAATCTCTATCATACTGCCGACGATTGTGCCTCTTTCTGGCTTACGGTGTAGAAACCCTCCGAGATCCGAACGTCATCTACGTTCTGGTGATCAAAAAAGATCCCCACAGTGAGCTTGCTAACAGGCAGGTAGAACAAAGCCGCTCTCTTATTTCTTTGTGAGTTTTTCAGCTCGTTACTGATTGAGATTCCCTGGAGATAATCGAATTTGTTGAAGTGACTTCAATTTTGATTCAAGAAGTTGGAGAAAAGACGATCAACGGCGTTCTCAGCGTGCATCACTTGTTTCCAAATAATCAACCTTTTTCTGCACACGTACAGTACCGATCGTACCGCAACGACAATGCGGCGCCAATGGCACTTTGTGTGCAGAAACCTCCATGTTTCTATATTTTCTTCCAAATTGATAGTGAAAATGAGGACGTTTTTGAACTCAGAACTCGAGCTCTATCTTTTCGCATATAAATTTTCTATGGGTCTTCTTGGCAAACGATTTTTTGACCCTTCGGTTTTCGGTCCCTTGCCTCTTCGATTCCTCGCCTGAAAAACTATGAATGCACACACTGCAAAGCGGTGTAAAGAAGAACAGATACCTATCAGGATTTATGCGATATCTTTGGACAGATGAAAAAATGACGTTCTCCTATAAGCAGAGTCACTTCATGGCAAAATTGGATGTGAACTCATTGCCAAGCGAAATGCAAGGCAAATGATTTTTGTTCACTTATTTATTTGATTATCCTTATATCTATTTATTTATTCGAGGCCTAAGAGGGTACATGAGGCTACCAATTGGCATCACTCCTCGTAGATTGGTAAGGTGAATGGGGTGAAGAGGTCTGCGTTGATCAGTCCCTCAAGGGTGCGCCGCCATTTTCATGTTCGATTCAGAATCATAGAGGTTTGTTGGATGCGTGTTCAGCCTATAAAATTGCTTGTGGGGCTAACCGCTATGCTAAATCAGTGTTTTCACCTTCTCATAGAAGTCTGGCACCAAGGAAATGAAGGCTTGGTTACCCCGGGTACGAATTTCAGTAGCGCCTCTTACCATTGCAGCACTAAAAATTTCTATCAAATTCATACCACACGATTTTGAATTGTTAGATCTTTTTCAAGAAGCGATAAATACAATAGTGAAAGCGAAAAATAACGATTTCAAACATCCATTTCAGCGATCAATGTTAGGTAATGTTATTTGCCATCTTAGTAGTTCACAAGAAACCAAATCAGCGCTCACTCGTTCCCAATGGGAAACGATTGAATTTCCTACGGGCACTACTATTGACCCTCACAGCGCAACAATTACTCCATTTTACATCGGTCTCATGGCGTAAATATTATAGTTGCGAATTGGAGATTCCATTTCACTCACTGTTCAATAATGAATCTTAGAACTGTTAGATTCGTTAGCATACCTCTTCCTCTGCATCTGAGTGTATCAGAACTTTTTCTTGAAAGAACTTCCAAACCTATCCGAGATTTAACTTTCTCAGAAACCTGATTCTCGAAATCCAATTTAGGGCCACTGTTCGTTTCTCAGCCCCAAAGGACAACCGCTATCAAATGAAACCCTTCCTCAGCGATTCAACCAAAGTTTGCAATAGTTATTTCACTCTTCCAAGAACGTTAATCATGTACTAGTGTATCTGCTCTCAAACAGCCTTCCTTCTTTCGTTCGTGCTCTCACCGGTGCTGTTTTGATAACCCATGCCAGTTAGAAATTCATGACCATTTGAAACCATTTAAAATGGTTGTAACTGTCATCAATGTTAATTAAAAATTACAAAGAAGAAGTCACTGAATCGTCCTGTTTTTTTTGTGAAAAATGTATATTCGAAAGAACAGAAGCATACAGAAACGCCGGTGCTGAACTTCCTGGGTCGAAAGAAATTTCCCAATGTAGTAGTATCGCATAGCAGGCGCATTCGTACAACATACTGCTGATCAACAGCGCTTCTCAGTGCATTTTGCACTTTAGTACTGACTTTTAAACCTATTTTTTCGGGCAAAGGGTGTTGCTGAGTAGAAAAGAAGCATAGGGCCACATTTCAATAAAGTTCCATTTTGTGGTTAACAGATCTACCATAACCCCTCCAGGACACTCTTGAGACGCAGATTCGAAACCCACTGGGGTTGCGATTTTTGCGATGGACCCAGCAGCATCATACAATTTTGCTAACCTTCCCTCTTCATAGTTTACGTGACACACATTTTACCCTTTCACCTGGAAGTTTCGCGGTGCATGCGAGAGCTCTATAACATCACTCTCAACTACTAAAAGACCTTGTTCGTCGCCGTCGATCTGCAAAGTTCCTGCCAGCTCAGAGAAGTCAGATGTGTTCATGCGTGAATGACAAATTGGGGGCGTTTTATGGACTTTCGCCGACGAGGTGGTCGGATTTTCGAGCACCAAATTACCACGTGCGCCTGCATCAATGAATGTGTGAAAAGGCTTCAGATTCAAGGCATATCGCTTCGCCATTCTCACAGCTTCCCGTCCCACCTTAGACAAAGTTGATGATGAACTCCTCGTTAACTATCACACTACTTCTTCAGAGTTTTTCAATTCATTCTTCGATGTGTCTTTCTCCATTTGTTTGGGAAGGCGGGAAAAACGTTCTTGTTCTCTTCTTCTCCTCTTTTCTAGTAAACTGGACGAGAGGGGGAAATGAAGGCATTAGCATTTTTTGAAGTCAGTAGGTATTGTTGCTGTGCACCAAGAACGGACCTTTTCTCGGTCAGATTTCCGAGAAAAGGTAGGAAAAGGCAAAATATTAGGTTGCAAATTAGGTTGAATATTTGTCACATCTTCATTTCTCAAATTCATACCGTTGGAAGAAAAGCAGTTGAGATTTGTATGAAACAATGTTGTACTACTATGTGTCGACTTCCTGCTGGTAATCGTTCTACTGCATACGCGTGGAAGCCTGTCCGTTTATTCACGAAAAACGTTTACGCTCCCGTTTTGAGATGGCCTTACTTGCTGAAATTTTTTTCTTCCGTGAGATTCGGAAGCAACGCGTGCAAATGGTATTCCGTAGGAGCACTTTCTGGAGATTACTGTGTATGGGGTACTGATCTCCAATAGTCCTCCAAAAAATTTTTCCATGTGACGTTTTTGAAGACGTCCTTGGCAGTGTCAGGTGCGAAGCGTACTCAGCCCTGCTTATTCACTGGTTTGCAAGCCAAACAATCCAGTTGCTCACAGAATAGTTTGACAGTCGCTATTGCATATTTAGGTAGGAGCTTCTATTCGGTGAATTCAGAAGAACTTCACCACATGCAAAGAATCTCCTCCTTGAGGTGCAATTAGTCTTGGTGTTGATTTTCGTTCTTTACCAGGAGCAGGTCGTTGGGTTCCCCGGCTATAAGTAGCGTACTTCATTCACTTTTCATCTGCTACAGCTAAGGTGCTTTACCTATTGGAGTTTCCTTCAAAACATAGAAAGTTCGTACGCGAAGTGACCCCCAGCGTTGAGCTGTATAGGCGACGTATTGTGGTTAACCTTTCAGCTGTACTTTCGTACCTTTCCCAATACGGTAGGACGCTTTGCAGCTATAATATATGAGCACTGAAACTTCTCTACAAAGTAGTGAGTGGTGCTTGACGGTGTGACTTCTATGGCAGCTTTCAACCCACCCTCAGTGCTAGTTATACCTGGCGGAGCGGTTCATTCTCGAGCCCACCGTAGTCTTCTTTGACTTCCTAGGACCAACATGTTCTAGACTAATATACAAAACACCTTACTCCATTACACTGTGAAGCTTCGGGCTTGGACGCTGCAGCAGAACGCCCTAGTCGAAACTCGTTGAATAGATGCAGTTGACGCCCCACAATTTCCGCTTCATAATTTGGAGGAATTCTAACGAAATCGAATGGGCGATAAATACTTAAGAATACCTCGAGCCACCCTACTGAAATACTATCGAAATAAAAATGCAGGAGCTTCAGCGGAAGTTTTGCTATGAGATGAAAAAATATTCAGTCGATAGGTTACAACGTAATAATCTATCTAATATATCCTGTTTAATAAATTACTACGCACGTCGTAGTGATTGAGCAGAGGTGAGCCCTCAAAACATCTTTCGAAGCCGATGCTGCAAGAAAAACTACTGCATGACTATGCTCAACGTTCGGTGGAATTCTCCAGGAGTTTTACATAGTGAGTCCATGAAGCCGGGTGAATCGAACAACCCGGATTCCTACTATATTGCCAAATCGGCAAAATCTGCCAGAAGCTGGCATGTGCAAACTAGGGAGTGGTCGAAAAAAGGTCCAGTCGGTTTTCACGTTCCAACGTTCCCAACGTTGCTAAACCTCCTGTCTCACGAAAACCGCTCCAGAAGTTGTATCACCAGTTGAGCTGTCCTCAAAGGATTACCATATTTCCAAACACCTCAGAGACATCGCCATCGGCGGGGTGTGCACTTCCGTGTTCCGCTTTTTTGGGCTATTATATGATACTATTCGTGTTATTGTGCTGACGTCAAAACGTTTGAGAGGGTGATACGGTCGGTACCGTATCTTCTCCACAGGAACTTCGCAGTGCGGATCCCGTATGGTTATAGGATGAAGCCGGTTATAGGATTTTGGGTCAACGTTCCCAACGTTGTTGCTCTTTTTCGTTCATTTCATGTCTGCTTTTTTTGGTTTCGTGCTATAGCGACATTAGGGGTGAGGGGCGTAGGACTAAGCTTGTGGTTAGATTGCAGCACGGATTTTAGCCCACCGTGCGCTTGGTGTGTTGGTATGCTGTGGCTCAAGAACCAACATCTGTACTTATTCATATGCTTTGAGCTTAAGCTTCTCGTCCCTAATGTCGAAGCTGTAGAAGAAATAAACCTGCATCATGCTCATTTTCTTTTGATGAAAACGTTTTGTGGTCCGGTTAGGCTCAATTCCAACAATTTAGTGTTTTTTGCACTATTTTAGTTTTCCGTATTCCGGTTTCCGGCCATTTTTAGTCATTTCCGTTCCGTCTTCCGCTTTTTCGAAAAAAATTGCGCACACCCATGCTCGTGAGGCACTATCTTCGCGTCACTCATTAGCTTAGCATTGCGATGTCTAGTCAATCTGTGTCTTTGTATTTCCGCTGTAAAAATTAGTCTAGTGCCATGTAAAAATTGGTCTAGTGCTAACGAGATGTCGGCGAGTTGACTGTATCGTGGCTTCGCTTGACATTTTTCTCGAAATTGTGATGTATAAGGGACCGAAAAATAAGAAAATTATAAAAAAATAAAGGCGCTGTGCACGTCGTGCTGAGCATTCATGCGCTGCACTTCATCATCCTCCTCCTTTCCTTCGTCGCTTAATACGTGAAAACATTTGCCGATTGCTTTTACTCAACTGATGCTGTTTTCCGTTCGTACCCTACTCATTCCCAATGTGCAACGTGACGTTGTTTTCTCCGAATTTACCCGCTCACTGGCAATACCCTAAAAGCTTACCCAATAATCGTTTTATGGACCCTTCCAAGCCGAGTATTTCATTTAGTAGTGCTTATGTCAACAATTCTGCTCATCATGCGCGTTCGTCTTGGGATTGAACAAACAGCCGGCGTTGGGGAGATTATAATTCGCAACGAAAAGAACGATGGCACTCTAATCTCCCCGGATTGCTGGCCGCTTTGGTATACCTCCGTTTGATGACCGCCTCGCCCACCCAGGCGCAGTCTCTAGTCAGCTCAACTACTCTTGCAGATTAATGGCATCAGAACGTGACTCGAGAGAAGGCCGGTACTCTTTTCCACAAAAGTATGTTTACAACTCTTCCATAGAGTAAAAGATTGATTCAAATATGCAAACTCTTTTATGAACAAGATAGCATGGAAACTGTGTTGTAGCAGTAAGTGAAGTCAATGCACCTTCTGGCTTTTCGAGCTCCCTTTGAAACTGATCTCTAAAGAAAACTGTGGAGCCAAACGGCGCCCTTCCTAAGTCAGATTAGGAGACGTATTAAAACCCTTGTTAAGCTGTGTACTGAAAAAACTACTACTCACCGAGAATATTAGGATGCTCTGCAGAATGGCGGACAAATATGGAATCCATGACAACATTGATGGACATAAGCGGAGAAATGAAGATAAACATGAGCGATGCTGCTGGACATTTCCCATCACTAAGACGCCAAAAGGAATTCCTATCACGATTTTTCTGGTGGAATTCAATAAGTCCATAAGAACTGTTAGAGTGGGTTCGGCGTTCGGACGAACAAGTCACACGTCAAGAGTTTGGAGCCACCTTTTAGGTTCTTGTAGGGCGTCGTATAGGTCGAAACGTCAGCCCAGTGACATTTTAACTCCACCTACTAACTCGCTCGCTCTGCGGAGAAGCATTGAACATCGAACTATGTTTTTTCTTCTGATAGATTGTGGCGTTGACGCCTTCAATTCCTACGAATTCTTCGAAAGTTTATCAAAACTTCCGGGTTTAACTAGGATTTCAAGGGCAACTTATTCGTTCCAGGGGTTTATTCTTGCTAGCAATAAACAATCCACCGGCGACGCCGACGTCTCCGCGGAGGCATTATCTGAAAAGTTGCAAATTCTGACAGCAAATCATTTCTTGCAGACTTATTGAGATGTTTTTCTCACGTTGGATGAGACGATCTTCATCGTAGCAGCTCCGCCTTCAGAACCCTCAGCGCAAGATACCACCACGGGCACATTAGAGAAGACAATTCTAATTTGTTCGTTTTTGAATCTTCACAATGATGGCTGTATATACTTCCCGAACACACCCGGAGACAATGCATATACAAAAATCATCAGGCGAATGGATATTTATCGTCAGCGAAAACAAATTCGACTAACATGTTGCCCTCAAAATCTTCCCTAAACACGGAACTTCCGAGAACTTCCCATGGGACTACGGTATTGTGACTTTGCAGAATAAAACCATGAAATTAGTTCGATTTTTTTCACATCTGCCGACTGATTATCGTTCTATTTTTTCAAGTTGACCTTTAAAGCTCTCCCTAACTTGAGACGCCAATCCTCTCCACCTTTTGCCTTTAATCTTAATTGGATGGGCAAAAAAATCTGAATATCACGCACAGTCTGAGGTCTGATGTGGATCACACAATAGATATGCATTCAACAGACATGAAACGCATATTTGTTTTGAATTTGTTTATCAAATTCCTTCTAGTTATCAATATGTGCATCAGCATTATGGATTACCGAAAATTGTTGACGATTGATCGCTTCAGCCGCCCAATGGACTCCAAAACCCAACCAGTGTTCTTAAACGCGGTTGAGCTTCGCGTTTTTGTTCATATTTTCAGCATCCTCACCTTGCCTGATGGTTATTGGAGCCCAAGTTCGCAAAAATGTATAGCAGTTCATCAGGCCAAGACTACACCCGTAACTTCCGTTCTCAAGATGTGTGAAGCAGCACACCCTGCGCTCAAGACGAGTAAAAACAAACCTCTCATCTCTTTGTGTCCCACGGTTTCATGATCAACTACAGATAACTTTAGGACAACCTGGTTCCAAATTCCACTATCTTTTTGTGGATGGTTTGGTGTCGTCGATAGGCTTCTGTAACGTCGAAGCTTCTGCTTACAACCTCCAACTGGAGTAATTAAGTCCATGATAGCCATGAAGTCCTCATTTTGTCCGTTCTCACGCAGCCTCCACCTAAATACGAACATCCATCATCTCGAGGGCATCTCCAGTGCGTCTGTCTCAAACTCTCATTCATAACCCCCCCCCGTTCCTACATTTGCTGGGAGGTGTCTTTCTCACCACTCTTAAGCTTCTCACATTTAACAGCAACCATAACAACTGCTACTAAGTCTTGTTCACGTTCAAAGCTAATTCAGAATATAGAATTCTCAGAGAAAAGGGCACGTGCTTATAAACACGAGCTTGTCACCATTTCGGGTTAGTTCAAGTGCAAAATCCATTTGAGACACCACGAACCTGTTGCTATTCAGTCTCCCCCTCTCACACAAATTTCCCACCTTTCTCCCTTATTGGTTCCAAATCTAAGCAAAATGGTAAAAAAGCGGAGGTTGTCGATCTCGCGGCAGCGTGTTCGCCTTCCATTCTGCGCAGCAAAGGCAAGCTGAATACGAATCTTGGCCTACACAATGATTCGCGAGGGTCAGCAGTTGTTACCACCGTTCCTTTGTGATGGCTTTCGTCAGAAAATGTTGGATCGCGCCTCCCAAGCTGTAATCGGCCTTACGATTGGGACCCTTCTAAAATAAAACTGCAAAGAAAATTTATTTTCTTTTCAGAATGTGCACTGTTCTTCTTCAGTGTTATCTCTCTCGCAATCAAATATTCTAGAACGTGCATAATCATTTAGTCCTTTACTGACACCGAGATCTACTGTAATGCTGTCAACGGTCCGATAATTTTGTTTGAAGCTCTGATCATTTTTTGCCTGAAAATAAATTGCACGTGCGGAAGACTCTATGACCGAGGGTCACTTGGAGATCTTGCATAGAGCTTCCTCTTTACGTTTAATTCGCCATAAACACTAATTTCCTTTAACCTTCTCTGCACTTAGCATTGGTGGTTTTCGTCACCACCACTCTTAAATTTCGGAAATCTCATTTGTAGTTGTACTGAATCTTGGCGGGGCTCTCTGCATTCACTGATGTAGTGCGGATTTGTCTTATTGTGAACGGTAAACCGAGTTTGAAAAAGAAGATGGCGATTATGAGTGTTTTGACCCGTTTCTGTGCGGAAATGCTCGTCAACCGATTGTCCACTCAATCTCCTCGAATTCAGAAGACTATGATATTCTCAAAAAAAGGAGAAAGGTAAAACGCCAGAAAATCATGGGCTCCCGCTGATTTGTAGAACCACGGCACAATAAATCATTCCACTGGGAGGCACGTCACCTGGGCTACAGATACATCTGCCCCTACTGAGGAGAGCATTCATTAATCCACGTTTCGAAGCAGCCGGAAATCGAGAAATAGAATAAAGTGGAGAACGCTTGATTGATTAACCTGTTAGCCATCTGGAGTTATACGTCATTTCCTTTCCTTCTGTCTTTGTGTTCTCTATTCCTAGAAAGGAGTGATCTAGCGGTTTCATCTTCCTAAAAATCAAGTTTTGCTGTGCCTCCTTAGTTCCGATGCCGCTGTGTTCGGCGATTGAGTGACTCGAAGAGTGTTACTTTTAACTAACGTTCTTAATGAACGGCATCGACTCCTAGACTGAAAGTTGACGGTGTCTTGGTAAGAGGACGCACATAGGAAACGCTCCAACTTGTCGCCGACCTCCGATCTCTTGCAGTGGGAGTAATGATAAGTGCCTCTGTCTCACCAGGATTACATTAAGACCAGCTTTCACAATTCCGTCCTTTGGCAGGACAGATAAAGGAATGAACTAGACAAACGTTCCTGAAAACGGTTTTGCGCTGGCCAGTTCATGCCCTAAATTCAAAAACTTTGTAGACCATGAACAGGTTGCGTTGGAATCAGATTCACCTCCGAGGCCTACAACCTTGTCTAGTGAGACCAAAGTTGTAGGTCTTGGAGGTGAATAACGGAGGTGAAGACCAATATAGCGCGCTAATTATGCCATAGTCCTAACCAGCCATCTGATGCCACACTGGTCCGGCTTGAATGTTCTCATCCCATCATATTCATCAGTTGAGAGATTGAGATTGCCCGGGGACCCTTATTACTGGAGAAATTAATTGCTTGCTGAGAAAGAATGTGGAGCTCGCCTTGGGCGTGTCCGAACCGAGAATGCGGTGGAGTTCCTTCTCATCCGTGTCCGTTGTCTTGTCTATTGCTTACATACTTACGGTGTCTGACATATTTCAGTATTCCTAAATGACTCATGAATTCTCGTGGAAGCCACAAAGAAGGTTAGCAGTGCTAGCTAAGGAAATTCTGTGAGAAAGATGGTTGAAATTATCTATCACTCATTTCACTGTAATTCCTGTCGTTTTGGTAGGCGTTAGCTCTGCAAAGCAATGTTTTCCTTTAGTGAGCTCCGCCGAAACACCACAAACAATTGCTCAGCTAAAACATTTTTCCAAACCTAGTACCAACTACTAAACGCCTACTTAAACTGGACAAATAGATAGACATATAGAATGACGAAATAAACCTTAGCTCGTATATGAGCCCCTACGAACTCTTCGGGATACTATCAAACCTTGACGTCTTTGACACACTTCAATCGTATCTTTGCAGTTAGTTTCTTCATTTCGTCCTCCTTCTGATGTGAATTCGTTATTAAGCCCACTTCACCATGTAATTTTATTTTTGAAAACGAATGATGCCACATCACATATAAGCGTGGAATTAACAGTGACCATGAACACCAAAAAATGAAGGGAAAGTTTTCTGTTACACTGCTTGTATAAGTTCCTCGGCATCTCGGCAAAGAGTCATGCTTACCCAGGCGGTTACAAACTGAATAGAGTCATGGTGTAGTGGGTGGTCTGATTCAATTCTTCCAATCTCCAGCTGATAAATCCAGTAGCTCACCAACTTCTTTTACCCACTTCTCCCACTCACTTCTTCTACTTTCATTGCTGCTTGATGCATCTTACATTGCTTACAAGCTTTTCTGACGTGCCTTTCTAGAACCTTCGTATTCGGTTTATTTCGAGACGCTCACAAGGGTCTTCACGCCTACGCCGACTGCTTTGGTAAAAAGTTGCGTTTCATCGATTATATCCGACAACGATTCATGTCGCTGTCTAAGGTGTTTGCTGTACGGGCTAGATCCGTTTCCTTACGACAAATCGTTCGGTGTCAGGGTTGTGAACGTCAGAACACTCATTTCAGCTTTTTTACCGCTTTTCTGAGAATTACTATTGTTTATGCTAGAATAGGATGTTGCAATGATGGTTAGTGCACAGCCCCGGATAGGTTGACACGCTGGTTCGAATCCCGCCTGAGATGCGATTTTTGCGATGAACCTAGCACCATCAGTGCAACTCATTTTAGCGTTCTCACTAACACATCTCTTGACAGCCGATTCGGTCTGATTTTCCTCTCATTACTCACATTTTGAAACTGTATTCTGAGCTTTTTACCTAACAAAACATGAAAGGCAGAATGGCTGTTATCTCATTGTCCACCTCTTGAATGTCGTGTTTTCGCCTTCAGACCGCCTACGATTTACCTGGCCGCATCCCCTATCCACCGTAGTCCACTGTCGACATCATGCATTGCCTGCAAAGCCAAATAAGATAGACTTTGCTGTAACTCAATAGCGCAAGCTTGTCACTGTATGAACATTGAACGCAGGTCACAAAAAGCCCAACAGGTTCTCCGCTTGCTAGGCAGTAATCATAGTATGAAAGGAGTCGAGGACCAGAACCAACAGCTTCTTCTTTTGAGCGAGCTGATAATGGGGCGTTGACCTGAGTGACCGGAAGCGTTTTGCCCAATCAATTTTGCAAGAACGGAATTCAGAAGCACGGTGAACTTTGACTACATATTTCGTCTAGAGACTCGAAGAGAAATCCGTTCTGGTCCAAGCTCAATTTTCGACAGTTAGCGAAACGAGACTTCGACGCCTGCTTCATGGTGAGAATGGATACACTTGCATACATAGGCTTGGCTTGGAAAAGCAGGTCATTTACCGAAGGAAATGATAATGAGATGCTAATAATGTTGGACTTCATGAAATCCCCATGAAATTCATAAAGATCTGGCTCAATTTCTTCGCAACGATCGGAGAATGTGACCGTAAGGCATCTTCTTCTTCTTTCTATTCCTTCCTTCTTGCTAAGTTTTCTTTTGTGTTTAACTTATGCCCACATGATTCGAACTCCAAGCTCTGAATTTATGTTTATCTAATGGGACTGTATAGCACATGTTAAAGAAGCAGTTACCGAGCAGGTAGTTTTTCCAATTGTTCTAGCACATTTTTACAGCCGTTAGTTTTTCTTGGAATGATTTTTACCTTGATATGGCTGTTAATTGAACACGCCTTTCGATTTGTTTTAATTACGAATCGAATCGTCGCTCGATGTGGCTAAACTAACATTTCATCGTGGAATTGCAGTTTTATCGCCGCGTTTTGCGAGCTACTATTTAATATACTAAAAGTAGATTTTGTACTGGGGGCGCGGCACTTTCTCTAGTAAGCCTTTCATCCCTCTGTGATCAAACTCAAGAAGGTGAAGATTTTGGTTCGAATAATGGTTTGTCATTGTGCAGACGAAATTCACCTTTTTATGTCCCCACAAATGCAAATAGAAGGCGAAATGCGTTGGTGCGTCCTCAGGGGACCACTTTATCCATTGCCCTTTTTGCCGCAAATTGCAAACTTCGATAATTAACCTATCTTGGATAGCTGTTCAGCCATTCCCTTTTGACAACGATTGGTCTAGTAACAAAACTCCAACTCCGACTGCTTTTCTGACAGTGATTTTTAAATAGCCAACCGAACCTACTGCTCGAAGTTTCATTGCCTCGTCTCCATGCTTTATAGCGCTTATTTCTGGCTCACTACCCCTTACGAAGAAAAAAAACTGAACTGTGCTACTATTCCTCCTAAACAGAATCTTAATCAGTGATTGCAGTACCAATTATGAGAGGTTGATATCTGCAACGGATAAAGCCAGGGGGCTAATGTGAAACTCCAGGTAAATGTCTCCAGACTGAACTTTTGGAGCTACATACTATTTCAGTGGTCACAGATGGCGTCCTTTTTGCGATGATCCTTGCAACACCATTACAAAATCAATGTTAAGTGCACTCAATAATAACCCGTAAAAACGCGGTAATCAAACTATTTAGAATGTCATTGTAATGGCCATAGCATTCGATGTCTCACCCTTCCTTCATCTGTCCATCACACCACTGTCGACGGTTTCTAGCATTGCTACTATGTTTTCTAACTTGCTCCTATCGGTTTGGCGACTTCAATTTGTGTGTTTGATTAAATCCCTATGGCTTCTTGGACAGATTGTTTGTTTCTTATTTCCACGCAGGTGGGTAACTACCTATGTAATGAAATTAACAAATCTCCTAGGCCCGCTCGAAGCCGTAAGCAAACCTAGAGCACCGCCTTTAGCTAGACGGAAGGCAAACTTTCCTGCCCGTATAGTTCTCCAAGGTTTTCAAACAGACCATCCAAAAGAACATGGGAATAATCCACGGACTAATCCGTTTCTATCTATCCGTATCTCTATTCATTCCGTCCCGACGACCGTTTGTCGCTTACAGATTCGTGGCTGCGCGTGATCGTCAATTTCCGTAACCAACTCAAACCCTTTCCATAGTCAGTCAGTTTCAGGTTATGGCGCTTGCTCAAGTCGTTGTGTTGGCATTGATGGCGTGTGTTGCTGGCGCGAATTCGGTGCGCGCAAAGAGACAGCTAAGTCCTGCTGTACGACTGGAAAGCGAATTGCATCCTCTAATGATGGGCATGTATGGATTTGGATCAGAGGTTAGTCCTAGGGAATGACTGAGAAGCCGGCAGCATGCGGACGTCGTTCCGTTCAGACTTCTGCATACAAACGGTCGCCGCTTGGCCTGAAACGCCACATCTCGCCGTCATTTGACGTCGAGGAAGACGTTGGAAACATGCGCACCTTGATGGACATTGGAAAGCGCCAAGTGAGCGTCGCTGATGATGTTGGCCGACAGATGCAGGTGAGCTGCTGCGATTTTTCCTGATTATTCCATGAGTGAGGACGCACGGGGTACAGTGATAACAGGCGTTAGAGACACTCGCACGGTGTCTCGAGCGGTTGCCCGTATTATCCTGGCCCTTTATCTCTACAGGGCCGGTTAATTTGGCATCATACTTGTCTGGAAAGTTAAAGACACTGACATGGTATAGGGACTGGCTCCACAAGTAATTATATAGCCCAAACGCGCATTCACCGTGCTTCACATTTCTGTAGAACACGAATGAGGCGGTGCTTCCTGAAGGGGGTGATACGCCTTCACCCTTACCTTTTGTTTATTGGGAAAAGGGTTGCTCCTATTAAGAAAATGGATGCACTACGGGACACTTCTAATTCCGCGGAGGAGTACGAGCACTTGACCTTTTGTTGTGCATCACAAGTGGTCATAATTACGAAATTTTAAGAATTGAAAACAATGGAAGCGCTCAGGCACTCTAAAGTGTACCAAGTCGTTTCAGCTCATCAAATTCTTTGCTCAGATACTCAAATGCTGCATTCTTCTGCCCTTCCACTTTCTTGAATGCGGCATGTAACCTCTAAATAGACTGTTAATGGTTGATGTATATAACTTGGAAATAATCCAGTAAGAACATAAGCGACCTACCTGACATAAACTTCGAAACACTCCGAATCATGGCTGCGCCAGTGACGCTCATTGGACCTCCTTCCAAGCCCGAATAGACTCCTTTGCCCCTAGATCAAGCATGATTTCTGCAGTACTCGGGGTATAATTCAGAGTTCATGACGGTAGAGCATTCACGAATCTTTGCCCGACAGTGATTAACCAGATGTACACCAGTTTTCTTGTGCTGTCCTCCAAAAGCTCTTCCTCACTGGTTCTCTTACTTTTAGATCTAAAGGTGGTATATTTTCCCACGTCCCTCATGTGGGCGAGTTGGTCTTCGATGATAGCGAGGAGGTTCGCACTCTGGAAACGTCGAGCAGGTTCGAATAACACACACACAATGCTGCCACCCGGGACTTCTACCAAGATAGGCTTGGTCCGTGACCACACTCCACCGCAAAACACCAGATACCTCAAACTTGGGTAATTAAACCACGTCAGACAAGCCGACAGGTTTAACGTCCCCGTCAGTTTATCAAACGTACGAACAATAGAAAACGACGAGAACGAATAACGCTTCAATTAATTACATACATAAACAACTAAGGGCCTACATTTGGGGGAACGGATGAGCGCTCTTATTTCAGGGTTTAATCTATAACAACCTACAACGTATCTCATGACGCTCATCCGTACTTCTGAAAAGGGCCTACAAAACAACATGCCCGAGCGCGCTCAAATTAAGGGCCTACGAGTAACAAGAGAACAAATAGCGCTCGGGCTCTCACTATGTACAACGAAGCGCTGGCTGGCCTCAACTACAAAGGAGAACAAAAAAGGAAACAACGCAACAGAAAGGGCGGCCAGCCAACGAGAGATAAAACATCAACAATAAAACTAAAGTGAAAAACCTGTCTACGTCGATGCGCCGGAGCCGCTCGTGCCATTGTGGCGATCCATCGAACCCATTGCGTCCGTTCCCGCTCGATCGCCACCATGGGTCTGAATTGATCCATGAATCATAGCCTTGATCCCATCACCAGCCATCGCTCACCACGTTCGGCTCCATAGCGCTCCAGATCACCACATCGATTCCATTCGCGCTCACACATTTGAACCCACCGTTTAGCGCTCGTGCACACATTTCCACCATCCGCTAAACGTGTTCGCATTAGAGCGCTCTAGCCGCTACTACGTGAGGAAACGATAGAGAGAAGGGCAAAGGGAGTGTAATAGTATAGAAATGGAGTCGGCATTTGACGCTCCATAAACGACGTAAAGCAAGAGCTCTGTTGTCCGGTAGGGAGGTTGGCACGTCCTTCCACGGGAGCCGCACATAGTAACCGTCGTGACGCTTCTGGACGGTACTCAGGAACTCTGCTAGCACTGTTTGGTCGATTTTCGCTTGTACTGCTTTGTCGGGTAGTCCGTACTCTTCCTGACCATCATCCTCCATTCTCCAGTAACGTTCCCACGCAGGCACATCTGGATCGAGCTGTTTGCGATCCTTCATCGAGAATGCATTGACAGATGTTGTTCGCTCTGATGGGACGTTCAGCCTCACAGGTGCTCTTTCAACTTCTTTATCGGGCTGACCTGTGAGTAGATGACCTAACCTTGTGGGTAGAAGGTGGAGTCCAGACGGGAGTCTCACATGAGACTTGTCGCTACGAATCAATTGCCACAGTTGGTCGCTTCCAAGTAGGATCTGTGGCTTGGCTTTACGGGCCCTCATGATGGTGACTTTCAGGTTGTTGTCTTTAATAAAGGCCATGTCCTCGTCCAGTACGGGAGGGGTACGTAAAGCGCTAGTCAGTATATCGTGTGTCAGTAGTTCCAGCTGACACGATCGTCCTTCGTCGTCCCACACCTCTAGCGGGACTTTCCTTGTCTGGCATTCTATCTCATCCAGCGCTCCGAATGTTCGAACCTTCAAGGTGGTGGCGCTCACCGTTGGCAGGTTAAGCTCATCCGCAAGAGCTCGATCAATAAATGAACATTCGGCCCCGGTGTCCAGTAATGCCGTTATCTTCCGTAATTGACGGGAGGATGGGTCCATGATCGTAAGATGACCCATGGGCAGGTATGTTTCTCGAATACCTGTCTGACTTTTGCTGGCGTGAAATTCCGCAACGGCATCCTCTTCATCGTCAGCACTATCGACGTCCTGGTATTGCGCTACGAACTGCTTCACCGGTGTGGACTTGGGTTTGGTAGCCTCACTGGCTCTCAACCTAACCTTCGATGTCGCTGCGACCGGTTTGTCTACATGCGCTCTCGACGTGTCCTTCGCCGCCGGTGTTTCCTTCGCTTTGAAACAGCACGACGTGTGATGCCTTCCTTGGCATACGAAGCACCCACGCATTCCGCAATCCACAGCCCTGTGCTGTGACGAGGCGCATATTAAGCACAACTTGTGCTCCCGCAAGTAGTTCGTGCGCTCTTGTGGTGTTGCATACTTCGTGCATGCAAACGCTCTGTGTCCTTGACCGCAGTACATACACAAGAGGCTACTCCTTCGGGACCCTCCTTTGTTGGGTCTCTCTTGCCGTTCTGGTTGTTGTTGCACATTACCTTGGTCGTTTGAGGTTAACAGCTCTATTCGCTCTTCACTTGCAATCAACTTGTCCAACGTATTCAGGAGGGTCTGCGCTGGCAGGGGCTCGTCCTTAGCGTCATGTGCCTCTAGGACCTTCCTCTGAATACGTGGGGGGAACTTGGCTAGGATCTGCATGACTAACCACTGGCTATCGACTTGTTCCCCTTTCTCTCGAAGTTGAGCTATTATCACGTAGAGCTGATCCACTAGCGCTCGTTGGTCCTTGATCGATTTCGAACTCAACGTCGCTGACTGCAATCGCTTGATTAGATGGTGCATTATTTTCTCTTTGTCGCCGTACTTCGCTTGCAGGAATTCTACCGCCTTCTGGTAATTGTCTTCCGTAATCTGGAACCGTTCCACCGCTTGGCGTGGCTCTCCCTGCAGGGCGCTCAACAAGTGATTGAATTTGATTAAGGCCGGCGCTTGTTGCGAGTGAACATTGACTTTAAAGAGCGACCAGAAGTTGTCCCAGTCCCACGTGTTGCCTGAGAACGTGGGTATCGGTAGCGCTGGTAAGCTCACTCTGGGCGGATCCACTACTGCTTCGCTTCGACCGGCTTCTGACGCAGACGACTGTGGCGTTTCTTCTCGCCTACTTGGTCTCGCTGCCGTTGACTGAAGCTGACCTTGTGCTTCTCCTATTGTGTCGAGCGCTGCGACTAGCGTAGCTTCTGCCATAGCTATATACTGTTCGTAATCGGTTCGCTCTGCTGGTGTCAACGCGGCGCCTAGTTTATCGAGCGCGCCCGCATATCCATGTTGGATTTCTTCTACCTTCCCAACGTACAACTGCATCGTCGCCAAAGATCCTTGAACCGTTCCTTCGGCACTTCCGTTGGCGCTCTGCCTCTGTTGTCGCATCTCTGCCGTCTTCTCCTCCAGCTTCTTGCAGTAAACGGTAAGCTTCCGTTTCCATGCGCTCAACTGCATCTCCATTTTGGTACTGGGCAGTCGTCGAAGGATGGAATGGGAGGAAGGAAGGAAGGAAGGAAGGAAGGGATACGCTCGGAAGGGATCGATAATCAATCAATCGATGATTAACTGGACGGACTGCGAAATGAGCGCTTCGGTCTTGGGCCTACTACACGCTCACAGGACACGGAATACACCAGCAACACAATCAATAAACTTCGAGCGTTGATTCCGTATGGGAGATAACGCTCACGGCACAATAATTCACAGCACTAATCACTAATCGAAAGAAATATAACTAGAAATTTCTTCCAACCTGATTAGTGCGCTCACTGATCCTTGTCGATTCGGCCGTATGCACCAATTTCCTTGTCGGTTTAAGCCGATGCACCAATTTGTGGGCGAGTTGGTCTTCGATGATAGCGAGGAGGTTCGCACTCTGGAAACGTCGAGCAGGTTCGAATAACACACACAATGCTGCCACGCGGGACTTCTACCAAGATAGGCTTGGTCCGTGACCACACTCCACCACAAAACACCAGATACCTCAAACTTGGGTAATTAAACCACGTCAGACAAGCCGACAGGTTTAACGTCCCCGTCAGTTTATCAAACGTACGAACAATAGAAAACGACGAGAACGAATAACGCTTCAATTAATTACATACATAAACAACTAAGGGCCTACATTTGGGGGAACGGATGAGCGCTCTTATTTCAGGGTTTAATCTATAACAACCTACAACGTATCTCATGACGCTCATCCGTACTTCTGAAAAGGGCCTACAAAACAACATGCCCGAGCGCGCTCAAATTAAGGGCCTACGAGTAACAAGAGAACAAATAGCGCTCGGGCTCTCACTATGTACAACGAAGCGCTGGCTGGCCTCAACTACAAAGGAGAACAAAAAAGGAAACAAC
The DNA here is from genome assembly GCA_030553155.1 of Nippostrongylus brasiliensis. Classification (NCBI taxonomy): domain Eukaryota; kingdom Metazoa; phylum Nematoda; class Chromadorea; order Rhabditida; family Heligmosomidae; genus Nippostrongylus; species Nippostrongylus brasiliensis. Next base: position 24,071,260 of record CP130733.1, on the reverse strand, counting down.
GCAACAGAAAGGGCGGCCAGCCAACAAGAGATAAAACATCAACAATAAAACTAAAGTGAAAAACCTGTCTACGTCGATGCGCCGGAGCCGCTCGTGCCATTGTGGCGATCCATCGAACCCATTGCGTCCGTTCCCGCTCGATCGCCACCATGGGTCTGAATTGATCCATGAATCATAGCCTTGATCCCATCACCAGCCATCGCTCACCACGTTCGGCTCCATAGCGCTCCAGATCACCACATCGATTCCATTCGCGCTCACACATTTGAACCCACCGTTTAGCGCTCGTGCACACATTTCCACCATCCGCTAAACGTGTTCGCATTAGAGCGCTCTAGCCGCTACTACGTGAGGAAACGATAGAGAGCAGGGCAAAGGGAGTGTAATAGTATAGAAATGGAGTCGGCATTTGCCGACACCTCACACTATTATCTTTTTGAAGACCTCGAATTTTAGTAAACCAAACCTGATGACAATTTAAAAGTACAAAAAAGCCTCGGACCATCTACTAGGTCACGCAAACGACCGGTTGTTTTTTGAGAGCCATCACTGAACGAATGAAAATCATACGTTCGTATATCAACGATCCCTTTCCCCCATAAACGATAAATGCACAACGAACGAGAATTTCCGCTTCCTTCGAAAGTACATCTGTACCAAAACTATAGACAACAAGAAAATGAAAAATATAGAAAAATGGTGTTTCATTCCAAAGAAGTTGATTAAAAAGGCTTTTTACGATGGGACATTAGCACCCCTAGCTCTTGCCTATGTTACTGTTACTTTTTACTGTTTGTAACTGATGACTTACCATTCGACGAAAAGACAGATTTATTATGAAAACGAGTAGATGGATCCAGTAGAATCCTCATAACTAAGAAACGATTCTATCGGAGGACGTCCATTTGTCCACCATAACCCCGCCGTCAGCTAAAATGTTTTGGTACACGCCAGACAACTTCTACATTACAGTCCGTATTTCACAACATTTCACAACACCCTTCTTAATCAGAATCAAGTTAGGACAGACGACTTGTTTATACATATTACGCTGTGTTTACCCTCCACTTGCGACCACGAGGCACCACTGGAAATTTGTTGTGCTTAATGAGCTTAATAAAGAGTTGTCTTTATGGTGTCTTATCTGTTATGCGGAAGTACGTTCACGGCTTCAGCTCTCAACATTTTTTACTGCATCATTCGTCATGGACGTCGTCTCCGTAATCCGTCTGAGAAAAATAAGAAAAGTTCGTTAAAGAACCGTTACAAATCGCAGCCGTTACGCCTTCTCTATGGGACATTTCCTCCTACTGTAATCGTTATTTATTCTCTAAGGAGATGATGTTAATCTGATAAGAACGATCAGTGTAACCTACTTTTCTACCATTACGCGAAGGAGCTCTCTTTCGACCGCTTCTGTCTATTGGTACTCCGTCAAAAATCATGATTGATTCAGCGAATTGCCGGCTCGCTTTCCACCAACAAAAATCAACAGCGTTACAAAAAGGAAGTGCTGATGACCATACAAGTGAGCTGTTCAAAGGGAAATTAGGAATTCTCCCTTTTTTACCACAAGCAACAAAACAACCTCCATTCCACTTCTGTTTTGTTGTAAGCTTAGCATACGGACAAAGGCCTGGAAGAATGGATGAATTTATTCAAACATGTGTCGCTTCACGATGACACTATTTAATAAATATGACAAAACAAGGTGGCTATGCTTCATGCTGATATGCCTAGTGAGGTTAGTGGGTCGATAATTGCTTTAGCTTAAAATCTCGATCTATTCATCGTCTCCAGAAGCAGGAGAAGTGGTTCGAGGTATAGCAGTGATCAAACATGGGACCTGTGCGGCATTTCTCAAATAATTCTTCAACCGCCGAGATAAGTTCTGATCAAAGTACTAGCCTAGCTTGGCATATCGGCATAAAATGTGTGCTTTAGAACATGCTCATTTTTTTAAGAAGAGAATTTTTGGTGAAACGATATTGAACTAGAGGCAGTAATGAAAGCGTAGCGGCACGGTAGAGGAGATGAAAAGGGAAAATGTTCAGGTTCTAATTAGCAAACCGGCGAACTGATGGTAGCAGAGCAAGGAGTTGAGAAAGAATTACACTGGAGAATGAACGAATATTCAATCCCCATTACTTATCGCTTTTAGTTTGCGTTAAAGTTTTATTCAGTATTTATTCAATAGTTGTTCGGTTTTACGTGTTTTGGTTCCACTCCGTTGTTACCCGTTTACCCTTAGGTGGACCTTACGAATAAATAAATAAAGCGTTTCTAAATGGAACAGAGTCATAATTTCTGTCAGACATTCGTGAACACCATCCTCTGCTATTTGATGCTTCGAGGGTATCATGTATTTCCAAAATGGATTCAACTTTCACCAACTCTCATTTTTCTGTCGACAAATTTCCTGTGGTGCCTCGTGGTCGCAAGTGGAGGGTAAACTCAGCGTAATATGTATAAACAAGTCGTCTGTCCTAACTGGATACTGATAAAGAAGGGTGTTGTGAAATACGAACTGTAACGTAGAAGTTGTGTGGCGCCTATTCTGGTGATTAGCGACGAATTATTACATGCAAGTAAACGATAAATGGGGGCTTTTCGGAACATGTAATTCTGTGATTAGGGTAGTATTAACGTATGCGAGTTAGAGAGGCTGTATTTATCACTTAATTAGCCATGCGGCTTAATAGTATGTGGGCGAGTTCGGTATGCTGTGATTAATATCACATTCTCTCCTCGCGTCAGGAACGCTTTGATAGTTTGGCTGAAGTTGGCTTCCAACAGGGGCGGAACTACCGATCCCGAAAGTTTTTCTCTACAAAGCGTTGTAGCGTTCTGGTACGTGAATGATTAAGGGGTTACCATTCCGACTCCCTAAATTCTGGCAAGACTGAGAGGATATTATACCGACAACTCATGGACAGGTTTACTTCCCGCCAGGCTCTGAACAGAGCCTACTTGTCATCAGCGGAACTAAATAAAGCTGCCAAATATCCTCTCCAACGCTAGTAGCTCGGAATCGTAGTAGCATGGTGAATGCGTATTGGACCGGCACACTAGCTTTTGGGTGCACTCTACCAAGTCAGTGTGAGACAAATCTGGTCACCTCTCGTCGATAAAAATCGATCAAGGCCTCTCGGAGTCGTCAACTCTGTATATTATAAATTTGGATTTCAATGCGTGAATTTTTTTAGTCAAATAAACATTTATCGAATTATACAAAGTGATAGTCGAGTTTGATAAGGGATTTAGCCTCGAAATTTTTTATCCGTTATCCGGTCGATTTTGGCTATTCAGTTATCCCCACCGTTATCCGGGTCGCGAAAATTTTTTTATCCGCACACCCCTGGTGCGGATACTAGTCACTCCTCTTACCACGGTATCACGCGGGCCCTCAAAATCGTGTAACGTTCAAAAAATACAGAAGTAAGCTGGAATTGACGGAGCACTCCTTCTGCATGTGTTACCAATCACTGGAGGGATTCTCTGTCAGCTGGTGCACAAACGGAGATAACTACTTGGGAAACAGGGGAAGAAAAGATCGAAGTCCATTGCTCTGTAGAGTTTTCCCGTGCGGTGCAGCACCCACTCCTGGGAAATCATAGAAAATGCCCTCATCGTCTACCAGAAGGTAAACAGATTCGAAATTGTATCCTTTCCCTTCGTTATCATGCAATCCGATACGTCCTCGTCAGCAGGTTTTCGTCGTATGCGCTCAAGCAGGTGTTGTTCTTTTGCGGTAGCTCAAGGGAAATATTACGCGGGCAGCATTTTCTTGTTAAACCTATTCTCATAGAAAAATTGAGAACCTTGACAAATAGAATCTCGGTTCTGCAATGCATATTTTATGAAACACGGTTCTGTACTCGAAATCTGTAAAACTCAACTTCCGTTACCCGAGGTCACCAGCGCGATTGCTGAGGAAAAGGCAAATAAGGAAACAGAAAGCAAAATGACTTTAGACGTTGTAAGACCTGGTTTTGCCTTCTTCGCTATCTTTCTGGCAACGAATTCACGGCTGTGGCGTTGTCTATCAATCGGCTCACACTCGAAGTCCTTTCTGACGGTACTGCAATGAATCCGAAAAGGAGTTCCCGTTCCCGTTTCTATTTTTTGTAATAAATGGGTCCGACTGAGCTTGATACCATCCCATTCATTTGTTTATTTGTTTGCTCTCAAAGCGTGAAGGTAAGCAATAATCGGTCCCCTTAGAACGCGTTCGCCTAGGGTCGTAGAAGAATGGCAGAAACGTATTTGTCCCATGAAATGACTTGTGAGAGGCAGCGTCTGTACCAATTCAGTGTCTTTACGTTCCCAAGCAAGCCTGGTTTTAATCTACAATACCTAGAGTTGGAAGGCTCGGTTAGCTCAGTCAGGGATCGATCGCTCATTCGTGTTGATGTCAGTAGCGCCTCTTCCCACTGTACCACGCTCGCCCTCTGTTTGTTTATATATTACATTATTCAGCAATGTGTCGAAAAAAGAAACACCTTCAATAGCTCAGCAACAGTATGCAGACAGAGAGATGAAAGAATCATCAATCAATGGAAAAAGTGTAGAAAATGTAGACCCCCCGTCCTGAACAAAACAAAATATTGAAGACAAGCCCGCATCTGTAATTATTTTAAAACAAAGGGAGACATGTGCAGGTGTTCTTTTCTTAAGGTTTTCTAAAGGATGAAGAGGCCGAGAGAATGCGTATTGCTTCCCATCTCTGACAATTGAAATGAATTCCAACAGAGAGTGCTCGATCGCTTTCCATTTGGCAATATGGGCAACCAACTAATATATTAATAAGGAAATCTTCTGCAACCGCAGTTTGATTTCTAATCACATAGAAGACGAAGTAGGTTGAGTATACTGATAGCAAGTTCCGAATTATCTGATGAAGTAAATCGTGAACATTTGAGAACTTTTGTCCTATGCTATGCAAGCTTTTGTTATGTTATTAGGTGAAATGCTCTAAACGTTGTGAGAATTGAAGCAAAATCAGAAAAATCGGTTCTCTTTTTTTATTTGTTCATTTATTAACACATAGCCGTGCTAACTCGAGACAATTGATGGACTACAGAACATCGGCACACAAAGTAACACGAAGCTAAAATTTAGGAAAAAAAAACGAAATATTCGAATCAAGCTTTATCATCATATCAGGTGGATATTCTCCATTTTTTGGTAATCACGCGATGATGTGGTTTGGAAACTGTCTTCGGGTGTGCGATTTCCGTTTCATCCCCTCTCCCTGAAATAAAGGGTTGTCTCTACAGCAGCCTACCATTACCCAAGGAAAATTCCATGACAAATTTTTTGTTTTTCTGTTCCAGATGTACCACCGGCTGTTCGACGCCGGTAAGAAGCGTGCCGCACTCTCGCCGTCGCAAGATCTCCAAAGCGCTCTTGAGCTCAGCAGCTATCTGGAAAGAGCCGGCAGGAAGTGATTGGAGTCAGCCCCAGTGCCCTCATCACCATGTCGTCGAACTGTGCCCTTCATCTCATTCGTTCGACTACATGCTACACTCTCGGCGACACCAATCAACTGCTGCTTGTGATCAATAATCGATTTTCGAATCCTGAGAACACTTTACTCGTATGAGTAGATTAATTATTCGGTTTCTCCTGGAATCAATGCATGTTGTGTAGTTCGCACAAATTTAATGATATTAGTGATGATGATGTTGACTTGATCTCGGCTTGAAGGTAAAGCATTTCCAACCCGTAAGGATGAGTCGGTTCAATAAAGCAAGAGTTACCCGTTTATATCAAACTGAGCCGACATATTTTCACAAGTGGCCTCAGATGATTTCAGAGCGGCACTGAGTCTGTGCGATAGATTTTGCTGGTGCAAAAGCTCTAAAAAGCTAAACCTTTCCGGAAAAACTGGAAATCTGTGAGCAGCCCGAAGAGGAGCTGTCTCGGGACTCTGACACAGAGCCCATTTCAGAGCATATTTAACCAGTTTGAATTAAAAACGTTATTTGATCTAGTATGAGGCAGCCATGATTTCTCTGATGAATCAACAGAGATCTGTGAAATCTCGCCAGTCTGAATTCGCTTTCTCATTTTGGTTTCCCAGAAAATCAGTAGCCGCAAAGGGAAGATCAGCTCATCAGCGCTCATAATGAATCGGAATTTCATACATATGGTAGCAATATAGTAGCAATGCAAGGTGGGTAATAGTTTTCGTGAGATTGGCTGGAAAGCAGAAACCACAGAAGACAGCTGTTATCGCATTTTGGAGAAAGGTGAATAAAAGAAGATAGAAAAACGAGCTCGAGAATAACATGAAGATGATGAATGAGTGTGCCAGCGTCGAAAGAAACATTTCCAACAGATGGATTATTTGCAAGAAATCTCGCTGATAAAAAACATTTGGTGAGATTTTGTAAAGAGGGGTCACCACAGTGATTGCAAGGGATGAGAAGGTGAAGGTTTCATAATAATTTCCGCACTCTCTGTACTATATGTAGAGCGGCCAAGCCTACGCCTTTCTCGAACTTGTACTCGAAATTCGATTTTCATCACTCCTCCACAATCATCAGTCTTCTCAATCTTTGGCCTTCTGCAAAAATATCTTCCCACGTGATTTTTTTCTTTTTCCGCAAAAGCATTCCGCCTCTTCAGAGTTTTATCTTCTATTCTCACACTAAAGGAGCGCCTTTGCCCCAGTGATAGGAGGCGCTACTTGATCCGCACGGTCAAATGATCGATTCTCGCCTGTCTTAACCAAGTCTTCCAGTCCAAATAAGCCTAGTACCAATTCTCCGCGAGAGTGGGGACAATTGGTATTAGGCTTATTCGGAAAGGTGATGTTTATGACTTGTACCACGGCCGAACAAGTTGGCCAAATACGCTATCACCAGGTCTTTGCGAATCTGAATGGAACACGAATGCGTGGCGCGTCTTTATGGGACAGATCAGCGCCAATTACTCTTACTATCAATTGCGTCACAAAGTGCACAGGTGAACTATTCAGCTATCATTCAGGCATCTGGACAATCATTGCGAACGGAGCCTCAGGGAACAAGCACTGCTGCCCCGGAGCTCAGTTGTAGTGCTGTCCAGCTGTAACGCCATTCGTCAAATGACCGCCTGGAAAAATAACAACAGCGGGCAGCTGTCAGTGGCATTTCAAGCACACCAACTGAAATCGCTCATTCTATCCATTGTAACCTTGTCTCTGCAACTTAAACATGAAGATTGAGTCATGTCATTATTTCTTTTCTTGCAATCAGTTTTATTTGTATTTAGGGTGATTACTTGCAAACAGTTCTTGTGCTTCGTAGAAATTCACGTAGAAGCAGTCCAGTTGATGAGAAAGTCATGGAAGCAAGTTGCTGTTTCCGAAATTCTACTGAATAACTTCAACCAAGAACAAGGTTTCATTCGAAAATTTCCTTTGATTTTGCATTGTTTTTAACCGGAACAACATAATTTGGTAGATGCTCCATCGGATTTTGTTTTCCCACATGGATGCCATGTTTTGTCCTAATTTTCCTTCAATTTTATTCAACGATGATATCTGGAATAATTGATTAGCTACAACGAATAGTCTAGTGGTTTCTCTGAAGGAGCCATTTGAATTAAAGTGACAGAGACCTGAAAATCAAAGAAAGGACTTGTTCTCTCTATTTATTTATTAATTATTTATTCATTCACCACTTCAGCCTTACGTATGAATGAGCCATGGAACAAATGTAGTGTATTTGTGCAGAAGTAAAGGTAAAGGTACCGGCGTTGATCACCCTCCGAAGGACGCGCCGCAGCAATGGTGTTCAATTCAGAATCGTAGAGGCTTGGAGAATGTCCATACTTGTCCTACACAATGACTTGTGGAGGCCACCCGCTACTACACCAAGTCAGTGTTTTTACCTTCCCAGAAAAGTCTGGTACCATTTTACCTACCCTGGAGGGATGGAAGGCTTGGTTGGCCCGTGCAAGGATCGGTCGACCGTTCGAGTGTCAGTAGCGCCTCTTGCCACTGCACCACGCGCGCCCTTTGTGAAATAGTAACGCTGCAAAACTTATCCGTATTCTGAGTGAAAAAAGAAACGGGGATTTTGGGAGAGAAACGCATGTGCACAAGCCGGGGGAGCATGAAAAATTATTAAATGACCTGAAAGCCTATATAAGGCAGAGCAAGCGAATAAAGTGCGCTACAGGACGCCGGTACTGAAAACCTCAAGGGACTTTTGTAGGAATTTGAGAAGGGTATCTTCTTAATATTCTTCCATGTTCATTTCGGTGTGACATCAATTCAAAGCGTAATAGATTATTTCAGGAGAAGAGGAATCGGTCACCTCTACTACCGAGCGGTGACACTTCTCTTCAGTAGAATTCTCCGCTGCAAAGAGGAATACTTTGCTGCAAAGGTTCTCGATGTTTAATAGAGTTGCGCGAATCCAATTTGTTTGGAAGACCAAGGAGGACTACTCTTCGCGAGTTACTGGATTCAATAGGTGCGGTGAAGTCTCTCGGCGCACACTTCCTCGTAGGCCTCTCCAGAATTCGCATTATCCCAAGTTCACTCTTCCTGAAATTGCGGCATGATATTGCAACTAACTATTCACCATTGATCTACGACGGGCTCTCAATGTTTAGAATTCAAAACATTTTGCATTCTAATTTTTTCAGAATTTCAAAGAGCCTCACCAAATGTGTCTCATTTCATTTCCGATTCATTCCGAAAAACGATTGGTGACAAAGCAGTCAGTGACAAAAGACGCTAATGACACCCCACGGTCAAGCGAGCGATCTCGGCCCGGGCTGACCAAGCCTCACATCCCTCCTGGATCGCGTAAATTGATACCAAACTTGTCTGGAATGGTAAGAGCACTGACTTTGTATAACGGCTAGCTTCCACGAGTCATTGTATAGACCCAATATGCATTCACCATGCCTCTACCGTTCTGAATGGAACAGAAATGCGTCTCACCAGGAGAGCCTTTCTGGATGTGCCAACCTTTGGTGATGCGACTTTTACAGGATGTAGGGTCCCTTGTAGGTACTCGAAAACCATACTTCATTTTTCCTCTAGGCAGCTCTGTGATGGGAAAAACGGCTGTCAAAAAAATGGAAGGCGAGCACATTACACAGACCGCGCGAGCTCATCGGAGAGCGCCACATCGCCCGTGGCCACGTAGCGCAGTGGTAACGATGCGGCCTCTCATGCAGAGATTGTGAGTTCGGTCCCAGACCAGAGATCGACAAGCAGTATTGTGAGTGGAGGGCTTGTCGACCCAGCCACACATTCCTTGACGAAGCAGGGCACCTGGGACTTGGTCATTATGTGTGTCGTCCCTGCCATCACTAGCAAGTTGGGAGCTTGCCAGCGACCACTCTGAGGAAAGACAGCGATTACGTATGCATATAATAACAACAGCCTGATGAGTGCAAAACACTTGGCAAACTGCGGGACCGAACTCACAATCTCCGCATGAGAGGCCGAATCGTTACCACTGCGCTACGTGGCCACGGGCGATGTGGCGCTCTCCGATGAGCTCGCGCGGTCTGTGTAATGTGCTCGCCTTCCATTTTTTTGACAGCCGTTTTTCCCATCACAGAGCTGCCTAGAGGAAAAATGAAGTATGGTTTTCGAGTACCTACAAGGGACCCTGTTGAAGTGTTGAAGAAGTAGTGAGGAAGACGAAGAACGCCCGACTCCGCGCCCATCTCTTCGACTCTACGGTTCTTCCTGCGTTGACGTACGCTTCAGAATCCTGGGCGTTACGCAAGCAGGATGAACATGCGATCTGCGTCCCGCAACGAAGTATAGAGAGAAGGATGCTCGGAGTGACTGGCTTCATCCAGGCGCGAGACGGCATACGGAGCTACGAGCTACGTCGACAGTCGAAGATCAGAGACGCAGTCGCATGGGCCAAGTTGTCGAAGATCAGGTGGGGCGGACACGTAATGCGATTTCGCGATGACCGTTGGACGAGAGCCGTTACCGACTGGATTCCACGGGACGTCAGAAGAACACCAGGTCGCCCACCTTTGCGCTGGTCGGACTTCTTCGTCAAATCCCTGAACGATCGATTCGATGCTCTTCGTGTTCCTCGAGCGAGCAGGACCCACTGGTCTACCATGGCACGCGACAGGGACGAATGGAGACGTTACTGGCGCCCGCTCGAGCAAATCGATGATCAACGGGACGACAGGTGACAGGTGACAGGTGACAAGGGACCCTACATCCTGTAAAAGTCGCATCACCAAAGGTTGGCACATCCAGAAAGGCTCTCCTTGTCAGAAGACAGATCAAACGTCGACATCTTACCCTTTGTCCTGAGTACACCACAATTTCTCCAAACAGGAACAACAGTCATAGGTCACAAAAAAGGTGAATGCTAGTGGCGCGATCAGCGACAGCGACCTTGTGCAGAAAGGAGTCTCGATTTCGTGGTCCGTACATAGAACAGCACCCGTATAATCCAGCCCTAAATTCTAACGGAATATTTGCGATTTCTGGGGATATTCTAGCCGGATCTTATTTACTTACTAGGAGGGCTGAAGAAAGCACTCGATGAAGTCGTTGTGCACGAAGAGTACTCAAGAGTTCCCATATGGCCCATCGCGACGCTACTAGAGCGCCGGATCTTTGTTTTTATGCTGCAAGTCCTCGCCAAGGATGACGAATGTTCAGCCTAAGGAATGGCCATTCTGGCCCTAGATGTGCTGACTGGGCGGACAAGGGCGGGGATGATGGAGTTGAGCACGAATCGACGTGGATGTCGCAGCTCCCTGTACTCTAGTTGGTCATCAACGTGAGGGTCCTTGAGTAGAATGTCACTGCTTACCCATTTGCCAGCATGTCACACTCCATCGCCACCTCCGTTTCATTTATTATGCGTTTATTAATTTATTGATCTATATACTTATCATGGCTCTACGAGGAAGCAGCGAAACAGTGTGATCGATTCAAATATTGCTAGTTAGAATACAACAAAAGGTAAAGGTAATCAGCCCCTGTGCCGCATTCATGTTCCACTCAGAATCGCATAGGCATTGTAGCCAACACTATACAACGACTCGCGGGGTCAGTCATTATACCAAGTTAATGTTTTCCTGGTACCAATTAACCCGACTTCGGAGGCACCGTGTGGGTGTCGACAGCGCCTCTTACCACTGCACCACGTGAGCCATAGAATTATGCAATACTATCAGCAGACTAGAATCGGAAACATTTCTTAATAGAATCCAACAAAAGCTTCCTGATCGACTTGTTTGATGTCGAAGTTTCCACCCGTAGTGAATGCTGCTCCTTAACACTTGATATTTTGATCCGACAACGAACAATAGAACTTACACGTAATAGTATATTGTAGGAGGTGCTACGGACTTGATTGGGAAGATCTCTCTTCAAAAAACACCAGCAAGTCACGCATCCATGATCCTTGGCCAAATGCGCTTTCCCCATGCTTATGTGATTCTGAATGGAGTGCGTTTGCGTCCCCGAATACCAGATCAGTCCCGACCATTTGACTTTAATTTACTTCATTTCAAAAAAGATTCTTCATTCCTTCTTCTTCATATTCGTTGATGTTGTACAAATCTAACAGAGACTCCGGAAGATAAGAAATTTGTTAATCAAAGTGTGAAGTAAAGCAAGTGTAGTGCTGTGGTGTTAGTGTTGTCGTGTCACTCTTTAATTAATTATTTCCACTTGTTTTTGGAGTGTTCAAGGTTTGGGGAGTTTATTAAATTTTACTAGACTTATATCACTACCAAGTAGCAGAGTCAGCGTTCCCCATCGTTCCTGATGAGAAAGAGAGTGTTATATTCAGAAACCTTTCGCTCCGATAGTGAAGAACAACAACAATGCCGTCGGTTAAGCAAAGCTGCAGACCTGGCAAGTTTTCTCCGGACGAAAGCAGCACTCCCACTCTTCGAAACCTCTCGGCGCTCTTTCGAAGGCACTCTTTCGGTTGCTCTTGAGTCTGCAAGGGTCTACACAGCTTCGACGTCCTATTCGATATCCCTTCTCAAGAACTAGCCGTACCTACTGAAAAGTTAGATATCTGTCTTTACACATTCATAACTGACATAACAGGGTTCGACAACGTTCAGGGACCGAGTTCGAATCCTGCTTTAGTTGTGTTTCTTGAGATAGCCACCGTAAAAATAAATAGGGTGCTTTGGAGTTATGTCTTCACAAATAGAGAAAAAGCGGTGGCAGCACAATGGTTTTGGTGGTAGCGCGTAATATTTCCTTTGTTTATTATAGATGACAGCTGTTCTTCTGGAGTTGAAAGAATGAAGGAGGACTAGCTGGTCTTCGTTTCCAGAGCTTTCTCCTGTGCGTCTGGAAACGTGCAAAAATCGCCTCAATTCATTTGATTTTGATGAATTGCCTGCCTGATCGCAATGTTGGAGAAGAAATTCCTCGGCAGTGCAGTTACTAGGGTGTCCTTGGCCGACCTTCCCACTTTTACTAAAGTTTTTCCAATGATATCCAGCGTGGTAAATCGACATTTCCACCACGGGTGGTTACTATGCACTAGTTAAAAGTTCCGGCTCCACCGACCGCGCTTGAATCAAAATATTCAATTTTCCTGAAACATCGCCATGGTGGTTATTTGGGGTGCTGATCATCGCCCATTGTGGATATTTGGGGCGCGGATCTGATCTCCGTTTCCCGTATTCGGTCCAAGGACGATCCATTTAGTCGGTTTGGGTGGTTTGACTGAAATTTCAGATTTGGCTCGAACTTCGTTCAGATAAATTATTTTGTACACTGATCACTATTGTGAGGTAGATTTTTCGATTCTCGTCCGGTTTCGGTCGTTACGGATAGATTCAGGTAAACAATGATGGCGTGAGGGAACCTGGTGAAATCAATCGAAATCTAAGAAAACCACATCGCATTCGTAAGGAAAGCATCATAAGTAACTTTCCTATACGAAGTTTCAACTAAGTCGGGGATTTCGACCCGACCACGAAATTCCGCCATGTGGGAGGTCGTCGGCCAAAATTCGAAAAACAAACGTCGGAATCGTTATCAGTGCCCCAAATCACCTCTATATACGAATGGCGTAAGCACCGTCCGTCGAGTCAGAACTTTTAACAAATGATTGAGCAAATAATTCTCCAATAATATTCTCTAATAATTGAGCAGAAAGTTCAAACCATTCTTCTGGGAACTGATATAGATACTACACATTATTAATGCACTACAGGGAAGTATATTCTAATTTGATATATTAGGTTGGTAAGAAAGTTCCCGCCGTTTTTTTCAAACAACTGCTGTAAGTTTAGTACGGAAGCTTTTGCAGAGTATGACACAGCATTCGAAAGAGAATTATTTGCTCTTTCAAGCTGTGTACCTGGTATTTGTTATCATACTCAATGTCATCGTTTTTGTGGCTAGTAAAGTGAAAAGCGAAAAAGTGAAAAAATAACCTCATCGACAGCGATTTTTTTCTGCTCAATTTCAAGGGCATAAATAAAACTTGATAGACCTTCCGAAAGACGATGATTTTCTCTATTGGGCGGTATATCACTTGTTTTTATTTGTCTCGAAAATTACAAAGTTTTGAACCATTGAAGTCCGACCTTCGGAAGGCAAGAATAATTTTCCGATGGCGCTCCTGGTTTTCTTGTGAGCGCTTAAGTTGACTTCTGTAGAGTTTTCTATATGGAATTTCTCGCTCTATCAGACGATTTGTTTATTTTCAAACAATGATCGATTTTAAAAGATTTTCACGAGAAAGGCGTCTTAAAGTTTCTCGGCATGGCAAACCTCCAGTTTCAATCTTTTCATCGAATCTTATATAGCATTCGAAAGAGGACTATACTCTCTACAAGATGATTTATGAAGCGTTTCAAACCTTCCTGGTTTTCATTGTTTTTTAGGCCGTCAAAGTGGACCTAAATCCGCACTCCTGGACGATTCGACGTCGCGCCGCACGAGCCCTACGCGACGCGCCTGCGATTTAGGTCCACTTTGACGGCCTAAAAAACAATGAAAACCAGGAAGGTTTGAAACGCTCCATAAATCATCTTGTAGAGAGTATCGTCCTCTTTCGAATGCTATATGAGATTCGATGAAAAGATTGAAACTGGAGGTTTGGTCTGCCGAGAAACATCAAGACGCCGTTCTCGTGAAAATCTTCTGAAATCGATCATTGTTTGAAAATAAACAAATCGTCTGATAGAGCGAGAAATTCCATATAGAAAACTCTACAGAAGTCAACTTAAGCGCTCACAAGAAAACCAGGAGCGCCATCGGAAAATTATTCTTGCCTTCCGAAGGTCGGACTTCAATGGTTCAAAACTTTGTAATTTTCGAGACAAATAAAAACAAGTGATATACCGCCCAATAGAGGAAATCATCGTCTTTCGGAAGGTCTATCAAGTTTCATTTATGATTTGAAATTGAGCAGAAAAAAATCGCTGTCGATGAGGTTATTTTTTCACTTTTTCGCTTTTCACTTTACTAGCCAAAAAAACGATGACATTGAGTATGATAACAAATACCAGGTACACAGCTTGAAAGAGCAAATAATTCTCTTTCGAATGCTGTGTCATACTCTGCAAAAGCTTCCGTACTAAACTTACAGCAGTTGTTTGAAAAAAACGGCGGGAACTTTCTTACCAACCTAATATAATGTATATTCTAATTTCTTCGTTGCATCAGGAAATCGTTTCGTTTGAATCTTTTATTAGCCATCTGCAGCAAATACATCGGTCAGGAATCAGATAGGCCAGTTTAATAGGAGACACTCTACTAGATACACCCTGTCAGTTGAACCCCTTCCTGTTAGCTGTCAGTGAGTGCTGCTAGGGGTTGGCATCGACGACGACGGCTGTTCGTGACGATGGACGTGCCCTTCAGGACGAATCACCGATGCATAAGTGAAAGGCGTATGGAACGAGTGGGAAATGGCGCACGAAATGTAAATTAGCAACACTGAAAGGCACTCGTCCTCGCTTGCTATGCACCAGCGCCTGTCTAAACAACGTTGCGCTGATCTGGAAAAAATTTGAAGTTCTGAATAGGAGGCTCTGCCTTCGGGCAAAACTCCACCACTTCCATTTCTACTGCGCCGAAGTTCGCGTCACCCAACTTCCTCGGCTGGTTGTAGTGAAAGGCCTCGGAAAAAGGGGTGGAATCCTGTTCGCTTGTGTGACTTCAGAAACACTTTACAGAGCCACTTGAGCTCATAGTTTCTCAGACGTCTTAATTACTTCCGTCACGATTATTATTTTTGTTTTTTTCATCCGCTTCCGCTTGTGGTGGGCTTTAAGGTCCAGGTGCTCCTGACACCCGCACTGTCGAGCCATCGATCCCTTCGTGGGCTAACCTAACCCTCTATTCCTTCGGGTCGGGTACAGGGTACCAAATGTGTCTGGCTAGGTAGAAACACCGGACTTATCAAAACGGACATCTTCACCCTTAGCTTTCACCTTCTTGTGGTGTGTACGTCTCTTTCGAGCACTTTTTCACACCCACGCATCACTCTAAATTGCTGAAATAAATCAAATCAAATCTTGGCAGCTGTTATATGAACGTACACTCGAATTCCGACGTCATCACCCAGAACTCACAGAACAACTGCTATTCGACCTCTTTCTCACAAATATATCACAGTGAATCCAATATGCTCGGCAGGACAGCTTCCAAAGGCATTCCTTTTGTTTTTTCATTTACACATATATCCATGTAAGCCTTCCGAAATCGCGCTGTCTGTGACACATTTTCTCGACAAATTGGACCACTTTTAGCGCATTTTCTCCATATAGCTCTATTCTTTGAGAGTTTTTTGACATAGTCTACGATTTCCGCCCTCGTTCGGCTACTCGATGCTTCCTGCACTTAAGACCATTGCTCGCAGACCGTTTATGCAGAGCAATTACTCCGCAGTCTCAATTTCTCTTCACTCGGTAATGCAAACCACAGCACGAGGGTCCGAAAAGGAGCCATATTCTTTTAATTTTGAAATGGTCTAGGTTCGGACACCTTTTTATCTTAAAAATTCTACCGGCACCTTTTCACTTCCCATCCGCATTTTATTCAACTTTGATAACACTATATTTTCGCGGTACTCGTCTGCATTACACACGCTATTGCTAAAAGCATGATGTGAAAGTGTGAGTGAATTGCCTCAAAATCTGCCCATCCTGCTTGACAGCATTCTCCCTACTTTTTTCAGAAAAATCATAATTTTCATCCTTCTGTTTTTTTAGTATATTCAGCGAGAGCGACACCCAACAAACTAAAACATACTAAAGCGCGTCAAATGCAGGCATTTTTCAGTTTTTTGAATTTCGGAAAAAGCCTTTCCAAGTATAGAATAACTGGGCGATATGAACAAGCCCAATATTAGAGTAATTGGAGAGAATAGGCAGCAATTTAATCAGTTTGAAAAAGCTTCTAAGCAGTCCTTCAACTGCCTTGTTTCGCTTGGAGTCAAGCTAATGGCACTGTGATTACCGCAATCATTGTTCTCCTTGGTGAAGAAGTCTTGTTTCCATGAATGTTCACATCGTGTAATTTTGATGGCGCGAAGATGTTACGAGGATGTCTCCGACACGTCCCAGGCAAAATGAAATCAGTTGAGAACTGACACCCCCCATGCGAATCCTCTCCATCCTTCTATCAAATGCTCGTCACTCTGACGTTGATATAACAATTCAAGCTCGCTCTGGGAAATGATGTCTGCACGACGTCTGCACTTCTTCAGTGAAGACTCTATAACCTTCTGACCATGTTCTTCGGGTATTGTCATCAGCCTTTTACTGCTGTACATACTTCCTTCATCCATCACATTTGCGTCCGTTTCTACGAAACTGCTTAATTTTTTCATGGAAATCCATTTTTGCCAACTTTTCGTGATTGAGTGATTTGTTATTGGAATTGCATTGAGCAATTTCTCGCTGTGTGACTCCAAAAAATTCCTGGATAAAATCCTGAACCACGTGCCTCTCTAGACGCAATTCTTGTACCGCAACCTCTGATTGCAAATCTCTTTAAAATTTTGAAATGCCGTTCGATTAATTCTCGAGTGCTGGTTGCTGATGCTATTTTGATTTTGAATGAAGGACTATCAATGATAATCATTAGTTAATAGGACGATTAGAATCTGTCTAAGGAGACAACGGAGAGCTATGTTCAACAACATTTTGCACTAGTCCTCAACTTCTGCCGCTATGCTTCAACACCTTACCCTCAACTGGCTATAGACAATACCCTTTCGAGTGACGCTCTTTTACACAGAGGTCTCCTCGAATGCTTTTTCACAGCCAGTAAGCAATCGCCATTCTATTAGATTTTGTGAACTACCATATTAATGTAAGCGTATGAGCTAGACCTTAGTAGCAGCTGGACTTTTGACTTTGCACCCTGTTTTATCGACTAGCAGTTGTTAATTATGATTTTTACTTCCTTAAATTTGAGTATTTCTGGAAATAAAAATCCTTGAAATGAACTTAAAATTTGACTGTCCGACTTTTTTTTTCTCCGAGCCATTCAGCTTCTCACAGTTCTCACCTCCTCCGCATTCTGAATAGTCGGTAATTTTTGCCGACTGAGCACCACTGACTACATTTGATTCTTCATTAAGTTATAGTCCAAAACGAGTCAAAAATCTAATTCATGTTTTGTTAACCTCGCGTAGTGCTAGGACGAGCAGCTGCTATGAAAGCAATGTAAGGTGTTTGTGGGACCGAACAAGATAAGCTTGCGGCAAAATTCCTTCTTTCTTCGGAGTGGAGTTTTCTATAGAACAGCATTTACTTCGCGTAGTCGATCTTTCGTGTGGTTCAACCGTTTGAAACAAGGTCGCAGAACCCATCTCAACAAGAGAACTCGCCGAATCTGAAGAACAGAAAGTCGAGGGACAGGATCGAGTAAACTTGTGGCATTGTCGTGCTCACAACTATCTGGGTGAGATCGTAACGAGGAGTCGGTTTTAAAAATGGGTGCCACATCTGTTCAAGCACGCGCTGGGCACCCGAAGTGAAGCGAGATGAAGGGAGACTTCTGAGGAGAAACTACGAAACTTTGATGAGGCTGAGAACTTGACTGTCCATCTTCTTCAACTCCAAAGTGGTCGAATTCCCGAAGTTACCAGTTCCTGCTCAATCAATAGTGAATAATGCTTAACTAATGGCGACGAAATACCATTTAATATAGTTGAGCCTCTCTTGAATTTTTGTCTGCATTAAAACGAATCAAAAATCTCTTTCAGGTCTTTCCAATGAAGCCCAGTGCTGAGCCGAGGTACTACTACTTGTAAGGTGATTGATATTAGGATGTAGAGCATTTCCACAAGATCTCCTACCCATATTTTATGCTCAGCTCATTTTATCTTGCTTTACTTTATACTAATTTTGGTGTATCATCGAAAATTCCTCCGTCATGTGGCCGTAGACGCGGAGTATGTAGACATTCAAGGGAAGCTGGCTGCGATGAAGCTGTTCGCCGCTTGCATTGCCAATAACTCAACGAGTCTTTTTGCTCCAGTGGTTCAGTCCAGTGGAGCATCTGTGTCGCCCGACAACTGCGCAACGGCACGCGAGCTTTGTTCAAACCTCACCTTCTGATGGCAACTATTCATGTGGGGCCATTGATCGGGCGACAAGTCGATGAGCGCACGGCTGATGAAGGGTCCCAAAGGCGGGCCACCCTCCGTCCTCCCGAGACCTCTTCATTCCCAACCACTCGGCGATTCTCAGGAGTAGAAGACCCTATTTTGTGGGAAAACGCTATCTGTTCCATCAACGTCCAATTATTTATCCACTCAGGGGTGCCCTTTCACGCATTTGCACTTTGTTCACTCGCCAGAGTCAAAAAGCATGGAGCTCACGTGTGCTCTGGAAACATAGTTCAAATTAGCTGTGGAATTCGTTCAGTGGTGTACCTCATTGAGCAAATTCTCTCTGGCTAAATTACTCAAAATGTGGTCGAAAAATGTGGTCAAAATGTGCTGCAGTTATTCCAATTCTTCTCCTTTTCAATTCACGCGAGAGAATAACAAAATTCTCATGCATGGGAATGCAGAAGCTGCATGGAAGACGATCCTCTTTGCGTCAAGTTATAATACGCTTGGTGGTTGTTTTAGGTATTCTCGAATACGTGAAATTACTGCAGAATTATAAGGCATGAATGTTACAGACAACAGTACCGAGGAAACTATAGTAGGTACTGTGCATTAGTGATTTTGATGATCTGATCTTTAGTATAAACTATTGGTCCTATTCCTCTACCAGGCTACCAAAACTAAAAATTTGTGATCCACCAATAGAAATTTACCCATTAAATTGAATTTTTCCACTCGAGTAATCCTCTCCTCATCAGACGGCAAGCAGTGCATAGCTAATCGAACGCACCTCAAGGCAAAAGTGGAAAAATTGTAAATTCGTATGGTCGGCGTTGATCACTTCCTTCTTAACGTGCCCTGTCTTCTTTTCCACTTAGAATCGTAGAGACATGATTAATTCGAAATTTTCCTTCAGAGAGAGAATTCTCCTTCAAAGACAAAGAATTGCAGCTGCGCTGACAGGAAGAGCCCTCCCTCCCGCATAGTTCTCTCCCGGAAGGTGAGAACTCTGCGGGAGGGAGGGCTCTTCCTGTCAGCGCAGCTGCAATTCTTTGCCTTTTTTCTTTCCTTCTTTCCTCTTGCATTTAAAATGACGATATTCCATAGACGGCAAGAAAATTGTTGACGAACGCTTCAGATTTTCGCCAGTTCCACGTGACTGACGGGTAACCCTCTGCTAATTTTGCATTAGCGAGCATTCAACTTTGCGAATTCTTTCCTCTTGCTTCTTTCCATGAATTCCTGCCCATATGTGCTTGAGGTGTATCTTTCTTTTTTCGCAGCTTCTCTCTAGTTTCTTTTTACTTGTATGTATTACATTCATGGCTACTGTT
This sequence comes from Nippostrongylus brasiliensis, assembly GCA_030553155.1. Classification (NCBI taxonomy): domain Eukaryota; kingdom Metazoa; phylum Nematoda; class Chromadorea; order Rhabditida; family Heligmosomidae; genus Nippostrongylus; species Nippostrongylus brasiliensis. The sequence goes on along the minus strand of CP130733.1, from coordinate 24,051,378 downwards.
TCTCGCTCTTCGCATAATTCATTTTCTCGTCGGAATCGTTTATTGCATGACGCCGAGATTCATCGAAAGTCGCGCATGGAACATTTATTGTATTCTATTTTGTTGAGCATTGAGAAGCAATTATCGCTATGCAATGTTCGTAAAGGGTTGAATTACGAAGGTAAACTTTTGTGCCCATATTGAATGTAATAGTGCCAACATCAAAATATGAATGCGCTTTATAATTTTGTAAATCGCCGTTCCACAAAGTATTTTCCTCTCTCGCTCACTAGAATAAATAAATAAAATACATGAATAATGAAGGCCTTCACATGAGTACCATCAGTAGACGTTAGCTCTTATAATAAATTCTCACCATTTAGTCAATTTCATTTAACGTGTTTTTATGTAAACGTGATTGCCTCGGAGGAGAGCATTAAAAAATAACCGTTTCTTCCAATTTTTCGACATAAGACGGACGAGCAGCTATCGCCTGAGTAGGACAACAATTGCTGGACTGCACAGCTGGAGAAGACCGTGTGAACGAGTTTATGTGGGGAAGGTCGCAGAATGTTTCAATTTCATTTTCCACCCCCTTCCCTCTCTCTTTCTTTATACTGCTCTCGTCTATTCTGTCTCGAAAACCAGCAATAAGCTCTACGTCGGCGTGTTGAAAGACCTCTGTTGCCGAAGGCTAAATGGGCTCGTTGAAGTGATCAATGGATTCTTCGGCAATAACGAGCGTCGAGCCACCGCTCCTGAATATTAAGAAAACCTGCCGGATTCCATAGCCGCAGAAGATGGAATTCAAACGCTGTCGATATTTGCATTATAGCGTTATATTTATTCTGAAAAGCAAAGCTGTAACCGCGTTAAAAAAGCCAGTGCGGGAGGTGAGAAAGGGCACAGATCAGCGGTATGCGGATTATCCGTTATCCGTTATCCGGTTTCCGGGGGTTTTTTTGGCTTATCCGTTATCCGCACAGTTATCCGGTTTTTTTCGGCCGGATAACAGATAAAAATCGATCAAGGCCTCTCACTCAATGCAATTTCGAGCTCTATTGACAAATAGAAAAATAGAGTTTCAACGCTAAACCCCTTATCAAACAATATACAGAGTTGACGACTCCTCTGACGAGCCGTGGAGACCATCACGCCAAACATTCCATGAACACTGTCTCTGAAATACTTCTTTCAAGTATCTGATATCATGAGGAAACAATAGCAAAGTATTTTGCGATGAATTTGCAGTCGTTCTTGGATCTTTTCAAAAAATCAGCCAAATACTTTGCTATTGTTCGTTCATGATATCAGATACCTGAAAGAAGTATTTCAGAGACAGTGTTCATGGAATTTTTGGCGTGATGGTCTCCACGGCTCGTCAGAGGAGTCGTCAACTCTGTATATTATGAATTTGGATTTCAATGCGTGAATTTTGTGGGTGAAATAAACATTTATCGAAATACACAAAGTGATAGTCGAGTTTGATAAGGGGTTTAGCCTCGAAATTTTTTATCCGTTATCCGGTCGATTTTGGCTATTCAGTTATCCGCACCGTTATCCGGGTCGCAAAAATTTTTTTCATCCGCACACCCCTGGCACAGATGACTTACTGGATGGTAATCTCCGAAAAACAGCAAAGATGCAGTATGTGCTTATCTCGAGTAATTAAGGGCTGTAACATTAGCAAGTGGAGGACTAAAAAGGTGAATGTAAAAATGAAGTCGTCAGCGCTGATCACACCTCTGAGCACTTCAATGTTCTCCAATGTTTTCGCCTCCCAATCAGAAATGTTGAGGCTAGGCTATTGGATAAAGGTAACGGTATCGGCGTATATCGATATATCGTCTATCGTATATCGACCCTTCCGCGCATTCTCATTCCATTCAGAATCGCAGAGACGTGGTGAATGTGTGTTTGACCGATACAATGACTTACGAGTCCCACCGCTGCACCAGGTCAGTGTTTTTTCTCCTCCAGACAAGTCCGGTAGCAATTTACCCAACCCGAAGGGATGAAAGGCATTGTTAGCCCGGACGAGGATCGATCACTCGACTGTGCGAAAGTCAGTAGCGCCTCCTACCACTGCACCACACGCGCCTAGGTGAGTGGGTACCTGTTTCCTAGGTTCATATAAACCTCGAGGGGCTAGTTGCTGTGCAACTCAATAGCTTTACCTTTCCTGTTCCAACACAGATTTATCCTTCTCCGAGCGGTGGAAGTATGGCTACTCCTGCAGAGATTGGATGCTCAAACGTGAAGTCGGAAAAGCCTTTTTCCCTGCACGCGTTCAAGAGGAACACATGGAATAAGTTGAACGGATTTCTTCCGAGTATGTATTGCTCTGAAAAAAATTCAGTTAAATTCAAGCAGGAGCTGAAATGAAAAATTAAAAATCGTCAGACTCCTTTTCGTTGCCTCTCAACTCTTTTCCTAATAATATGAACAATGTGTTAATGTTATTTGTACTTACACCTGTAGACAAATCTTGCAACAAAAGATTGCAGAGACTTACGGTTTGCAAGACTACTTTTCCGAGTAGCCCCTTGCGAACTTGTGCGAGCTTTTTCGGAAAACTCGGCCAACGGTAACTCTGAATGCCCCGAATTGAAAACGTTAGCTGCCTCAGTTCAGCCTTTGTTGAGAGTCGACAAAAACTAGACGAGAGAGTGCTTGATTACTTCACGTTTCCTGGTGGTACAGGATGCTTGGGCGCGCTTAAAAACTAGGCCGTTATTCCTGAAAAGCCCATAATTTCAGAGAGCAATTCACCGTGACTGCGGGCTGCACCATATGACACAATGGCCTCAAGAACTTGACTTCAACCACCTGTTAATCGTACAATTAGTCACGTGAATCGTTATCTGTGTCGCACAGCCTACTATGACTACGGCACATGTTCTCAAAAAACATAAATTTAAATAGAAAAATGTTCGTTTCCCGTTCCTACGCATACAGTTTCATTATTTCTTTTCATAATTCGTATTAGCACTTCATCCTTCCTTTCATTTCCTAAACTGTCGAAAGAACATCTCGTCATTTTTTTTTCAAAATTTACATTTGTGTGAAACCTTTTTTATCACCGTGGAAAGTGGCGAGAAGATACCCTTCTTGAAGTTGATTTGTTCTTTTGGAAGGCTGGCTCTATTTTTCAATTTTCTCAGGTTATTCGTTCGAATATTCTACGAAATATGATCAAGCGCAAAGCGCCTCAAGCGATCTTCACCGTCATCTCTAAATAACAATTCACTGTGCTTTCACGTCGCGAAAGTGGTTGCTAGAGACTTAATGAGATTTTTTCTATTGAACTCTCTATATGTGCGGGTGAGTTAAAGGTAGGCCATCACGAACGGAGGAGGAGCGCCTCCACCACGTCTATTATGGGCTTCCCAATAAAGATCCTATGAGGGTAGTGTAAACGCTCAGTGGAAAGTAAAGTACATACAATAGCAGCAAACACAAAAATTGGTGAAGTGGTGAAGAGAAATTTTTCATTCGCGCATCTGCACTTGCCATCGAGCTAGATTGAACCAATTTTCATATAAGGTTCTGGAATGTTGCCTGGACTTATCAGGGGCGGATGGTCGAGAGTTCAAAAGCCCGGGCTCATGATCTCGATGATCAGGGTTCAATCCCGTCCTAGGCAGAAACCCTTGCCTAGCTTAGAAATAGCTGAAAAGGGTGTCGGTACCAACGTCAGGCCCGGGTGACAGGTCGGCTGGGGGAGAAAAACTGTCACAATCACAAACGGGAGTCGCATGCAAGCAAGCAGCGCTCAAGAACCTGCGATCGAAGACGATATGGCCACCCCACAAAGAGCTCAAGACTGAGACAAGATGGCAGTGTGCCACCTCAACAAACGCGAGAGCAGCACCAAAGGGAAAGAAGATGAGGCGACTGTCATGAAAGACGTACTCCGTAACTGATCGGGATAAAACGTTGTGCAATAAAACTTGGACTTATCAGGTGTAGGTGGATCTGTGGGTGGATCTCGAATGTACATAAATAAAATATAAAATGGATAAAACGATGGAAACTCAACAATCGAGGTGCCTGAGAGTTAAGAAGGTCATCTATTTCTTTTATAGCATTACGCTTTGAATTACACTTTAAACAAATTTGCTACGGATTCAGATGATGGAAACCGTCCCTGAAAATGTAAAAATTCGATTCGTAAGATTCACTTTTAGCTGTTGTTCTCTCTTACTTCTATCTTAAAAAGCTACCGGATTTCTTCGAATTGTCATCGAATCGAAAAGACAAATACGACTGGATTTTGAACGCATTTGTTTCCCAAATTTCACAAATTTGTTCCACTTCTCCACTGAAGATCGTCCTTCATGTGTGAATCAAATTTCGAATAAAGGTCGCAGAATATAAAATCTGAAAACTACCATCACATCGTGTACTATGGAAAGTGCTTGAACCCCATCTCGTTTTCGCGGAGGGAGGGGGACATTATCAACTGCCGTTCTTTTCGACGTGCTGAGCGGGTTGCATGGCCCGCGCAGTGTACGGCGCACCGTCTATCGCCCTTTTGCGTAAAATGATATGGATAGCTTCCATGAAGAAAACAAACCCAGCTCTCTGAAGGCCAGGTGAGGAACATAAATTCTGAGAAGCCGTGAAAACGTTACGGTAGATTACTAGTGGAAGGCTTGTTCTCAATGGTGAGCGATGGTGATGATAATAACGTTGGAATGTTATGCTGCGAAGGGAGAGATGACCAAGGGGTATGGACGTGCACAATTGTCCTGATGCTGGCGCACAGCCAATTCTGCAGTATTGTATGTAGTATTTAGCAGAAGGAAGCCAATGGAGGTGTACAGGGAGGCGAACAAATACGTGCGCCATAGAAAACTTTTTAGTTTTGTTCATGACGTGCAAACACTCAAAAAAATCTATTCATATAAGAGAGTGGGACATAGCATTTCATAATACGGACAAGTTTTCGAAGTGGGAGCTATCAGTTTTTATACAAACGTCAATTCATTTGTTCACGCAATCGTTGGCGCGCCGCAAGTAGTCATTTGGTATAATGTGTCAAATTGTTGTGCACTCCCTTCGCAATACAACGAATTTTTTCTATGAATTCCAAGATTCTTTTCCATAGTTCTGCAATCGAAAACCTCCGTTTAGATGCCGATTCGGGCTCTTCTAGGACCAAAAAGCTTTAGTCGAAGAAGAGCCGATTCCAGCCTCCGAAAGGCGCATTGCGGTTTTAGCTCCATGTGCTAGAGCCCAGTCAGACTAGAGGACGAAATTGGGGTTGATTTTGAACAAAGAGTCCACGTCTTCACTGTGGATCTTTTCACGGTAGAATCCTGCCAGAGTTCTAGTTTTTTTTATCGACAGAACTTAAGGAAGTCTTGTTTAAAGCATCGATTCAGCATCAAATCGTTAAATTTTTGAAAAATAGATACATCAGGTGATTTCTTGCTCAGAAATGTTGCCAAGAGATCGTTTTATAATATGGAAGTGATTGTGAGGGATTTTAGCAAAATTTGCAATTAAAATCTCCTCATGAGACGAGCCTACGCTCTAGTAGCGCCGCGCCATAAAGGATTTCCAAAAATCCTTGCAGTTTTTTGTCCCACTTTGTTTCGTTTGATCAATAAAAACTTGTCCTGTTTTGATATGATAACTATGAAGCTTAAGCTTTATTCCTACTAATAATTCAACAGGATCTCGAAAATGTTAGTCCTGCCTGGTCATCTTGTTCAAGCTAACATCAGCTTCTACGTAGGTCAGCGCTCTTCTTAGTAATCGCTCTCATCTCCCGGGAGTTGACGACCCGCTTTCAAGCACTCAGTGGATTGCTGTGATCGTCTCCTTTTTTCTGCCACTGCTTCAGATCATTGGACCTGTTACCAGTGGAATGACAAGCCTCGGAAGATTCAGCCAGTTCGTGGTGAAGCTCTCCACTTATTGACCAGTCGCTTTACGACTTCAACAGTTCTTCGCTATACATAGATTGGAAAACATATTTTTCACTTGAAAAACCAATAATAGGGTCTAGTAAATATTAGGAAAAGAAAAAGCATGCGCAAACATATGATACAAAGTTTAGAATCTAGTGGAATGTCGCGCGCACGTATTTATTCGCCACCCTGTAGAATAAGATAAGTGTTTCTTCAATCAGCTCGTTAGGTACGACTCAATGGCACACTACGAGTGACTACTTGAGAATCTAATCCGTAGCTCTGCTCAAGGTGGTGCCATCCGTAGAAATTACCCATTAGGTTTTGAATGTTGCCTAATGGGTAATTTTGGTGCCTGATGGTTACGCCAAAGAACATGCAAAAGAAAAAAGAATGTCTTACTCGATATTGCTGACGTTATTTATATTCATATGCAATTACAAACAGAAATGCTTGCGTGTTCTCAATATCACTTCACAATAGGCGGAGACCGTTAAGTTTTGTAATATTCTGACAGAGCGCGATTTGCTAATTGTAAGAAGCCACGGATGGACAGTCTCAACCGTGTCTTAATTCTACTGCTTTTAGAGCGATGGTTGTCAAATTGGTGAAATCTTAGGACCATGTCTCAAGTACTGCTTTCTGAGTTCGATTCTGTTCAAAAAATCGATCACGTTTGTGTGTACTACAGAGCAAGATTTTTCTTTGCTGTGAATGTTGTACGTCAGATATTAGTTGAGAGGTTTTCGAGAAAATGACTTTCAACCTTTCGATCACGTAAATTGCCATATTAAGAAACCTCACAAAGGAGTTCATTGCAAATTCTATCAATCGTAGTAAGGTAAATGTGCACTCTGCTACTGAATCTTTGATTAGCGGTCAATTTTAGCTCAAATTCGTAGCCTATGAAAAAAACGTATCATGCAGAATGTCATTTGACGTGGAAACTGGGCACATTGAAGGCCTCCTTCATTCAACAAATGTTGAGAACTCCTTAATGAATAAAGTATTCAAACACCTAGACGACTTTATCTCCCGAGAATTTGCCAAAGATAAATCCACACTCTATTTGAATGTGTTTGAGTTTTTATGTTTAATTTTCGATTAGTTTTAATGCTTCGCTGATCCGAGTGATCCTTATTTTTGAGTAAACAATTTTTTCGAGCTCAGTTACGTCTCTTTGCGGAAAGAGGATGTAGAAACTGGGAGAAATGTCTTTACAATATGATATCCCGTTGAATCCAGTTTCTTCGACCTCGTTTTTCGTCAAAACTTATCTTCCGCATCTTTCAAATTAACGTTGTGTTCGTCTTTTGGAGATTTATATATAATTGCGTCGAATTGACCACAATTTTAGGCTTTTCCGTATGTGCCAAAAGTTCAAAAGTTATTTTTCCTACACATATTTCTTGGTTTTATTCACTCCTTATAGAGAAGGATGTTGAAACAAAAAGAAAAAGGAAAAAGAGCAATTATTGAATGCAGCATGATATGTGGTGATTATGGGCCACACCTTTGAAAAACCACTAAAAACCCACAACCACAAAACCTAGTAATCACGTGCTATGCTACTACGCTACTCAGCTATGTTTTTCATTGAGTGGGCTACGACATAACCCACATAATTGCAAAACAGCCCACGATTTCCGTTGTCCGACGAGCGGGAACAATCCTCCGCCTTCTGACCACGCCTTCTGGCACCATAAAATCTGTCCGGGTTCAGGCACACTCCTACACAATGCCATAGCTTCCTCAGATCTACGTAGGTCTCGTTCTAACTACAAAACTTCCTATTTGAGCAGAACTTCATATTCCTCGTTTCTTCTTTGCCCACACCGTTCTCCTTTGTTCTCTTTTTACACCACCTCTTCAACTTAGTTTTCGCAAGTTAAAACGTATCTGAACGCCACAATGCCTTACCCTCTTCCTCGACATTTTCGTTGGTGAACTCCAATTTCCTGCGATTTAGCTCTTTTCATATTTCCCAATGTCATTCACACTAGTGTCATGCTCTCTGTTCCGGCCAAGCCAGAACACTTGGCTCCCCCTCCAACAGGGGCGGGACCTTGTTACACCTGGTGCGGCCGGGCTCGAGACTTCCAGTGAATAGTTCTCAGCGAGCAGTTGTGCCTTCTACAGAAGCATAACTAAGGGCGCAAAACTCGCCCAACACACTCTCCGGCACTGCACAAATTTAGAAACATGTCGAGGTTTAGCGTTTCTGTAATTTTTTAACGATTTCACTCCATCCGTGGAGGGCACTTGTTACGTTCCCGTAGCCTAACATTTGATTCTCAAGAAGCGTTTTAGAAGCATCTTCCCTGACCGATATGAACATCGTGTCCTCTGCTGTGGGCTGTAGAGATACCTTGTGTTGGAATTTCTCCAGGAGTTCAATCCATCTCTATCTCCTTTGCCATCAACGATTGAATGGAATGTTTTGTAAGGAAATGTTTGCGTTCCGGAAATGTTTGTTCGACACCTGCATGATCCAATTTTTCAGTTCCAACTTTTAGGCGTTACTTATGAAAACTAAAAAATAGTAGACGTTTCTCGATATGCTGTGAACATTATCGTGTCCATAATCCATTGGTTTCGATTTCTCCTTCATTTCCCTTTACTTTCTTTGATTTGCGCACATTCTCAGCTCGGGGATAAGTCACTTAATCTCTCTAGTTTTCGCAGTTTCTTGGGGTAGATTTTCCAAGTTTGTCGATGCTTGACCGGGCAGACCAAGGATAAGAAGCTTCGGACCACATTTTTAGGTCTCTGACGACGAACAGGTCGAAACCTTGGGGCGAATAAGTATGATCCACCTTGCTTACCTCGTTCGACACAGCAGCATACGACAATTTTGCCATCATGCCAAGGTTTCAAGAAGAAAGAACGTGGAGAACTTGGAGAATAATGGGAAATTTTCTTTTCTACCACAGAAAATGTTTGTACTTCACAGAAAAAAGACGAAACAAGAAATCATGGAGATGAAGACGAAAAATTAAAAAAGGCTCCAGAGACCGATTTATTTGCAGATCGTAGTAGGCATCAAGACAAAGGAAGCTTTCTTATGCTGTACTACAACTGCATTAGATATTTCGCTTAGCATGGAAAGCTCCGCCAAGTAAATCACTATACTGATTTTAAAACGACGGTTTTCACAACAATGGCTTAATGCCTTTTATCATCAAATTGTAACCAAATTCTAACTGATTTTATAAATAGGGCATCTATTTCTATAACAACTCAATTTAATCTCGATGCTAACAGAAATCCGCCCACGAAGAGTTTCGTGGGTGAAGTCGACGAAAATTGCTCAATATCAGTGCTTAGTGAACAGTTTCCGTCCTCCTCCCACACTAAAAGGCCCCATCCCTTCCTACGCCGCCCACCCGTCCGTCTTCCCCCGTCGTCGCACTTCCATCAGCATGCCTTCGGGTGTCCTTTCCGCGGCTCTGACGACGAACTTAGCAGCGTCACTGTTGATAGTGATTATTCTTCAGTAATATGTATGCTTTCTCGTATTATAGCAGCTCTCAAATCTTAAGGGTCCTGTGACCCATATTTATAGTAATTTATCTCCGTGATTGCTGATCAAAGTCCTGTTGAATATTGCCACCAGCCCCTTCTTAAAAGCACAGAAAACAAGAGGGGCACAGCAGCATACAATAAATAACACAGCATACAATTTATTTAGTAGCCTTGCTTCCTTTTTTCACCGTTTCGTCTTCTAAATAAATGTTCAGTTGGAAGCTTCAGGTCCACAAATTTTTAAAGATACCATTCATTTATTCATGATTATTGAATCAACAGAATTGAAACGGAAAAGCAAAAACTTATAACATGTGACTGCTGGACTTGAATATTGGTAACAATGGTAATAATAAAGTATTGAACTACGTTGCAGTCTTTGTGTAAGTGTTCAAATGATTTAATTTTATCGTTCCTTCTTATCTAACGACTGTCTTTCATAGTCGTAATAAATTGATTGATTGATTGATAAAACATCAAATATCGAGATCAAGTGTTAAAGAGGTGACCCATAATAATTAAATTGCACTATAAGATCGTGTTCCAGCTTCGAGTCAAATGAGAACCATTACTTTCTTCAGTGATTTCAAGTACCGCAATAGCCCAGTTACAGCCGCTCTGTATTATTATGCTCTTTCTGTCATAGAAAAGAATTCCTTCCTGCGTTTTGTCACGACGAATTTCCGGCCATTCCATCGTTCGGCTCTCCGACTTTTTCATATTTGAAGCAGACCGCGCGTTCTTCTGTTGTGCCTCCACTCTGAGAGCTGAGCAACTGACTGTGCTCAGTTGAAAACAATTAACAATGAAATCTGGCCATTACCCGCGAAAAGGCGTTCAAGAGGAAGTAAGCCTTTTATGCGAGCAAAACGAAGAGGAAACAATTCGCTCGCAGTTTCATGAATTAAATATTACGGAATCATATTCTTCTCCACCACAATACCGATGGAAATGTTAATTTGCGTCGATTTTTTAGCTGTCTGGTCATTTTCATAGATCAGTAGCAGATCAGGCATCGTGGTTCAGTGCCTCCAGGGTCAGGTAAATTGGTACCAGGCTTGTTGCGGAAGGTAGGTAACGACACTGACTTAGTATAACGGCTGGCCTCGGGAAGTCATTGTATAGGCCAAATACGCCTTTTCCATGCCTCCACGATTCTGAACGAGTACCAAACCCAATCCAAAGACTCGATAACGACACTTCTCCCTATGGAATTGGTCTGGAGCGTATCGTCTGAAATGTCTAACAATAAGAAGAGGCCATGGTATTCTGTTGTAATCTGTGCCTTATCGCTTGGGCCGAATTTCACTCAAAACACCGTTCCGCGTGATCAAGCCTTTTTCATAGTTAATTTTTTTTTTGTTCCACAACGTTTATATCTCAATCAGTTACGTGGTACGTCTTTCATGATATTCGCTCCGTCTTCTTTCTCCTTTGTGCTGCTCCCGCTTCGTTGAGGTGCCACACTGCCATCATGTCTCAGTCTTGAGCTCCTTATGGGGTGGCCATATCGTCCTCGATCGCAGGTTCTTGGGCGCCACTTCCTTGCATGCGACCTTCGATCCGTCTTGTGATCATGACAGTTTTCCTCCATCAGCCGACCTGTCACACGGGCCTGACGCTGGTACGGACACCCTTTTCAGCTATTTCTAAGCCAGGCAAGGGTTTCTGCCTGGGACGTGATTGAACCCTGATCATCGAGATCTTGAGCCTAAGCTCTTAACCTCCCGGCCATCCCGCCCCCTTTTTCATAGTTAATGCTATGGATAAAACGCAAATCAGTAGTCATCGTTAAAATCCCATACAGGGCCTGTTTTGACAAATTGGTTAGTAACAGCTTCATAGAGAAACACGTTCTGAGCCAATTTCATAATCTTATGCTGAACATCTAATCCACAGCTCCTATGAGACGCAAGAACGATGCTCTGCTCGCTCGTGGCTCATTCGCAAGACGCTTCATTAGTCATGGAAACATTCTGAAAGTCGCATCCTGCCACAGTCGTGCTTCTTTACTCTTGAGACCTCACTTGTAGACTTTTGTCTTTTCTGCTTGCACTTCTTGCACTTAGTCCAGCTTGGCTGAAACGTTGGAGGAGATCCATTTTTGACTGCGTAACAAATTATTGTGCCCTAATAAACAAACAGTTCGACAGCAAAATTTGCGCTGGCCCTTTCTAATGAAAGCGATAACTCGCTCATTTATTGCAGTTGTTAAAACATGGCGTTATTTTCTACTGTCTTTATACAATTATTTATCTTTTATCTCATCCGCGGATTGATTTATATAGCAAAAAATAAATACTCGTATAATGACTGCGAATCGCTATGGACAGAGCATCCGGGCTGGCTCGTTATCAGCGTCATTTCCCTTTGGGAGTTGATACTTGCCAATTCCACTTCCGCGGAGATATCTGCCAGAGGCATAATAGGCGTTCAGCCAGCGAAGGCCCGTCAAACTGAACTACTGAACGCCATTTGCATACAAATACCATCTGATAGTAGATATCTGCCAGAGGTAAAGGTTCAGCCAAAGTCAAACTGAACTACTGAACGCCATTTGCATACAAATACCATCTGATAGTAAAGGTAAAGGTAAAAGTAAGGGTAAGCGTAAGGGGTGGCGTTGATCACACCTTTAAGGACGCGTCGCCGCCTCGGGGTGAATTTAGAATCGTAGAGGCATGGTGAACGCGTTGTTGGCCTACACAATGATTTAGGTAGGTCAGCTGCTGTATCTACAGTAGTTAGTGCCTTCACCCATCAGCAGACAAAGCTGATACCAACTTACCCGATTCCCGGAGGGATGGAAGGCTTGGTTAGCTCGGTCGCGCGACTCGACAGGTTACGAAAGTGCCTCTTACCATTGTACCACTGGCATCCGAGACTAAAATACTGTAACCTGATTATTAGTGCCAGTAATATGTCATTGTTAATTCATACATCAGACCGCTATAAAGAGGTGTTTCTTGTAAAACCTAATGGCCAAGATATTATTCGGTAAAAGGTTGAATAGGAAGTTGGCATCGTCCACAACAATTCTGCAGCCAACCTCCCTCCCAGACCAAAGGCTGCATCTCGTAAAAGGCCCATTGCTGAGAGCCATTACTTGCTGATCATTGGAGAACAACAAAATAAAAGGGGCAAGCTCGTCTGCGTAAATGGGAAATGTCAGGACACATAGAACATAAATTCCTCGACCTTTCATTTTCATGCAAAATCTTTTTTTCGGAATCCCACTCCTTCCTAGCCTTTCTTTTGAGCTCTGCCATTCTCTCCATCTCACATTCAGGACAGTCTCTCACATTTCTTTCCGGTGTTGATTGCACCTAACTGGCACATCTTCCAAACTTCGCATATACAACTCGACAATGTTCCAATACGGTGTGAATTCGAAGAATTTCATCTCTTCCTCATTAATTTGTGACGTGTCGAGATGTTTCTGCTACCTCTACCCCACAACTTCAGCGAAGTTAGGCAAATCTACGTAACAAGTCGCGGGTCGCAGTTCATCATGTCGCTCCTTTTTGATCTGTCGACAATGTTCCAATACGGTGTGAATTCGAAGAATTTCATCTCTTCCTCATTAATTTGTGACGTGTCGAGATGTTTCTGCTACCTCTACCCCACAACTTCAGCGAAGTTAGGCAAATCTACGTAACAAGTCGCGGGTCGCAGTTCATCATGTCGCTCCTTTTGATCTGTCGATTTCCTACCTCCGTCGCCTTCAATCATATTTGGTTCCACACCAGCAAAGAGCTACACTAAAGCGTCGGGACGCCTCTCTACATTTCGTGTTTCTTTGCTGACTGAAGCTTTCTTGCGGGACTTTTCCTTCACCATGATGTTCGCTCTCATTTTCATTTTCTACCTTATTACAGCGCTGGGCCCGCGTGGTACAGTGGTAGGAGGCGCTGCTCACACCCGCACGATAGAGCGATCGATCCCGGCCCGGGCTAACCAAGCCTTCCATCCCTCCGGGGTCGGGTAAATTGGTACCAGACTTGTGTGGGAAGGTAAAGACACTGACCTGGTATAGCGGCTGGCCCCCGCAGGTCATTGTGTAGGCCAAATACGCATTCATCAAGCCTCTACGACTTGAATGGAACACGAATGCGGCGGCGCGTCCTAAGGGGACTGATCAACGCCGGCACCTTTACCTTCACCTTCACCTTTACCTTATTACGGGAGAATCATAGCTATCGCAGCAATCTTCTTGTGTTCACGAATCAGTCAGATCTCAACCTTCGGTCTCGTTCCTCACTACTAGTCACGAGGGACAAGCGCAAGGATCCTTGTCAAACACAAACTGACTTTTTGACATTGGCTAGTGACAGGTGTGCTTTTCCTGTGAAGGGTCAAACATCAACTTGAAATATCTCGAAGAAGACAAGTTTTGGATTTACAGCAGAGACACAGCAGACACATGTCGCGAACTCGAATCCGTCGAGCTGATTCCCTCTATTCTTCATACCTCCTACCCCGAATGCTATAACATTGATATAATTGTTGCGATAGCGTGAAATTCCAGTTTTATTACCGCTTTTCTGCGGGTTACTATTATAAATACTAGAACACGATGTTGCAATGATGGTGCTAGGTTCATCGCAAAAATCGCATCTACGGCGGGATTCGAACCCGCGTCTCAACCTATTCGGGGGTGTGCGCATTGCACCACCCTATTCTAGTATATGTAACAGTAACCCGCAGAAAAACGGTAATAAAACTAGAACTTCACGTTAATCCTAAAAATGCTTTCAGCTTAACTGGTGCAATGCCGAGTCCGGCTCACCGGCTCAACCCGTTATTACGGATGAGTGCTGGGAGTAAAAAAGCCCTCCAGCTCAAGGAAGGTGCTAGGGAATCGCAAATGGTCGTCTCAGTTGCAGAGTGGTTAGTGCACAGCCCCGGAGAGGTTGAGACGCGGGTTCGAATCCCGCCTGAGATGCGATTTTTGCGATAAACCTAGCACCAACATTGCACCATCCTATTCTGTTACATTCCTCCCCACTGTCCCTCTCTACTCGCTACGATGAAGTCTCGGCGTGTTATAGATCTTCTTTTTCGGTTTCGATTTGCTATACTCACTCAACCTGGGGCCTATAACTGAAATATCATCTGAGAGTCATTTTTGAAGAGCGACACTTTCTCCTTGGATAACATGTGTAAGAGATGGTATTCGTTGGAAGTCTGTATCCGAAAAGGCAAGACTTCCTCAAAGTCGTCATGATAAGCGAAATATGGTCAAATTCGGCGCCTTCAGTCTGTGACTTCCCTCCCCGTCACTAGAGTTCAGCCACCGTTGATTTGTTGTACTCCCAAATTTCGAATCTCTTCAATAGATTAACGAGTAAATCTTTAGAAGCGGTCTCCGGTGTTTGCCTAAGTAAAGTTCCCCATTGCCTCCGTATCACACCATTTTTGATCGTTATACTCCATTCAGCTAACTACCTTTTTCCACACGTAGATAACAATGATCTGTTCAAAAAAATTTTTCGTGTACAGATGAATGTGAGCGAAGGCCTAATTTTCCTACTTCCTTTCAAAATAGTCTTGTGTCTTGGTTGCCATAACTGAGATCAGTGTGAACCTTTTTCGTTCAACTCAAGTACTTTTTGAAGTGCAACTTGAAGATTATTCACCTTCTCATCCATTCAATTCACTGTGCTGATAAATCATGATGTGAGGGAAGCGAACTTCATGGTTCTGGATTTTCATTGCAACCCTGTATTTTCATACGTCTTTTCCACCGAGAAGGTTCTCGCGAGTTATCTTTCCTATGCGAATTTGAAAATTCTGTGCAGCCAAATGCTCATAGTGAATCTTGCTCAGCAGCTATTTTCGCCAAATGTTGCACCGCGAGTTACGGGACTGAAAGGCCTCCAAATTTTATTGTTCATAATCTAATTGTTGTCATTCTGAATGGAAGCAGCGCGATCCATGCAATCACCTCTATGGGGGCAATCGAATTTCCCGAAGTGGAGCGAATCGTTGTTCATCGTTTCTGATGTGAACGCTTTAACAATTAACACAATTGCATTTGCTCGGAGGAGCGTCATCATCGGCTGCAAGGCAGCCGAGAAGACGGCAATGCCCTTTTTTGAGGAGATTTGCGGGAATATCCTCAAAGTGTGGTAGCAAAAAATTGTTGAATTTTTGTGAAATTCATGAGAATAAGCTATAATTCACATGAGAGTTGAAAGAAACTAGAAGTAAGTCACACAACATCGACATAGGATGTCGGGTTTCCTTGATCCAAACTTATCTTTTCTGCAATATGTAATTAATTTTCAATATGTTGTCTTTTTTATTAACTTTTTGGCACAATCACTACACAGGCGCCATCGTGCTCGGCAGCAGCCTTCTGTTAGTTTCATGTTTGAAAATACGTAAAATATTGAAGACTACTCACAAGCGGCTTTGTTCAGCTCCTCGCAAATGTTATTCAAAAGCTCGTCATATCTACTGTAAGTATCTTCGCTATATTCATTGGCTTTACGTATCGGTCGTGGTCGTCTAGTTTTGCCAAAATAGTAATCTGAGCCATGCCACCAGAACGTCTCTTTTCATGTTCAGCCCAACATGACGCAAACAATCGTTTCAAATGACCATCACCTGTCGTCCTTTTTCTGCCCGGCAACCCAACTATACACGTTGATCTACAAGTCTTCTTAAGCAGCTTCTTCAACCCTTTGCCATGAAAAACTGGGTCGTTTCTTTGATCTCGAATTTCAATGAATTTCTGCGTGGATTTTCTCAGAATTACACTTTAGAAATTACTCAAACAACAGATAATTTCCAACATTGGACGTAGGGAAAGATGAGATGAGTGTCTCACCCATGTACTTCCACAGCTGAGGGTAACAGGTGGTCTTTTTCGGGAACCACCATTGAGGGCCATCTCTAGAATCTTTTTTGCATACGCGTGATGATTTTGAGGACGCAACAAACATCATTAACGCTTCTGCGTTAACAAAATGAATGAACACCTAGAAACTTATTCCGAATTTTAGAATGGGGCAGACGTGAATGAAACGTCTCCGTACGGTAAGTAGTGTATGTTTCAGATATTTGAAAGGTTCTCGCCAGTGCTTTTTTACGGCAGATTTTTTATAATATTCTGAGAAGTTTTTTAATAGTTTTTTGATATCATAGTTAAAACTTGAGTCGTTCACTCTGTCTATCATTCCCAGAGGAAGGGGGATCTTCTTCAGAGGTCGGGGATGCCTGCAATCGATCCCTATGCCACCTTTTTTGACAAATGACCTATTCTCTTGATACGCATTAGTCATCGCATTATCCATTTCAGACCATTTGCTACTTACTTTTTTACCTTCGCATAGTTGAAAATTTTATCGTTCGAAAGGCCGATTATGGAACTGAATGCTGGCCTGGTACCAAAAAAGTTGGACGTTACCTTAGCGTCATGGAAAAGAAAATGTTGCGATGAATGGCGGGCTAGACTATAAGGAATGCCTATAAGGAATGCTAACGTAAGACAACAATTTGAAGCGATTCCAGTCCCTGAGAAGCTCCGTGATATCATGTGGGCATGTGCTTCGGGCAAGCAATGACTTTGCGTGTGAGATAGGACTGGCTGTAGACGAACCAGGAACAAGACCGAGGGGACGTTCGAAGCAGCTCTGGCTAGACGCAATACATGCCGATATAAAGACAGTGGGAGCTCATTTAGATCAATGCTAGATCTTTATGGTGTCACGAAATTTGCAGAGCGGACCTTGCTTCGAAATGGGACAGACGCTAAAGAAAAAGAAGAGGATAGCTCTCGATGTCACGTTCTGCACTGCTGATGCAAATCAGCACTACAATTGAGCAGGAAGGATTTAACATCAAAATAGTGAAAGTGAACTCACTGCCCTTTTATCTCTCTTTCCTCTGTGTTATTTTCAGCCAATTTTCTTCTTTTTTTCTGGTGCCTTTGAACGTCGTCACACTGGCTGCCCTTCGGTGGCAATTTTGCGACATGATACATTAAGCACGAGCAGTGCATGCGCTGTGGCAATTTGTTGCTCTTCAACAGTGGTTATCTGGAACGAGCTGGAAGACGCTGCAGATCTTTCCCCTGGGGAGTGGAGGACGGGGCAAAATGGCGAGAATCGAATGACCTCGTAAAATCTCCGTAATTCCGAGGGTCAACATGAACTGGTGGAGATCATAGCTGGCGTACAAAAACGTTTGGCCATTATGTCGTCTGGAGCAAACCCCAAAAATCGGATGATTTCATTAGTACCCGAAGGCTGCCATCCCCTACCGTAACGGAAACAAGAAAAATCAAGCCAAAAACTGTGCTGCATAAAACAAGATTCACCACATTATATAGCACAAAACGAATAGAATGAAATTTGTGGATTTTTGACAGCTTTACTGCACCACTGCTGTTCAGAGCCAGTTAGTAGTACAGTGGTAGCAGACGCTGCTGACAACCACACGGTCGAGAGGTCGATCTCCGACGGAGCTAACCAAACCTTCTATCCCTCCAGGGTCGGATGAGTTGGTAGCAGACTTGCCTGGGAAGGTACAGCGTTTGGTCACCGCAAGTCATTGTAGAAGCCAAATACGAACACACCATGCTTCTACGATTGCGTGGAATGGAACGCGAATGCGTGGCGCGTCCTTTGAAACTTATCAACTCGGACACATTTACATTTTAAGCTCTACCACTGTTCTTGTGGGAACGAGAATATGGTCGAGAGCCAATGGCTTCACGTTAACAACCACGCGGTTAGCTTTGTTTAGCGAAGTACGACAGCTTTTCTCCAAAAACCGATAGAACGCTCTCTCAGCCTCTTTGGGATTGAAAGCCTATGAGCTTGCGGCGTGAGACTGTTCTTGCCCTTTACAAAATTTCTGTAGTTTCTGTGCACGTACTATGATACCGAAGCCCAGATTAAGATTGGCAGGAATGAATCATCCAAGACTTACAGTTTCGTAAAGATTAGGATGGAAAACCATCTGGACAACTGCGTAGCCTGGTGGAATATGCAGTGAAAAATCTCGAAAAACTGGCATACAAAGTCCTGTCCGCAGTGGTCTCTCTCATGCTTCCTCCCTTCTCTTCTTTCTCCTTCTCCATCCTTCGATCTTCAGCTGTTTACCAACGCCTTCTGAAGGAAAACCATACGAAAAGCAAGCGTTGTCACTGAAAGACACAATGAGATGATGAGTTTTTCCGTGCCATCTGAACAACTCTCAAGAGCGCCCTTATTCACAAATGCGTCGTTTTGTTACTTGCTCAAATTGCCCGCTTTGAGTGTTTTCGGTCGCCCAGCCCAAGCACTCTGGTCCACACAAACCATTTGGCTTTCGATGTGTTTTTTCAAGCGCTTGCAAGGACGGCGATTCCGACAATTCACTTCATTTAGCACAGCTAAAGGCGATTTGCTCGTTCGGACTCATTACCCTTTTACTGATTGGCTTTTCGTTTGATTTCCGCCTTCCTGCCCGTTGTCTTTGCTTGGGAGCTTTTGTGGAACCGACATTCTGGTGATTCCACTCTTTCCAGCAACACTTTTTAAAAACATTTTCGCAAGTACTGTCTAAGTCATTCTTCCGCACCGGATTGGAATCCTCCTGATTGCCTCAGGTGGCGACGTCCTCTTGTCGTTCGTGACGACGTTGTTGCTCGCTTTGAGAAGTTTTCCTCCATCTGTTTCCGTTACCGGGCGCTGGGCTAACTTGGAGGTGAACCAGCTTTTCTTTGCCATTTCGCTGACCCGGAGACTAAACCTGAGAAACGTAGCCTCAGATATGTTTCCTTTAACCGAACATGAACTAGCGCTATGTTCTGTATCTTAATGCAACATGCATAACTCGAGCAGAACATAGCTGAAATGGATCACATTAAAACGCCAACATATTATGATGAAGCATACAGATCAAGATCAGGACGTGTTGGACTAAGATGCTCCGTGTAGAGTTATCCCTTGATAGGCAGCCAATAATTGGGCTATTTCAGGGAGCATTTTTACACTATAAGCTGGATTCAGCTAGTGGTAGATGATGTACTGTTGTCATGTGAACGAATGTTTCATGTTTCACTTTTATTACCCCTTTTCGCTGATCACTGCTACGTATCGTTGTAAAGGACTTGTACGTAATGATACCACCTACATCACAGGATTCTTAATGTATGTATATTCGAAATCCATACCTCGTTGATAAGCCCATCTTTGCCAGTTTGAATTTCTTCTGAACCAAGAGGTTGTTAGGTGAAAATTCCCTATTTGCCCGGCAAACGTTTCGACCTTCCCGTCGTCTGCGAAGGGCTTGAACTTCCACCTGAGTATATAGCTCAGGGTTAGTAACGTTAGTAACCGATCCATCCATCGATACCGAGGTTCAAAGATAACAGAACGTGGAGATTGCTGAACGACCCACCTTCGGCACTATGGTGCTAGGCCTCTTCACTTCCAAAGCACCCGACTCGCCGTCAGCTGCCCTCTAGAATTGCTTTGTCGAAACTTTTCTAGTTGTACACCTTCTCCTTGCAGCATTTTCTCGCGTGGCTTCGGCCTATTTTGACGGGAGCAGTTTTTCGAGCAGTGCGTTGTCGACTGCATCGCCCTAGAGCTCTACCAGGTTAACAGTTGAAGGCGGTTCTATACGCATTCTTAGCTAATCTGTCACCCCTCTTAACATTATTGTTGTATTACTGCTTATCTGAATGTTTTCTTTTTACTTGCTCTTTGGCTACCGTCAATTTTCCCTCAGTGAATAGAACATTTGGAGGCGCTTCCACGGCTCTACTACTCCCAGGCTACTCCATCAGATTTGGATATTGATCACGAAGAAATCATCTGAAAGTCTTCAAGGAGTACTCAGCTGTAGCTCAGAGAGAACGCTCCGGTCGTCGTTGCGTACTTTCACACTCGACAAAGCCGCTTGCTTTCGGAATAGTGAATCATGAGCCACTCGAGTGCTTGCGACTAAGTGAAATCTGAAAAACACCTCGGAACTTGCTCCACCAACGGGGAAGTGCATTAAGTGAAAGCCTTGTAGATGTTTCTTTTCTATTTCAAGTCATGTCTTTGTTTCTTAATGTGGAGCTCTCGCGATATTAGCGGCTCCTCCAGGACACGTTCACCTTCGACCTCGTGCTGTAGTTCTTCTATTCAGTAGCAGGTCTTAAAGTTTTCTCGCTACTTTTGCACTGTGGGTTGTAGGAATACAGCTGCTTAGGTCATTGTAATCGTAGCTTTATCAGTCAAAAAGGAGCGACAAATCTCGTGTGAACTTTTGTACGTATTCTGACGTTCTGCGAGGCAATGTTGTGGTAATTATAACATTGGTTCCCTCGATATTTCTTTTTCCGACTACCCCGCATATTCATTGTGTGATTCACTACGTGATTTCAACGAATGGGCGCATTTACTTGTAGTTGACATACCGAACTACTCTTTCTTAATGTCATCTATGTTTTCTGAAGCCTTTCTGAACAGGCCTAGTACGAAATTACTGGATCACTGATGATGGAAAACTTTGTTAGCCTGGGCGGGGATCAATCGTTTGACATTGAGGATCAATAGCGCCTTTTAGCACCGTACCACTCCCACCCAAAAAGAAATAGGTGATTGCATAGAACCCGTATACATATTTATACAGCATCGACGATAATAATTCAAGTGACAATCGGCAGTAATCTAAACTCCGTGCTCCAGAATTGTGTATCTGTTACCTGACCGCTTGCTTACTTTACTTTAGTCAATTGTTGGTTGGTGTTCTTTCTGATCGGATGCATTGGTTTTGAATTTCGTTGACGTTTTGAGTTTGCTGTAGAGCACGCACTCTAATGTCTTAATAAGTAAATAAATAGTTCAATGAATAAAAAAGTTCTCATTTGAACTGAGATAGCCCTTGATCGAGAGCAACTAAGCACCCGCACAGCACTCACAATCAGTTCTGTCTAGCTCAATATCAAGTGTCTCCAATGTGAATTATTAGGTTACGAGAAATTTCCCTCGCTCTATAAAATAAAACACATGTTGATTTCTCGAAATTGTGGAACTAGATTAGCGACTCCCTCTTTATTCTATCAATCTCGTTCTTTCCCTATGTAAAAATTTCTCAGGCATGAAGTTTCTCTGGATTTTTTCAGAGCAGTTTTGCAATCAGCACTTCAGGTCACCTTCTTCAGAAAACATTTTCTCTTGCATCACGTTAGAGATAGGCAAGAGAAGTGGTAATCTGTAGGAGCAAGATCTAGGCTGTAATTACCGAGTAGGTACAGCACATTTCAACCAAAGTGCAGTTGATCCGCGAGTCACACTTGCAACGTCAACCATCATTCCTCTCAGGTGAACTGATGGGTTTACTGGTTGTTGTTTCACATCTCGAATTTCGAACACCATCTTGCTCGCTTTCTATTCATTCTGAATGAAAGTATTAGATTATTCACTGTAGTGCATATCAAACGTCGCTTTCCTTTTCGCCTATTTGCTGTCATTAACCTGGATCTACATGCTGCTTACTTTATTTCCTTTACGAGTTTTTATCTGTCTTGAATTTTTCCATGAGAGGATATGGTACTGTGAATTGCTCCAACTTCTCTCATCCTTGACCTCGGCATCGCGTGCAATGGTTTCGATATGCATATGACGTGAATAAAACTTCCACCTAATGCCGTCAATAACTTCGTAAGGCGGAAGATAATCGTATCGAAATCATCACACACTGAAAATTGTGTTTTGCCTCGACGAATGTTTTTTTTTCTCACTCGTCAAGTGGATTGTTCTATCGTAAAATTCAGGAGAAGACCAACCTGATGATGGTGTTGCCGCTACTGATAAGTGCCCTCCAGCTGTGTGAGTTATCATTCGGCTTCGACACGACCTCGGTGGCCAGCACCACTCCAGAGACGAAGAAGTGCTTTACGTGCAGTGTGTTCACATTCATTGACAACAGACTCTTGTGCACAAATCCTGGCACTTGTTATTCCGATTACTGCTATAGCTGTGAGTCATTATCCATCTCTAACATTTTCCTATTCAGTAGTAGTCTGTCATATCACACTCGTTCATGCCAGACACTGAGGGTGTGAAAGAGTTTCCGTTGTCTCAGTTCGCCATGCTTAATGAGCTCTTGGCACCAGTAAAAGTTCCCACTCCAAGACTGAAAAATTATTTTTTTTTGTTAAAACTTCGACTACCTCATTCATTTAGACGCCTTTTTAGATGTTCTATCGGACCTGAGGAGCATGTTCCTCTCCGGCTGCGCCGAAGACTGGTCGGATTTCGCGTTTCGGTAAATTTTACTGATTTTCAAATAACTTCAAAGATCCCCACGCATATGTATATATGTACAGCACAGTGGTATTAGCAAATGTATACTATACAGTAGTATGTACATATATACACATAATTCTACAAAACGAAGTTATTGAATTTTTTTCCAAAAATTTTGGTGTAGTGGTACGACCATTTTTGTATCTAAAATTCCCTGAAAATTGCTTCATTTGAGGCAGAAATGTAGTTCATACTTTAGATAAGTTGAACTACTATAGAATGAACCCTCATCAATGCTCTCTTAATTTCCCAAATTGGACCGATTCTATTCGAGTCTATGCTTCCATATATTTCGAGATAACTCGTCATTCTGTAGTTTTCCTCGTTTCCTTTGGTTGGTGACGAGGCAATGCATCGTTAGCTTGGTAGTGGATAGGGGGATCTAAAGCTATCAAATACTTGTCGCGAGATGCGAGCTTTTATTTATTTTATTTATTTTTATTTATTTGATACACGAGACTCTGACCCAGTGGTGCTATCAAATACTTGTCGCGAGATGCGAGCTTTTATTTATTTTATTTATTTTTATTTATTTGATACACGAGACTCTGACCCAGTGGTGAGCAAACCTTTATACTGTGCCGCACTTCCTGACGAAGGTAAACAGTCTGAAAACTAACGTCGGTAGACAAATATAAATGAAAGAGGCGCTTTAAGATTGCTTTTATAAATTGGCTCTCAGCCACAGCGGAACACAACCGCCCGGTCATTTGTTACCACTACTATTCTGGCGGTCTTGTGAAGGGTCACCGCCCAACGTGGTATGATAACATATTGTTTCAATCTAAGTATTTTATAGTATTAGGGTGACCCAAAAGTTCGTGTGCATTTCAGATTCTAACTTTCTTTATTCATAACTTAAGAAAAACAAATCATTGATCAATACGGTAAGTTCCACGGTTTAGTACAACTCTTCCCCAGCGATCAGGTAAGGAGTCGACACCACGTCTCCAGAAGTCTGCACTGCGCGACTCAATTCATGCCTGCACCTCCTTTTCAATATGGTCCCGCGTTTTGAATTCCTCACCAGCGCAGTAGTGCTGAAGTGACCGGAATATGTGAAAATCGCATGGAGAGATGTCCGGGCTGTACGATGGGTGTGGGAGAGTACTGATTCCGAGGCTGTCCAGGGTGGCCAGGGTGACTGAGGATTTGTGGGGTCTTGCATTGTACCACAAAAGAAAAGGGTGGGTCAGTTTTGGAGACAGGAGTGCAGCCCTACATTTCACCTCTTGCAATTCTTCGCAAATAGTCTCGGAGGTTACCGTGGCGTTATCAGGCAGGAGATTATAGAAGACAAGGCCGTGGCGAGAGAACCAAAATGACAACATGAGCTTCTTCCCATGGATGTCACGCTTCACTTGAGTAGGGGGAGGTGCGTCGTGGTCAACCCACAATGGATTACGACTTGAATTCGACCAATAAATCCACTTTTCATCTTGTCATATTATTGAATCTGACAGCCTCCTCCTGTGCACACGAGCGAGGTTTGAAGCACATATGTCAACTCGTAGCCTTCTCTGCTCCCGCGTGAGATCGTGAGGCACCGTTCTTGGCCTCCTCGCGACTTTGCCAGCTTGATGTAGAACACGCCGGCCTGTTTCTCGTGGAGCACCAGTCGTCTTCTCGAGTCTGCGCAACGAAGATCGGGGGTCCCGCTCTAGTGCGCAGAGAATCTTGTCTTCATCCGCGGAAGACGGACGACCTGATCTTGAATTGTCTTCCAGATTGAAGGCACCGCGGCTGAAACGAGTACACCACTTTGTCATCCCATTTCGGGAGGGGATGTCCTCACCAAACTGATTTTGCCTCAGCTTTGTCGCCTGCCTCCTTGTTTGGCCGGAACGGAAGTGGAATAACAAAGTGCGACGTGCGTAAAGACGGTCATCAAACTGCGACGGCATATTCCTTGCAACACTGCGCAACCAGCTATCAGCAAGATAGGCAAAACAGTGGAGCAAACCTTGCCACATCCAATCCAGGTCAAAGAAATGTGGCATCGATTGAACATGTAGAACAAGAATAGTTTGAACAAATGCACACGAACTTTTGGGTCACCCTAATAGCATCAAGCGAATCACGATAAGCATTCCAACAAACGAACACATTTTAAGAGTGCGTTGCTCCCAGTAGTTCTGACATGTTGATCCCATTGTCGACTGTGGTCATTACTAACATGTTGAATTAGTTCGCTATAGATTCTTTTTCATCTTCAGTGGCAGTTGACATAAAATATGCGGAGAATACACAGCCTCGTCGTGAAATATTGAATTTTAGGCGTGGTGAGGATGATCGGATTCTCTGTCATTCTCACGGGCATTTTGGCCTGTGTCTCTGTCGTACCGGAGAGACACCTTGTAATAAACGTTACTCTAACGATACCGAACTGCAGTGGGTGGATTCCGATATAATCATTATGAACTCTGTTTCTCATGTAAGTGCACGTTTTGATATATTTCTCGATGACCATTATTGTTTGAATATTTATATTTGTTCAGTTCAGTATTCTGAGCTTTTTTAATCCATCGTGAATTAAGCACAGGCGAAGTTTGCATGAACTACTGTGAGAACAGCTGTCAAAAACAACATTGTTCACGGTGCATAAGCTGATGATATTTCAAGGTTTTCTCATTGACGTTCTAGCATTTTCTGTTTCAGAGAGTGACCGGTTTCACCGCTGATTACGCTCGAAATCGTGTCATACAGATGCGGGTCGACGGCTATCCCGAAACATTTCCAGGACTGCCACTGAATGGCAGCCGATCTGCCGTCGGATGTCTATTATTCATCCTCATTCTCGCGCTGGCCCGTTTATTATAATACTTTTTTTGTAAATATTATTCTATTTATAACTTCCTCTGTAAGGGTAGCCTAGCAATGGAACTATTCGGCATCTCAGCTCAGCTGTAGAAAGCGCTGTAGCGACACTGTAAGAAGATTTCATATGATCGAAAGTCAAGGATATCTCGTCAAAAGTCGGACTCAAAACAGAACTTCAGAGGTGTTGACATATTTAGTGAGTAGCCGACTTTTCCTCGGGTAGCAAAAGCTTAGACCGCACAAACGGAACTCAGTGGAAAGACGTGCAGTATCCAAGTGTGCCGAATCTTTGCATTCCTTTCAACTCAGCTTTCACGTGAATGGGCACCAACGTATTCAAAGTACGCCTGAGGGAAGTGCGGAGATGTAGAAAGCAATAGTTTTACAGCGAAGAACCACTGCTAGTGGAGTAGTGGAAAGAACTACTTGGTCCAACGGAGCACCGAACAGGGATCAGCAGCGCAGTGTTTTTCTAGTTGCAGGTTAAATAGCAGCAATAACAGAAAGTTTGACCGGCAAACACGGCTGGTGTGTGATTATTCGAACCACCGTCAGCTACCGGCACAGCTGCCGGAATTCGCTACATTCCAAATGGCATTTTCAATAGGGTGTCCTATGGATAACTGTCGCATCACGCCGCTTTTACGAAAAATAATTCTAACACAAAAAAGATCCAGCGTGCTCAATCGTCGCTGGTCCCAACTTTTCTCCAACAATTGAGCAGAGAGCTAAGACCACTCTCTCAGGAAGAACCTTGCGCAACAATATGTTCACAAGGAACCAGTTCGGAAGTGAAATTGTGAACAAGCAAGTCGCGACGAGTTCGGCTTCATTGTCAAGAATTTGACAAAGTGCTGGCAGTGGTGCAAATGAGTGAACCAATATATTCTTGGTATATATCATCCCACTACCTCGTTGCACCAAAAGATCGTCTCGTTTGCACCGGCAAGTTATAAGAAGTACAACGGTCGCGGTGCAAATAGACCAGTTTTTTTACGGGACACCCTATTATAACAATTGCCGCGGCTGAAAAAGCCGTGGTGAGATCTCCTAGCGAAGGATTGTTGCATCGATTTATAAATCGATGCGTCTCCAGCAGTGAGGGGTAGTTCACTGTGTGCACTTATCCTCCTGGATCATTCTGCGTTGCCGCTGTAAGCGCATGATGGTCTCATAGTGAATGTTGGCACTCCATTCGACTGCTTTTGCGGACCTGTATAAACCTCTAGTATCTCTCACACAAGCAGCAACGCATCAAAATCCCAGGTGGCGATAAGTCACATCAAGCTCATCGATAGAAAAATCCAATTAACCATTTGCGCGCAGAAACGGTCCTAACTCCAAAACTTGAGTTGAAGCCGCAGAAACTAGCACCGCAAAAATTGCGATTCCTGCCATCCTGCCTTTGGCAGAAACAAACGTTTCTATGACTCCGTTCGGCGCTCTGCAATACCATGTAGGTGTTTCTCAGAATCTTTGGGGAATGTCCACTGACTTCTCTTGTTAACCGAACCATGCAAGATGTTAGCTGCAAGTAAGTTCTACCGAAGCTTAGCGTTGTTCCTTCTGCTGTATCATCTTCATTTGCTACCTACTATTTCGTTAGAAAGCATATCGAGCTTATTTTCACTATGAGTTCTGCATGACTGCTCGTCGTTCATCTCCAACAACGTTGGCTTTTGTTTGTAGCGCTGAGCAGCTCGTGAGCTACGGACAGTAATTTTGAGACAAAGGCTCCTCTACAATAGAATTGCAAAACATGTGCGTCTGTTCGGTTTTGTTTTCAATTCAAGGACTTGATGACTACCACCGCTACTGTTCTAACGGGCGCGTTTCTAGTTCTCACCCTCGGATTTCGCAGTTTGACGACGGCCTCTGAAACGCTCAGCTTGAATCCAATTAACAAATGCCGTTAACGGGTTTGAGTCTCATATTGATTTAGCATAATTCATTTGTAGACGTCTAGAGCGTGTGTTTATGATAAAGCAAACATTGTATTAGTTTTATGCTGATGAATAAAAATACTTTGTGCAATATAATCCACGGATGGTTTTCTATAAGCCTTAACGCCGTGCGTCGCACGTAGCAGCTCCCCACATTTTAGCTAACAAAGACTATAACGTGACGCAATTTAATTGCCTCACGTATCGTCCTTATCGTACAACTCACGTGCACGCTCTGCCAGTTCAATATAGAAGATAATTTTTCAATAATGACACAACATGACCCTCGGCTTTCTAACGTGTCCGTTGCGCAGGACGGTGCGCAACGCGTGAATGTGACTCTCTCCTTAAATACCGATTGCTTCAATAAAATTCACCGAAAATGATGAATATAAACACAGACTCGCAACTTAAGAGTGACATATACATACTATTACTCATACAGGATGCTGCGAAGATGGTTACTTTTTTCTGACTATCTCCTTTATACTACCGGCAATAAAGCAACATGTCTCGATCCCATCTGATCCTCATAAATCGAGAACTTTTCAAAGGAGTAGAAACAGGAGTACCGAAAGATAGCAACAAATTTAATTTTATCCACTGTCACAAAGATTGCTAACCGTTGATTTGAAGTGAAGTAGTGAATATCGACTCACTGAACTTGAACTTCCACGCATAGTTCGTTCATGCTAATCTTAAACACATATAACTATTCGAGCAGCAACTCCCACGTTTTCTCTTCTTTAAACTTCGGCATTGATGTGTTAGTATTCTGATGTTAGTGGGTGGCAGTATGCCTTTGCCGAAGTTCGTAGGTGAAACCTTCATTAACAGCGTGACATTTCGACCTGCTTGCCGTCTTCAGGAGCCGATTATACCGCTATAGCCCTTGGCTCGATGTTAGTAATATTAGTAAGTAATGAAATACTTACTAACTACTAACATCTACTTACTAACATCCTCGGTAAGGGCACAGCAACACACTAACACCAGAATACTTCGAATGATATTATTTTGGCCATTTAAAAAGGAAACAAAACGACATATTCAAATGACGTACTGTCGCACACCATCGCGCGACAACATCCAACAGGAAAGACATTCTGTCGCACACCATCGCGCGACAACATCCAACAGGAAAGACATTCTGTCGCACACCATCGCGCGACAACATCCAACAGGAAAGACATTCTGTCGCGCACCATTGAGCGACACTGTCGTCAACGTGTTATGTTACATACCGGCGTCGTGGCTCGGCAACTGACACCAATCGTGCCATCTGTCGCAGTGAATGGCAATCGTCGGGGCAGTTGTCCGTAAGCCACACCTCCCGTCGGCTACGGGACTATGTTATTGTCCCGTCACTGGTCGCCGACGATCGGCGATGGGCTATGCTTGCTCATAACCGCGCCGCAGTGCGGCGCGGTTATGAGCAAGCATAGCGCAGGGATGCGGTGTGTTGGCAGCGCAGCAGCTGCCGCTGGAGGGCAAGTCTTCGGTCATTCCTTCCTTTGCGGAAACGGAGGTAAGCACATGAGGTATATGGTGCGCCGCTAGTGGACGGCGAGCCCTTCACTTGTCGCGTTGCCGCTGCCGTCGGCTCTGAATGGACCTCTACGAAAGAACGGGTCTCGTCTCACCGAAACATCACAACTGTTACAGGAACTCAACACTGAGTGATGAGGAGCTTACGTATCTAACAACGCCTTGTCCTTTTCTTGTCCTTCAAATGAACCTTTTCTAGCCTGGGAAAAGAGCCGAAAGTCCAATAGTACATAGATATCGTATGTAACACAAGCTTAAAGCAAAATGTACGAACTACAGTACCAGCAAATACTTTAGTGACTTCGTAGGATACACGTGCAAGTTGTATATAACCGATAGATGAGGAAAGAATAATAACATGCTGAATCTTGAACTGTGGCATAAATTCAAAGCACAGTACAAAGAGGTTCATACAGCGCTCAATATACCTCACTTCGACGGTGAGGACGGTCGCGAGAGCTTCAAAACTCCTCCACTTGTACGTGTAACAGTAGTAGGCGGCCGTAAGCCTAACAATACAAGAGTGACATTGAATGAAACAAACATCCTTCAACTAGTTCGCCAAATTTAACTAACCGGAGGTCGGTCTGGGCAAATTGGACTTCGGCTTCACTGCTCCAGAAGGAAGCGCTTGGATCGTATCAGTTCCACCATTTAATACAAGTCCATTGTTGTTCTAAAATGATATCGTGAATTGAGAACCTTCCGTCGAGTTGAATTAGTTTAGCGCCTAAGGACTTGGATTCAGACGCATTTTTTCGACTCTAATATTTACTTCAAGGATTTATAAACGAATGTCCCACATACACGGTGACCAATAACTTTGGAACAGTAAAACTCAAACTAGGGCCATGACATCGTTTCATCTAAGCTACGGTTCTACTAACAAACTCACAACTGAAACAGGTTTTGTTTGTTCCGCTGGTTGATTCGTAATCCGAACCACGTTCGGTCGACAAGGCACTTTAACAGGAGCACGATATGGCACTAAACACAATAAGGAAGCAGATTACAAATGCATTTCCTTTCATCATTGAAAAGACAATGGAAGGATGTAACAATGAGCTTAACACATCGAAAATTGAAAGATAGAGAGGAAATATAGTATCTTCAATAAACCTTCGAAAATCCAGTACTATTCTTTTAGCTTACAACACAATGCCGCGATTTTCTCCTAAAAAAAGAAAAGCGATGCGGTATTCAGCGGTAATTGAGAGCTGAATATAAAAAATATAATAAATAGGGAAAAGACAAAAGTATGAGTTTCAGCTACCACAATAAGAAGCTAACAAACCTGTACGAGGAGCAGGCTTGGCAGGAGCAGGAGATGGTCGACACATGGACGGCTGAACTGGACGAGTACTCAAAGGTGGTCGACTGACTAAAAGGATAAGTCTCTCGTCGACCTTTACGACACTTAATGACACTCAAAGCACCTCCACACTATCAAAACTCTAGGCCTGCACTAACGAAAGCTGTACCATAATACACTCCAAATACAGCATAGATGAAGCCACTCATCAATGCGTGCAGCGGGATTCTTCTGGATTTATTCGACACGTAGCATACCAACAATTATTCATCAACCACGACGGTGTTTACTAATGGTTTATTCGAGATGTCGTGGTCCCTACGATTCCAAAGGGCTTGTTTCGAGACTAGTGAAGTGGTCCCGGGTCGATTACTGTAACGACCGGGCCGCATCCCCAAAAGTCGGCCGTTCCATCGACATTCCATCCGTCTGCGTGCGAGCCTCACCGTCAATAATGTCAGTTAGCGGCTATGTATGCATATAAATGAGTGAGGACTTATTGTTAGATCGAGCGACCGACGCCGCAGGATGATCGACGGATGAACAGCACTGCAGCGGAGGCAGGAAAAACTGCGGACCCACGTGCGGAAGTCCACCTGACAGGCACGTAAGAACTGCGGTAAAGGCCCGTTAGGACGTCGCCAACGGTCAGCGACGAGAACGGCAGCACTAGTCGAGTCAGCACCGCGCACCCTGACACAGTCCGGAAATGAGGCTATGCTACAGCCCATTCATCGGTCGACGACCGTCCGCGATGGGATACCATCGCCGGCTGTCCGCGGCGGCGATGGCTGGTCGCGGTGTTTACCGTGGCCGATATGGAGCAATGAAACGTTCTTCTTTTATTGTGTTAGTTTCCGATGTTGTTTACATGTTTCATCTTTGGACTGTACTCTTTCGGTGTTAACTCTTGTTTTGTGTCGATGTCCAGTCCACAGCGACGTTTGATGGAACTATAGCGTAGACCGTAGGGTAGAGGGCACCGAAAGCTGGACCTGTTGACCGTAGGTGACATGCAGTAGAGGCCAGTTGGTGACCGCACAGTCTGCAGTTCCTTCGTAATATTGCATTTCGTTTTTATCGAAAAGTAAACGACGGGGGAAAATAAACCTTTCCGCTTGACTGAAAAAAAAAACCTGTAATACCAGCCTTGCGGTTTTGCTGCGTTTCCGGCAACAATGTTCGGCCTTAGAGGTGCAGCAGCTGGACGAGATTGTATTGAACCAGTGACTGTTCTGGGTCCTACTGCTGCTGGACGAGCGCCGGCAGTCGATGGGCGAGCTGATGGACGAGCAACCGGTGGTACCTTCCTAGCAGGCTGTACGGCACTAGTGACTCTTGCGTTCTCGGATGACGGTTGTGACGGCTGAAATGTTGTTTGGCAACAGATGAAAAAACGTGGTATGATTTTTCATGAAATTGTATAAATGCGGAAATCTGTCTCACCGTCTGCTTAGCCACCTTACTATGTAATCGAACGATTTCTGGAGCAGCTTTGTCACCGTATTCCTCACGAATTTTCTCGAAGCTCTCAGTGATCTGAAAATTATTTAATAAAACAATAACGCTAAATTCTCCTCAAACACCAACGGTTCTTGAAGAAAACGCTTTACATATTATTTTGTACGAGTGCTTTTGTGCCACCAGCGAAATCATCAATATCGATCAGAGATGAAACTCTTCAAAAAAAAAAACGAACCTTGGCCATTTTTATCTTATCCTCCCAGAGCTCTCCGAAAAGTCTTTTGGCTGCAGGTTCACCGACACATCGTAAAACAGCTGCCATAGCTCGAAAGGCGGCCTCGCGCACTTCTGCGTCTGCATCCGAAGAACACTTCAAACAATATTTGACGAGATATCTCTGAGAAAAAAAGAAACAAACTGTAGAGAACCTTGATGAGATCGGGAGCAATTTGTTTCACACCACCGACGGGCACAGTCGTCGGGTCGTGCCGGGAGAGCAGTCGACCGATAAATAGAGCGGTTTGAGCCCGTGTTTGGGGGTTTGGCTTGGTGAGACCACCGCAAACAGCATCCGCGTAATTTTCGAAGGATATCTGAAGACTACGGAAATATCTGAGAATTGGAAAAATGGCCATCAAGAAGAAGAGGAAGTACTGTAGTTGCAGCCGCATCACATAGGTCCACAAGTTCGTTCCGTAGCACTGCTTTTTTCTCCTTCAGCTTATCAAACGCTATCGGCATCAGCTGAATTTGAATCATAAATCTGAACAAATATACAACGGATCATCTAAATCTGCAAACCTTTGGAACCATTCCAGCAAAGTCTGTTCGCATGCTCAGTGCCATCTTTGCGATCACCTTCGCACATACACTCGTGACATTTATATTTACATCCTTCTCCAAAACCTGCAATTCACAACTTCTAAATATTCATTAGAGAATTTTTATTCAGATAGCTCACCTTTAAAAGTGTACTGATTACAGCTTGCAACTCTGGTGACATCTCCACTCGAGGTGAGCACTCCATTATGGACAGCAAACTGTCGACAGCATCTTTCCTCTCCTGCCATTTTTTTGATGCAAGCTGAAATCTTTAAAATGACTCTGGCGACAACAATGAGAAAAATAGAAAATGAAACTACCATTTCGTCAAAATCCTTCCTAATCTTCCCCATTACGTCTGTAGGTTCCATGACAGTCCAAGGATCGACGTGCATTGACTGTTCCGGCAACGTTCCAACCTCGGCCTAAAGTATCAGCGATTATATTCGTGATGTGATATACTTCTTAAAATGTCTTGAGCCTGCCACTGTAGCGACATCCTTCAGCATGAACAACTATATATCTTGCTAGAGTATTGACGTCGCTTCAAATGCCTTTGATCACGTTATAGGATGATAGTCATCGTCCGCTTAGAAGAGCGCATACTTCAATTTCCGAAAAACGCGCCCCGTATTCGTTTTCATTCCAAAATCGTTGAGGTATGGTGGATGTCAGCAGCGCTGCTTACCACTGCGCCACGCCATTTCTCTTACCACTCCAATCGCACTCGAGTGAAAATAGTAAGACCATCGATAAAGGCTTCTAGGGGCGATAGAGAGGAGGTCTAGGAAAAACAGAGGCTGAAAAGTTTCGCAATGAAGGAAACGGGATCGTGGTGGCTCATAACAGGTGACAAATGGTAAAGAACAAAATGATCGGCATTGATCATTTCGTTTAGGATAGGCTAGCTTTCTCGTCTTCCAGAGCGCTATACTCAAACCTTGATTTCGCCGACGATACGATCATATTCTCGAGTAGTGTAGCTAAGAAGATGATCTGAGCACTTTGATGGAGGTTTGCATCATTCGGACAAAGGCAAGATTCCGTGGACATTCGCTCAGCGTTACCTACGTCTTCATCTCACTAGACTACAAATGCCACGTGTTAGTGTTACCCGACCAAATACAGCTCTGAACCTCTTGTATAGCGACTTTTATGAAGCCTGTAAGTTGTTAGAAGTTCAAAGTCCAGCGTAATCCAAAAGTAGGACTTGAAGAAAATCAGATCCCTCTACGTTTTTAGAAATCGTGACTTGTAATCGAATAAGATGAATAAAATTTGAAATCAATGAGAAATCAGAACTCACAGAAGATTCGGCTATGTCGCTAGAAGCCACATCAGCAGTAGAGGCACGTTGAGGACGACTGGCAAGAAACTCTTCGTGTAATTTAGTTGCCTCTTTGCAGTATTCCTCGATCTTGAACAAGACCACACTGAGTTATGGCTATGAAAACACAATCTCCACACTAAACATCGGGAAAACTTCGACCAACACCAATTTTTCCGAGTATGATTATGAATGTGAAGTCACCTTTTCTAGTTTGGCCTTCTCGGAAATTATGGGCACCAAGAATCCATCGAGACCCTTCGCCATGAGTCTTCGAGCAGAGCCGAGGCAGCTGCAAGCGGCGTCGCGGACAGACGGATCACTATCAGAAGCAAGCTAAAGATACGATGAACATCACAACAACAAACACTACAAATGCTGACGAACCTTCACGACTGTTGGAAGCACAGCCTTCGCGAACTCCAACGAAACGTTCGTCTGGCGAACGAAGTATCGAGTGATGAACTCACAAAGGCACTGTTTTGACTGGGGACTTGGTTTAGCAAGATGTTCGCAAAGATCTTTAGCCAGACGTTCCGCACCGCACTAAACAATGATAACACGAATGCATAAGTCATCACTAGGAAATATAAACCTCTCATTTAACAATCAAAAAGTTTATTTGAGCGGACTCACTGTCTCCGATACCGCATCTAGAGCCTCCCCGAGAGCAACTCGAACGGTGGCCTTCTTATCTTTGGCTTTATCGAGCATCACCGGCCAAATCTGAGCCATTCAGTAATTAGTTTGGATAATACTAGTTAACTGAAGATCGTCCAACAAACATCCTAACATTCACCAAACATCTTCACATTCAAATTAGACGCGCTTAAAGTAGCCCTTAATCGAAGAAGCACTTCTTTTATTTCTTCACATGTTGAAGGCTTGCTTACAACAATCTCTTCAAGTTGGGCAGGCGGAAAGGCTCAGAAATGATACAAATAAGACTTCCGAAAAGCTATACTCGAAACAACATCGTATTCTCATAACGGAGGCAAAATAAACAGTAAAACCCATGACTCAAATCGGCGTTTCAGGCCTATCAGGGGCACTATGATAGCACCACGATGCCACGGTAGGCCTGAAACGATCATAGCGACATAATCAGAACGACATCTGCCTCTACAATGACAAGCAGCGGTTCACAAAAAATAGAACAAAGGTGGAGGTAATAATAATAAAAATAGAATGTACAATTGAGAAACAGATTCCCAAATGCCAGAAACCTGACATAACCCAAATAATAAAGCCTTCTGTGTTACAAGAAATATGAATGCTTTCAAATAAGGACTCACCATGGGAACGAAACATGCGAATCGATTACGAAGGCCGGAAGCGATTTTGGCAACAACTTTTAAGGCAGCAATAACTACGTTGATATTGCTGTCGTGGATTATAATCTAAAATAGAGACCGTCAGCGAGCCAGCCATTCAAAACACCTGCCATTCAAAACACCTCCAAAGAATATTATCAGTGCCCTCAAATCAACCTGACACCTTAAGAGTGAAAACATGAATGAACATACTTTCTTTAAATTGTCCATGACCTCTCCATATATTGTCATAGTCGCAGATGCCAAACGTGGATTCTTCTCCATAAGTTGTACCAGGACCTTAAGGAACAAAATAACAAGAGAAAAGTGGAAATGAAACGCTACCGGAAAGAAACGGAAAAAGGGAGTCTAAGGATTGAAACTGAACACTTTCAGCAAGCTGAAACCTCTCACCTCTAGAGCTTCCTTTCTCTCCTGCCATTTCGCCGACTCGACGTTCTTCTTGTGCTCACTAGGCCAGAGGGCTATTACGTCCACTTCATCTATGAGATCCCAATCATCCATTCGAGTCCTGAGAGGTGAAGTGAAATACCCTCTGATGCAATACATTTAAAATTTTAACGAAATTCAAGCGTATTAGTCCACAAATGAATAAAGTTTACCGGCGCACTAGTAGTGTGATTGAATTCAAAACTGAAGCAATTCGAAATCGAAGTAAATACCTAAGCTCTCAAACGAATTTAAAAGATAAAAAAGGTAAAGGTGAAGGTGCCGGCGTTGATCAGTCCCCTGAGGACGCGCCGCCGCATTCGTGTTCCATTCAAGTCGTAGAGGCATAGTGAATGCGTATTTGGCCTATACAACGACCTGCGGGGGCCAGCCGCTATGCCAGGGCCCAAATTCACGAACGGACCAGCGGTCTCCGAAACCGCGGCGCAGCCAGAGCCAGACGGCAGAGTCGATGAGAGATTGCGTTTAACACAGGAAGTTTAGGATACGTAGAGAAAGGTGCGCGCCGTTCACATGCTATATCTCGGGGTTTACCAATGATGAATGAGGGCCCAGGTCAGTGTCTTTACCTTCTCAGACAAGTCTGGTACCAATTTACCCGACCCCGGAGGGATGGAAGGCTTGATTAGCCCGGGCCGGGATCGATCGCTCGACCGTGCGGGTGTCAGCAGCGCCTCTTACCACTGTACCACGCGGACCGAACGAATTTACCCTGCATAAATGGGGTTCAGCAGTGTCAACTAGAGAGAAAGCAACCGGACGCGTCGCCCTTGCTCGTCAAGAAACGATTGCAATCATTTATCAAGTTCTCTTTTGTTCAAGCGCTGCTGGAATATTTAGCCATGCGGCCCGTTGTTTCTACCTGTTCGCTGTCTTCAAAGGCTTTGTAGGACTGCTGAAGCACATTCTTATTCTTTAGAGTTGAATGGCTAGGTGAGTAACGTCTACCGCATAATAAACAGTCCAGCTAGCTGCCTACAATTGTAGAAGAATTAAAGCGAAAACATTGCAATGATCTATTTCGGCAGTATGAAAGAGGGCACTTGACAATTGCTACTCTGCTAACAGGCTGTACGTAGGACTCGTGTTAACAAGAGAACGATATAGCTCTCTAAAACGTTCCACATGTGCAATGATGCCCATAAGAGTACACCGGAAGTGTACTTGATTCATTAATTATTAATTATGTAATTACAAAAAGTGGAAAACAAAAACATTGGAAGAGGCGGGCACGGAGCTATCCTGCCATACCTTTGTGTCCGATTCTCAAAGAAAGAAATGCCAAGTAGAAGAATGAAGAATCAGCCATTCCCGATGCACCGATGGCCACTTCGAGATGTCACTTGCGTGCCTATGGCCCTGACCTCGACAGCATTACTTGTACGCGCACTAGCGCATTGCCACAATCAAGACACGTGTAAAGGGTCGCACTTTTCATTCCGGTTGGGAGGATTCATGGGTACAGCAACAGAGTAAACAAAAAATGGAACATACAAAGAAAATAAAGCAAACGATATCTGATGTATAGATGGTTCTTATGTTAATTCTTACTCCAGCGTCCATGTAAATTACAGCGTGGGATAGGACATGCGACAGAAAAACGGAATAAGACGAACATCCTTCTACCCCAAGAATACATTGTGAATAATTGACGAAACTTGGGCGAAGAATTACGACTGAGCTCACATAGGATTCATGTCCTTGGCGTTTTACTACTCCGTGAGCTAGTTGGGGCTACTATATAATTGTTCTTTTTTTTCAGGGTTTTGTTCCTTTGCAAATTAACTGCATCGCGGCGATAAGATTCAACGCGTGTCATAATTATACTCCAACCCATAGTTCGACAGCTTTAATCCTGTTGACCAGAAACTTTAATTTCTTCAACGGTTGAACGCCTGCTGTCCAGATCGGTGCTGAATTTAATGGAGCCTTTGAATTTTTCTCAACATGACGGCCAACTCCCAGCAGTAACAAATTCAGAAGAAGAGGTGACGATCATCACTTAGGAAAACCGATAATTATTTCAAAAACATCCCAAGTGGTGATTTTTGCTTTGAATATTACGGATGTTTTTGGATGCTATGGTGGATTATGGATGTTTTTGGATGCTATGGAATATTATGGATGCTAATGGTGGGTCGGCGCTCTCCTTGAGCGACAGGCGAGCCCCAGCAAGGCTAACCTGTGGGACGAAACGCTACGACCTCTTCTTCTATTCGCCTTAGTTCCCTGCAGACTGCCTCTGCCCAGTACGGTAGCGCTGGATCAGCAAGCAGTCAAAGGCGAAGAAATCTCAGGGCATCAGGCTACGTAAGGAAACGGACACGAGCATCTCATCTGGGGCCGTATGCTCGTCTCTCCCGGCCGGGCGATGGGCGCCCTTCGCCCGGCCGGGTTAGTGCGAATAGACACAACTCAGTGTGTCTATTCGCCCACACCCTGCCGGGCGAAGGGCGCCCATCGCCCGGCCGGGAGAGACGAGCATACGGCCCCAGGAGAATTGTCGGCGCACCACGGCACTATGAGCAGGTGCAGAGTTCTGCTGATAGGTCCAACTAGTGATTTCGAAGTGCTGAGAAGCCCACGCAAGCATTTCTTTCTTTGAAACGTCTTCCAGGACTTGTGGCTGCCGATTTTCCCGGACGCGTCGGTGAACCTGCGTACCGCCGTAGTCTCCTTCATCAAGAGACTTAAGGCCTGTATTCAAACTCACTTTGATTCTTCCAGGCTCTGAAGAAGGCGGTAGCGCCGAAACGTTAGCCGCAATAAAACTGTATATATCAACCTTGGAGTACAGCTGAAGTATCAATATTCTGCTATATTCGATAAATAGTTGTGTAATCGCATCCGAATTTCGCAAAGAGTATCCAAATGGGCAAATAGACCTCCACTCGCAAACAGAAATAGATCAGAACTACTGTAAAAGACATACGAAACTGTTTCGAGGACTGTACATCAATGCTGAGTCACCAGCCTATAAAAACTACTATGCGAGTGCGGCAATTAACTCTGTGCCGCGACCATCACAAATGAGAATTAAGGTGGAAGATTGTCAGACAATGAAAACCACACTATTCATAGGATTACGAGTGCCTAGCAACGAATCTCTGTCGATAGATTTGTGCTATACGTGATAATGGCATGACTCAACGACCGCGCCACTATGACTTTTATTGTTAGATTGCAAATCTTCACAAGAATCCTAGGTAATCCTCTTCCTTCGGCGAATCGCCTCGACACCTACGATTCACTATTCTATTCACTCGTCGCAAACTCATTTTCTTGATTGAAAAGTAGCCTTAGCGGCTGCGCACCAATCAATTAAAAAGGAGCAAGGAAAGTCCAGCTAACTTCGCAACAAATCTCCCCAGCCCATTATAAAAAATCAGAACAAATGCCGCTTCCCAAACGGTTTCGATAGTACAGTAAATTTTATATGTAAACTCAATGAAAAACCTCACGAATTAATAAAATAAAAAGGAAACTGTACCGTAAACTTAGGTTGCATGGGGTACCAACAAAGGACACTATGTATTAAATCATTGTTATTCTATCGAACTAACTTAAAATTATTCGGTATTGAAGCGAGTCCACGGTAGTTTGCTCCGACAAGCACACAGATACTGTTAATAGGGAAACCGCTTGGAGAAAAGTCGTTTATAGCAGGTTAAAAAACAAGAAAATCAACAACTTCAACAATCAATCAACCGATGATTGCTGCAGGTCTTTTTGAAAATGGAGGCTAGAAAAAGTCACCGCAACGAAGAGCAATTCAGACTGAGTACAATAGCGAAAGCTTCCAAACTGAGACTCGCAAGAAGATACAGGTGCAAATATTGAGTGCAGATGGTGTCAACGGTAGAATGTGTGGCAGAGATTTATTGAGGCATCTCCTGCACTGGTCCGTCTCCCTGCTGGGCCTTTTTCGTTCCGGAAACAATGTCGTCAATACGTAGCAGCATCACCTGCAACGATTAGAGGATACAAAGCGCACTATGGCACAGTAAAGGTGGGAAAAATATGAAAATACTTCTAATGGCCACATATTGTGGAAGATGATACGAAGGATAACGAGCAAACACAGTTATAAAATGGTTGGAGAATCTGCGAAAAAAAAACAAATGGTTGGCAAATAAAAGCGATATTACTCCACGAAGAAGCAGTCGAAGCCGAAAACTAAATGAACCTCACCGACGTCTCCACTGCAGTTTTCAGGACCTGAACGCGAACGGTGAGAGGATCCCAGATACCCAGCTTGCACATATCGACCTGACGATTGAAATAATTACGTTGAGCGGATCAAATTGTGTCGAACGGTAAACAAGTAATCCTCACCAACTCTCCCGTTGTTCCGTTGATTCCCCACGTCCAATTTTCGGGGCTCTGAGCATGCTTGGCGCGAAGAGCAGTTAGCTGTCTGATTGTGTTCCCTGCACAGTTTTGAATCAGAGTTCGAGGAATGACCTGGAAAAATTGTCTCATCAATATTTTCCAAATAAATAGCGCAAATAGAGCACCACATCAGGATGAATAGAAAAGCGATTAGAGCGGAGCGCACCACGTCGCTGTCGCTCAGATTTTGATAATTCAACTGCATAGTTAGAAATAGCTCTCTCCTAGCTACACCTTCTATACTTCAAACCATTCTTTCAGAATTCTGTTGCTGCTAACCGCACCTGTAAAAGCAAGAAGCCGAAATCAGAGTCGTTCGCGTAACATGTAGTCGTTCGTATGCAGATTATACTTAACGCCATACCAAGTCCTTTCAGCATTCCAATTGGATATACCTATTCGTACTCCCAACCTACTCTCCAGACACTGCTCCAACAGAATATCATTCGTTTCCACTGTTTCAGCACACCGTGGAAGAAGTTCAACAAGAGAGGCCATCTCATTGCGGAAGTACGACCGTTTT
Organism: Nippostrongylus brasiliensis; assembly: GCA_030553155.1. Lineage (NCBI taxonomy): Eukaryota > Metazoa > Nematoda > Chromadorea > Rhabditida > Heligmosomidae > Nippostrongylus > Nippostrongylus brasiliensis. The sequence goes on along the minus strand of CP130733.1, from coordinate 24,010,720 downwards.
TCAACAATGAACCGGCCACATTCAGACTATGATTTAAAATCGTTATCAGCAGGTAGGCGGTACAGTGGTAGAGTATCTCAACTGCATTCTAATATAAGCAAATAAATTCGAAAAACTAAAGTGTGAAAGATGTTCGACAGGAAAGTTTACAACATAGCATAACCCGCAAATTAATGAAGCGAGAGCATGCTCGACGAATTACAGTAGGATCCATCTTGAACAATCCTGCACTGAATTTTGCGCTAGTAAAAAATAGTCTCTAACTAGAGTCAAAAATGACGTGATAAAATGGTGCAATAAAGCTCCCGAAGATTAAAAATATTAAGCAATACAGTGAAGAGGAATCAAATACAAATGAGAATGATTTGAAAATAATTGCTAGAACGAATGTACCTCGAGTGCTCTTGCTACCGCTTTGTACGGCCACTGTCGTACTCCTTCCAGAGATTTTCCTTTCTCCGTCACAGCCTGAAACAGACACATACTTTCTCCCCATTTCTAATCTAACAGCAAAAAAGTACCCAACAGAGTAACAAAAAAGTAGCCCACCTGAGCAAGGGCCATCTCGAGTGCTCCACCACCAGGAACCAATCGAGGGTTCAGCAGAATGTTTCTAACAACGTGGAGAGAGTCTTGCAGATTGCGCTCCACCTAAACAATGACACTACGGAGAATAGAAGAAAGTAGAAATAACTAAATATCACAAAATACTTGACGTCTACCCAAGCTGTCACGAAATACCAACTAAACAAACCTCGTTGATGACATCCTTCGATGGACCGCGAAGGCATACTGTGACTGCCGTCGTCTTTTCAGAGGTCACGTAGGTGTAGTACCTGAATTTTTACAAGACAATAGAAGTTTTAAACGAGATCTAATAGAGAGAAGTTGGCAATAACTCACTCATCCCCGATTTTCATAATCTCGAACAAGTCTGCTTGCGTACCCACGTCACCGTCGCGAAGATCGGTCGTGTCGTTAACAATACGTGCTCCACAAACCCTAGAAATTCATTTTGAAAAAAGAAACACATTTTTACAGGACAAAACGGGCGTACCGGATTAGCTCCCATTCATTTCAAAAGCTGATGAATAGTGCTTTTTTTCAGAATTCGAATTTGCTGAGAGAAGCTCCAAGTGCTGAGGAATAATTTCAAAAAAGAAAGATCGACTTTAGATGCTACAACTTAATACTGCCCGCCGTGTCAAATTGCTGCAGCCGCGGGTTCTATGGACAACTGAGTAAGAATGGAATGCAGATTCTACTGCTAGACCAAAATAGTACGACAGAAAAGCATTTGGTAAACGCAAACCTGGAGAGCCGGTTGTTGTCAGTCTTCTTCAGACGCCTGATAGCGGTTATTCCGGCTTTGAGGAGGAAATGCTGCGCCAAGTCCGAAATTCCTTTCTCAGTGAACACTAAGTCCGGTTTCAGGCGGATGATATCATCACACTGCTTGCGAATAGATTCCTCCTCCTGAAAGTAATATAACAGCATCGCACTCCTCTCTGACTACAAACAATAAGTGCTGGATGGACGTTCGTCCATTTTGGTGGTATGTCTGAGCAAATTATACCAGCACTGACAGTGCAGTAGGAAAACTGCACTGTACAAACGTGAAGCAACTGACCTGCTCAAGAATTCTGCTGATATCTTCTTCCTTCATGATCTCCAGAGAAGTCTGCGATTCTCCTTTCTTGTACCCCAGGTTGCAGTCAAGCAGCACAACGCGTGGCTTTTCAATTCGTCGTCTCATCTTGGCATGAGTCACATCCTAGACAACCAAATAGAAATTGAAAATGGGTAAATAGAGAAGGACAACTCTGTATAACATCAAGAACTGACTAACCTTATTGAGGATCACTCCCTTTATTACTCTGCAGTCTTCGATAGTTCCTCCAGGAATTTTTTCAATACGACAATATCTAAACAATCACAGAATGAACGGCGAAAAAGAGCAAGTGTTAGAACTTGGCAGTAACGTAGTGACCACTAAATATCACCTCTTGAGATCAATTTCACTTGTATTTCCCTTCTCAACAGCAATGGTTCTCACAGCATCCAATGATATTTTCACGGCAAGATCCATCCATTTGCTGAGCATTTTAGTGCCCAAGCACGACTTCACCACTGTTGTGATCTGTATTGAATACGGAATTCAGATAAGCAAAATATATACATGAATATGTTATTCAAACCTCGTTGTCATTGTTTACATCAATCGCTTTACTGAATTTCTCCTCGGCAAGCTTGACCATATCTTCTAACGCGGCACGATATGCCTGAAACAAAGGAACATCACACATTAGAACTATGTATATTATGAATATCTGTTATCAATTGATGAATGGTATTACACATGTAATCACATCAAACGGCAGAACTATTTTTTTTGCGTTATCAGGGAGAAAAGGAGAAAAGCACCTCAAACACCCAGCGTCCGAGTCAAAATCAGTGACCACGTTAGGTTAACGGACACCAGTCGTCGATTTTTTTTGAAACTCGAAATTCGCTGAAACTTTGCACAGGGAGGAACTGATGGCGCTGATCACGAATCTGCTGTCCGCTTTTTACGTGGGTGGTCACGTACCACCCCTATCGACTACTTGGGTGGTCCAGTCAAGGTCACCGATTTCGCTGAAACTCTGTATATGGGGGTTCTCTGGTGTCCTAAACACGGTGGTGAAGTCCGTTTTCGAAATGGCGGCCGAATACGGTAGTTACAGGTGGGTACCTACCGACCTTACCTGGTGAGACTCACCTATACTACCGTATTCGATCTTCATTCATTAAACGGACTTCACTATCGTGTTCAGGACGACAGAGAACCCCATAATCAAAGTTTCAACGATATCGATGATGCTGCTTTACGTGGGTGGTCACGGACCACCCAAGTAGCGATTTGGGTGGTCCGTGACCACCCACGTAAAAAACGGACATCAGATTCGCGATCAGCGTCCTCAATTACCCCCTGTGCAAAGTATGAGCGAGTTTCGACAAACAAAAAAAAATCGAGGACTGGAGTCCGTCAAGTTGTATAGTGCCCACGTTAGCATTACAGGGGGGGGGGTAGAAGTTGAAAAACCGGCGATAGAAAGGAGGCAGATGTAACTAGAACAAGACGAAATAACATCAACTATTTCAATACCTGAATAATAATGGTGGGATGAATCTTCTGCTCCAAAAATGGCTGCGCTTGAGCCATCACTTCGCCAGCGAGAACAATGACGGAAGTGGTACCATCACCAGTTTCCTCATCCTTAAAGAGATAAAATTAAACAAGGCACTTGTACTGACACTCCTTTCTCCATCCTCACACACATTTATCCTGAAGCTATTGAAATCATACTGGTGCAAGTTTACGGGAGGTGGCAAATGTAGACAACCACCGGCGTAATTTGCAATGACAGTGTCTAATAAATTACGCAAATAATTCACAACTATTCAAGACGAAATGAAAAGAGACAATGCATCAAGTGTGTGTTTACCTGAGTTCTGGCAATCTCGATCATGCTCTTAGCAGCCGGGTGTTTAACGGTAATTTCCCTGCAAACTTGAGCTTTGAACGGAAATACCAAAAATCAAACATAAAGGAGATCAAAAGGAGTGACCGTCAACTCACCTAAGTATGGCGTTGCCATCATTGGTCATCACAATGCCTCCCATTGGATCCATCAGCATTTTGAGCATAGCTCGAGGTCCAAGACTGGTACGAATTACATCAGCGATAGTCTAAAAGGAAAAGCTAAGGCATGCCCCCGTTGAGTTATAGGTGTATTTGAATAACGGTGGAATGTTATAGCAGATGATAATGAACACGTATCCTCCCACAACAGACGGAGCATTCTTCTACTGATCGAAACTTCGAGAATGGCAGAACGGAACCATGTAGCGCTCTTATTCATAGTGTCGAAATTATTTTGCACCAAACTTACAAACTTGGAACACTAACCTTGCAAGCGGTGATGTTTCCAATTTGAACATGGTGTCCACTCTCCCTCTTCGTGCCCTGACTTAGCACGATGATCGGCTGCTGACCCGCACCTCGCATCATTTTTACCCTGGAGAATAAATATTTAAAGAAGTATCGTCTTGATAGCAGAATCCGCCGCGACCATTCCGTGCGGAACGAAAATGCGAATAAAAGTGAGAAACAGAAATAGCAAAAAAAAAGGTAAGTCAGCGAATTTATTTTGATCACAACGATCAAACAGATGAAACACTACCTTTACATTGAATTATGTGAGGACAGCATGAAAGAGAAAACTGTGCACCACGTCTTTTTATGTTACTGTGCCTTCACTGCGATGATAACCATAGCACATTACACACAAAAATACTGTTTCCGGTGAATCCAGCACCACGGACCAAAATTCGGACAACAACTTACATTCACGAGCTCTCTAGAAGCTAGCAGAAACAATGTTTAGAACGAAAAACACACTCAATACTTGGAAGGGTCAATATCGATCGGTACGATTCCACTTTTTCCGAATAGTAGAAAACTGCAGAATGAATAGACTGCAAACAACTGTACAACAAGACTGGATTTACTAGGATTTTCTCAGAAGGTCAGGATAATCAGCGGTTTGTCTGAGAAATAAGAGAACGGAGCGAAGTGTGACCTCTATTCCTGCTGTTCTTCCCGCGTAAAACGTTCAAACATATCAGCACAACACCTCAAAATCCAAACTACAATTACGATTGTTTATAACGACAACAGTTGTGGTTCAAAGCACTACAGAACACCTCAAAACAATCCGGATGAGAGTGGTCATCCGAGTCAGCTCCTTTCACATTACATCGAGGATTTCATACTCGAACGTTCTCCGCTTCTAAAGGCCGCAGCACCGTAGCGGACAATCGTTTCGGGACCAACCTGCGGAACAGCCAAGGGTTGATGCGACCTCTAGCGCTTGGAAATTCAAGTGATTTACGTTTCGAGTTTCTAATTTGTAGTTGCTGGATTGGACATTCTTCTTGAACTTTCGGAAAAGTGGAAAAAATCATTCAATGACGGCGACAAGTCCAAAGGTCCTGTTTCCCATAACCGATTTCATCTTTCATCTCGAATAAGTATCACTTCAACACCACTTGCTGCCCTACACTTGGTAGCTATTCACGTGGATGTCACTCTCTACTTGGTCCTTTTGGGTATGTTCTTCCAACCGGCTTTATTGCTTAGAAAATGAATTGCTGTTCGGTGGCACAGTGATTGTTGAACCTTGATCTTGTTGCCCGGGAGACCGACTGAATGAAATAGAAGTATCGTCCTGCTTCATCTCCATCCTATATACGTACGCCATCCTTATTGTATTATACGTTTTATCTCATGTGTGCTTGTCAAGAGGGCGGGAAGTTGCACGCAATTTTTGTCAACGAGAAACTAAAAGCTGATTCCCTCAATAGTAATACTGTCAGTGCCTTTCAAAAAAGGACCACCTTATTTTTAGATTTTATTGTGTTCTCTTTCCTAGTATTGAGAAAGCTGTCAAGTAGAAAGCTTTTAAGGAAGAATAGAGACATCCTTCTGTAGGACGCTTGCTTCGGTTAGGAACTATGGTAACATGTTGAAGTGCAATTCGACAAGAAACATTTCGTCGAGCCCATGATTGGATTTTACGTGAAGATTGGTGAATACTGCCGCTTTCAGAACACGATCTCTGGATCGATCTGAACCTGGGTCCAAATTGTCTTGTTTTCGTGTTTCGCAAATTCTGATCAACAAAGATAGATGCCCTGCTGGAGTCGTCATTTATTCTGCCACACATCTGACCATCTTATACGACTTCTACAAGGGTGCACAGTCCGTTCGAATACAATCTAACGTTGTTCTTGTTCAGTGATCATCTCACAACCGAATATCTCATTAGTGTCGTAAATAACTTGCTATTCCTGTTTTCGCTCAACTCGTTATTACAGAGAGAACTCTGCGACACAAGGATATTTTCCGGGCCTGTTTACTACAAGATTGACGGCAATATGTACCGCCGTTCTCCGGGTGAGATATTGTATCAGGTGTTCTATTTTTCTTGATAAATGTGACACATTTCAGCCCCTTTCATCAGAGAAGAAAGAGGCCATCTTCGACCGTCTTATGCGGTTTGTCTATCATCATTAACTTTTCTTTTCCTCGTTTGTTTGACGCTTATTGCTTAATTTTGATGTAAATGTAGCTGTACCTTAGTTCTTGCAAATGGTTATGAACAGCACATTTTTCCCATTAAGAAGGGTTGAAATTGCTCGAAATAAGGGAAGCCTATTGGGTCCAAAATGGATATGACGAAGCGTGCTTTTTATCTCTTCAGCCCCAATGTGGATTCCCGTAGCGGAACTGACAGCAGAATTAGATCATGTGTCGAAATAGATGCTCTCTTGAAGTACTATGTTTCCTTTTGGTTGTATTAGCGCTCTTCAATCGTTACGTATGTCAATTTTAGATTTACCCTCCTTTGGAGGAGAGAGATTTCGATAGATACAGGGACTACCGAAGGACGGATGATGAGTTCTCCAGAGCACACTTGAGAGGTGGGTTTTGTTTACTTGGGGTTTGTGTTGCATAAGAAGGAGCAGTGATGAAGACACTTCATCATTGCGGTTCTGCTATAGTTGCCAAGTGTGGATGGTGCTTATGCGGAGCATAAAAAGCCTGCCCGTTATCTGCGCCTTTTCTTTACCTTTGACCATTGCTGCATATTTCGGCAGTTGCGTGTGAGTTCACCCTCCATCATTAAACATCCCCCTACATAGGATTCAGTGGTGGTCCTCAGGAAGATGACCATTCCATGCATAAAATGGAAGTTCAAGAAAAATTACGTTCTCACGAATTCTTCTTCCACGCACGAATTCTTCTTCCAATCGGGAGATTGCTTCTCCCTCTGGGGCATTACTGACACCCGCACTGTCGAGCGATCGATTGCGGGCCGGGCTAACCAAGCATTCGATTCCCTCCGGGGTCTACAATTCGATACCAGACTTGTGACTGAACAGCGGTTGCCCCGGCAGGTCGTTGTATAGGCCACATACGCATTCACCGTGCCATTGTGATTCGGAATTGAACACGAATGCGGCGGTGCGGCCTTAGGGGACTGATCAACACCGGCAGCTTTCCCTTTATTGAGGCACGGCACTAAGCAGTTCCGCCGAAAAGCATCGCCCAGTCTTTCCTCGCAATCCGTATAACGTCTTTTATGCGCAGTCACCGTTTTGCTTGGAAGGCTTCCGTCGGACGCTACGACTTCCCCTTCTGTTGCCATTTGCAGGTGATTTTGTCTTGTCCCAATCGTCACTCGAATTAGATTGTTTCGAATTCAATGGAAAGTTTGTTCTTTGAGACTTCAGCGATTTGTTGCCAATGCATTCACTCGCCGCTGCTCGAAGCGATGCATGCATTTCCGGAGAAGATTGAAAATGGTCGGCTCTTTGCAAGGGCAGACTTCTTGTTAGTACCGCCAAACAACCTCGAAATCCTCAATCCTTGTTCAGGAGGAGTTGTCCTCACAATGAGGACCACTTGTAGGGGTCCCCTTAATGTTTTTTGTCTTTTTGTTAAAAGTGGACGAATCTCATGTATTTTCAGAAGAGGATTGGCGCAGATCAGATTTCTCGCGTCGACCAGAACCTGCCCGCGATCGCTACAGCGAGTCAGTGTTTCAAGTGTCTCAGCAAGATATCATTTATCATTGGTGCTTAGTCTTAGCTCTTATGCGTATCATTCGTTTTTCAGATCGTGGAAGAGCGATGAATCCCTATCTTGGGTGAGATTTTTTGCTCTTGGTGATTCTATTTTTCAGATGCGATTTTTTTAGAGACGCTTGACTGGTGAGAACTGGCGTAGGGAAAGAGCTCATTCACCACCACACAGTCAACGACGTTACGAGAGGTTCTTTTGATTGCATTGAAACTCTAGAGGTTCGGATTAAATTTATGTGTTAAAGTACGTGGCGACGATCACCTGTTCCTCATAACGGTCCCAAAATAATTACGCCCGCTGAACGTCCTATTTGGCATCCTGCACGTCGAGGTTTGGTTCTCACCTTTTGAATTAGCTCCATATTTCGTCATATTCCCTGTGAGTATTACAGAAAGGGACGAAGACAACTCCCGTACTATCGCCAGAAAAACGCACACGATTACAGAGAGGAGGTCACCGCCTAGTTTCGAGAAGCGAGAGTCTTCTGCAGATCGTAGAAATGAACGCAGAAACACAGAGGCGATTACTGAGGTTTGCTACAGTATGCAGATCATGATTTTGTTTCTGGAATTTGTAGGTTGAAGTCAACGTGAAACTGACAAATTATGTGATAAATAAGAGAAGGAAAGAATGAAAGCTTTTGAAGGGATATTTTTCATCCTTCCAAGATTTTCCTATTAAAAGCAGTTGGATACAGAGTAAAAAACTAGTTAACCCGCCTCACCCTTTGAGAGAACTTACCTTCTACTTTCAGGGTGCAGTTAAGGAAGATAAGAAGAAGAACGAATATTCGAGAATGGAAATGTCAGATAGTGCCAGAATCCGAAATGACGGAAAGGAACCGACTGGTGCGAAGCTCTCGGCCAGTCCTGAAATGAAAAGCTCGACAAGAGATACTGCTGATACCACAGCTGCAAGTGCTTCTCAGGTTCGTCATTGTTGTGCAAGATAGGAGAGTGCTCTAGAGAAGCAGCGTTGTGAATGATCTGCATCTAAATTATACAGGGTGTCTCAAAAAAATGTACCTCCTGTTTGAAAAGCCATAACTTTGAGGAAAGTGAACCAATCGAAACGAGTCATAACTTGAATGAAAGCTAAGAAAAGCGAAAATTTTTCGGCATGTGTATGATAAGGATTGCGCCATGCACTCGACCGAGGCCTCAGATTTTGGACCTGATTGATAGTGCATGGGTTATATACTTGCTCTACTTTGGTCGTAAACAGGTGATATCGCTGTTATGAGTTACCTCTGAAGCAGTAAACATATCGATTTGCCGCAGCTTTTGGTTAAGTGTGGACTGGCATCAATATCGATCAATAATTGTAACCACTGTTTGAGAAGCTGAAACTCTTCCAACAGCGATGCAATCATTAGAACAGAATTCAGAGGAATGTAAAATGTGTGAACCATAAAGATTGCGCCATGTTTCTGTCCGAATCGTCAGATTCCAGGCCTGATTGAAAGTTCACGGATAATATGCTTGTTCTACTTTGGTCGCAAACAGGTGATATAGCTGATACGCGTTCCTCTTGACGCAGTAAACATAAAAACATCAAGACATACCAAGTTTAACATGCACTTTGAGCTGACTTGCACAATACGACAATGTTTTTTATTCAGATTAAAATGAACACTCTGTGATTGATAAGGATGCTAATCTGTCTCTAACCGAAAGCTGAGTTGTTTTATTCACTGCCCCAAGTGTATCGCGATGATATGACCTGTTTGCGACCAAAGTAGAACAAGCATGTTAACCGTGAACTTTCAATCAGGTCTAGAATCCATTGATTCGGACAAATGCATGGCGCAATCTTTATGGTTTATACATTTTACATTCCTCTTAACTCTTTTCTCATGATTGCATCCTTGTTGGAAGAGTTTTAGCTTCTCAAACAGCGGTTACAATTATTGATCGATATTGATGTTGTTCCATGCTTAACCAAAGTAGCGGCTAGTAGATATGTTAACTTCCTCAAGAGTAACTCATAGCAGCAATATCACCTGTTTACGACCAAAGTAGAGCAAGCATATAACCCATGCACTATCAATCAGGTCCAAAATCTGGGGCCTCGGTCGAGTACATGGCGCAATCCTCACCAAACACACACCAGAAAATTTTCCTTTTTTCTTAGCTTTAATTCTAGCTATGATTCGTTCCGAATGGTTCACTTACGTCAAAGTTATGGCTTCTCAAACAGGAGGTACATTTTTTTGAGACACCCTGTATTTCGCGTGGACGGTTTCCACGGTTGCGTTCCTCTTGGACACAAATGTCGTGGTAGTACAGGAATCCAAGGTTGCAAAAGCTCTGTTTTAAGAGCCTGATTTTATCTAAAGTTCAAAGCTAGTCTTGCTTCCTAAGTGTGAAAGAGCTGAGCAGCAGTGACTGTTTAAGTCGTCGATGACAATCTTCTCGCCTGTGACCTTATTTATTTGTTTACGTCTGGAAACACTTCGTACATTCACGTCGGCAAGCGATGTTCCATACATATCTTCGTCTAAACGTGGAGCGGAACAATTTTCAAACGAACAAAATCACCCGAACATACATTCTATCACGACTTTGAAGGCATGTGAACAATTATAAAGTAGCACACACGATTTGGAACACAAAGCATTTAAAACCACTACTTAGTCCAACTAAGAGAAACAAAGATCGAACATCAAAACAAGCAAACAACAGAGATAAAAGGCGAGCTCCTTGAACGCAATAATGATGAAGCAGAATTTCGAGAAAGTTTAAAAGCAGGCATAGAGCTATAGAAAAGGAACTACATTACTTACATTCAGTGGAATAAGTGGCGACTGCTGAAGTAGCCGTCCTTGATTAAATTCCTAATGGTAGGGTTAATTCATACATTCACTTATTTATTTATTACGATGTTCAAGACAAGCGCTATACAAATATTTTGAAGCAGTCACAAACTCTTACTAAACAATCAAAAAAATATTGATAGATAATTGCGTGTGCGCCCTTCTCACCAAAACACTCCGAATTGCAACAAAGTCAGTATTTTGTGAAACAAAACAGAGCTCCCTCAGAACACGATTGCTTGAGCTCCTATTTTTTACAGTGAAAATGAATAATACCCATTTCATGCATAGTAAAAGTGAAAAGTATAACTTTCGATCCGTCCGCTGGCAACAAAAAGCTTAGTTCCTCGCCTCAGGTACACTCTCGCTCTGTTGAGAGATGCAGTTTTGAAAGCACAGTAAAAGTGAATCGAATCGAAGTGAACCGTTCATGAAAATTATTGGCTTCTTCGTATCTAGCGATTGAATAGTAGCGATTGACGGTGTGATGTAAGGCAAGAAGGCATTATCCGAATAATGCGATATAGAACGGCTTACATAGACGAGTACCCGCCTCAGCGTTCGAAAGTTACCAATGTTACTATACAGTCATGGAAACAGTTGTAACACAGTCAAAACAAGATTCATCGAGATACTCCTTCACTAAACCGGGAAACAATAGAAAATTGCGTTGATTTAAAACTATACAAAGCGACGTAAGAGAGTCCGACATGTGTGTTCGACAAGGGCGTTAATTTGAACTGCAGAATTCTCGTCTCATAAGCCTGACAAAAGAGGTTATTCGTTTCAGAAAGAGACGAGTAGCCGTACGCAAGCCCTCCAAGCGGAAAAGGACTCGCAAAGCCCGCAGGAACCGAGAGCTGTGGAAGATAGCCAAACTGCCAGAGGCGAAAAACGCACATCCGCATCTACGGAGGGCACTCTTGTTCTAAAAGCGAAATTCGAGGACGTCCACATGTTTGGAAGAGCTAAAGCGCCTGCCTCGGCTAGGATGAGTGCTGCAAAACCTGCTGGCCGCAGCTGGTATGATCAGTACAAGATGAATGTCGAGAAAAGAAAGCAGGAGCTACGTACAGGGTCTGTTTGATTCTCAATGTTCACTGACAAATTTAACAATATACGAGCATATTCACGTTTAGCAACTAACGGAAAGTTGTTCGAATTCCTATTTCATACGACAAGCTGAGCACTCACTCGCGTAACAGATTTACTGAATCTGTCGATTCAAGAGTGAACTCAGGCTAGTTCAGCAAAAAACATTACAAGAAACAAATGGAAAAGAAATGGCATCGTGATCTATGCATGAGACGACGGGAATGAATAGAATCGAGACCCAAAATCTATTGTTATCACCGAATAAGTACATGGTGGCTACACAGTATGTTTCGCTGAATTTTTTTTTTACCATAACTAAGGATCAATAGCAGATTTTTCAATATAATTCTTATTCGTGATATACAAGATAATAATAGATCATTCAATCCATATACTGTTCAAAGTGATCTCCTTCTGCACGGATACAAGCTTCGAGACGCCTGGTGACTGCTTCGATTGTGGGCCGCAAGTAGTCGACATCAATCTTTTGCCATTCTCTGATGAGGGCTGTCTTCAAACCGTCCAAACTCCGGTGACAACCTGACGAGATCCTTTGCTGTAAGTAGCCCCATACGGAGTAGTCCATGAGGTTCAGGTCCGGCGAGTTAGAAGGCCACATATCCTTGCCCCAGAATCCAGGGTAGTTTTGCTCGCACAAGGCAGTTGTTGATTTCGACCCATGTGCAGGGGCGCAGTCCTGCTGAAGAACAAATCTTCTTCTCCGAAGTGTTCTTCAGCCCAAGGGAGTAAATTAAATCTTTTAGTAAATTCTAGTAAATTTAATTTTTAGTAAATTTTTTTCAAAATAACATTCTGGTAGACGTCAGAGTTTATTTTGATATTTTTATCCACGGAAACAAGCGGTGTCTTGCCTCCCGAAGTTATGCCAGCCCAAACCATCGCAGACTTTGGGAAAAAGCTCTTTGTATGAACACGGCGTTTTCGGGATGTCCTCCCAGTTGGAGGCAGAAGTTGCCGGTGACTTTGACTGTTGCGCGCGACTTCCACAGGGAAAATTTTCTCATCGGTCCAAACGATGTCGTATAAGCGGCCCTCACGAATGAAGTCGAGAATTTTTCTAAATTTTTGGACCCTATCCTTTTTCGCCGCTTCAGTGAGTACTTGTCCACGAAAGAGTCGTTATACGGAGTCCTATCTCATTTCGGACAATTTTCTGGACACTTCGTCGTGAGATGTTCAGGTCAGAAGCAATCTTGTTCAGGCTCACCTGGTCGTTCTTCTGTATCCTCTTCTTGATGGTCTTGCGGATTCCATGTACGTTGACGGTCCGTGGTCGACCTAGCTTAGGAAGCGGTTGATGATGCCCTCGCTGCATGTACTGCGCCACGATCTTCCTCATGGCCCTGTTCTTGATGTGGAGCCTTCTTGCAATTTCCACGGGTCGAAGTAGGAGTTGAACACGAACACATGCCAGTACTGCTCTACCAAACCTCATGATATTTCTGTGAAACGGATTTGCTTTCAAGAACGACTATCAGGAAGTTGCGGAATATACTTTGTAGCCACCCTGTAGTGCACTGAGTAGATCGAAATGTTGCCTGTTTCGAGTCTTGAGATGCAAGGAACTGGAAATCATTTTAATGGGGTGCCCTGCTGCTGTGGGTTTTCGGAGCACCCTATCTAAAGTAGGATTTCGGTTGTGAGCTATAATTTCGGGAAGTCTCGTGAGAAACACATTAGGTCGTACACCCACCCGAAATTGTGACAAATACGCGTTTCTTCAAGAGTATTTTCCCAACATAAAAAACCTTCAGAAGTGGGCACCCAAGTTCTGCAAGAGGATTTGTTTTTTGGGTGAATTGTCGAGGAAGACACATTTTCGTCCTCGATAATATGGAAGTCAATCTCCTACTCTTGATTCGGGAGTAAAGGACACCACCTATGGTGACATGTTCTGCCAACTACTGATCTTCGGGCAGTAATCCCCGCACAAATATTTTCACAGAGGAGCAATAAAAATCGACCACACCGGTGGAGACACTGAAAATTTTAACAACGATACTCCATAAATTGGATATTGTTTCCAAACAATCTCAAAGCAAGTGAAAATACGCAGTGTGTGTTTCTCATGGGACAACCGTAAAGGAGAGCTTTGAAGAGCGTTGTATTCAATCAAGCATGAGGAGAAAGCAGATAACTGAAGAAGTTTCAAGTTTTCACGAAGAATTTATTCCGAGAGATTTGAACTCACTCTCAGGTAGTACTGCGGCTCTTATGGAATTTAATTTCTCCCATTAGATAGTTGATTGCAGCTTACCTTGTTGGGAAACTGTTGAATTAAATGACATGACAATTGAATGAATTAAATGACAAATTGTAATGGTGTATCAAATAGAATTACAACGAAACAAGTAACAAAACTCTCAGCGAACGCAAGTGATTATTGTACAGTGATGGCAAAGAGCAAGAATTTAGTTTACCGGAGCCGATTCCCCGCACTATCTCGCCCGGAGCCGCATACGATGTTCATCGGGGTGATCATTCCCGCTATCCTCGCTTGTCAACGGCATCGCCGGAGTCCTGTGCCTCCATAGGTTAGTCGCTCTGATGGTGCTGTTAATTTGAATTAATAGAGCAAGAACTGAAATGATTGCATATGAAAGCACTACAGTTGAAACGAGAACAAAGATTTGAAGCAGAGGGGATATCAGAATGGAAGCAAGTGAACAATAATCAGTTTCGAAAGCCCTTTGAGGTCGTGAAATGGTATTTAGCAATAACTAAACACTTGACTCGAAAATATGATTGAGAACTCGAGCATAATCGAAGATGATGACACAGTGATATAAAGTGATTATGTGGTACAGCTAAACAAAATCAGCAGCACTCTTGAGCAAGAATGAAATTTATGATCATCAACTTCAAACTCATCGGTCAAGTGCACCAGTGTGCAGTCTACTGACAAGACCGCAAGCACATGTGCCATCTTTCAGCATCGCTTCTAGGAAGGTTACTGTTCGGGAACAACTTGTATAACGTTTCCGTGAGATACTATCTTAATAGGCGGCGATGCACTTCGCAGGTATACTTCGTGGAGAAACACAAAGTGCATTGGAATATCTGTGATTCTCGATCTGAAGAAAGATGCAAAATTGATCTGAAGTTAATTTGGTTGCTGAAGGGGTTTTTGAACATGCGTGTAAAATGCAGTTGCTGCGTGATGTTTGTTCGAATTGGGTTTCTAATAGTTTCCAAAATTGTTGTTCACTTCTTTCTGGATTGCACTATGAACGGACGAAACTATGAACTATAAATTTTCCCACTGTGCGGATGCTGCAGATGCTGCCCTGTGCACCTTACTTAGAACTGGTTTTTTTCATGCTTACGTTCAGGCATCGAACGTCTTTATGATATTATTTTAAATTTTGAGGTGGTGGTAGACGGTCCGCTCCTCGGGATTACTTCAGACACTTAGAGGAGAAGTCTCTGGAAGTGCGAGAGCTCGAGTTAGAAAAAGAGGTTTGTTTGGTGCTATTTTGTGATTAGCCGACTTGTATGAGATGATCTCTGTTGCTTTTTGTTCTAGCGCAGCCGGAAACCTGTGCAATCCCCTATAACTATCGATCCTAATCAATTTGTTGAAGAGCTCAGTGATAGCGATGACTGGGATCAGGTTTGTTGAAGTTTTTCAGTTGATTTTGTTCAGTATCCTTGTTTTCTCCTCAGATTGTGCAAATGGTATCGAAACCGGTAAACGAAACGGACTTGGAATCTTCGTTGACACGTCCATGTAATGTTGCTTTCCTTTCTGGAGCAATTTCGTTATTCTAGGCTGATTTCCTTTCAGATAAACGCGGACTACTTGGTCCACCACCAGTGCATGTTCCCGCTCCAACGAAACGGCCTTGCCTTCTGCCAGAATTTCCTACACGAAGCCTAGCACCTGCCGTGAACCACGCGGTTAAAACACCTTACTCTTCTCGCTATTCGGGTGAAGATGTTGGTTTTCCGTAATACCCTTCTTTTCTTCTTCTATTTATTGTTAACCGATTTGAACAATTTCAGAAATCTTTCTTCCGTATGGAATACCCTAGCGTGGCGCCCAAGATTTACCTGCCGTGAGTTACTAGGTCCTTTTATTGTTGACTTTGAATGAAAATGAGGGTCTATTACAGAAAGCCCGTGAGACGCGAGCCTGAGTCTGATACAACGGAGCCTGTTCAATCTCGAATTGCGCCGGCGATTCCTATCAAAGAAGGTAAACCGCAATGTGTTGCCAAGTTTCTGAGAGACTGACCATCCAAATCCATAAATTATAGCCCATCTCGAGTAATATACGATATAAGCTGAATGTAGGGAATTGGGCCTTCTAGTAATTGGATTAATTATTACAGGGCTTCATTAACGAGTGGAAAAGTCAGTACAGTTTATGTCCAATTAGTGTCTGTCATTACATCGTTTGAGCGAAGCAAAATATTTTGTATTTGTATTATTGTATTATCCACTACAAAATATTTTGCTAGAATTTTTCAACCAGGTATGATATGCAAGAGACGGAGTAATGTTCTGCGCGAATGAGAAGGTGGTTCACTGGGTTTCACTGAGACCAAATAGAGTGGAGAGAGAGCGAGGCTTCAACACCTTTATTCGTGCAAGGTTATAGTTGAGTCAGTGAACGGTGAGGCAACCCCTCACCCCATGGGTCGTATGCTCGTCTCACCCGAGATTGCTGGGGGATGGGTGAGATCTCCCCGCGATGCCGTATTGGAGCCGGCCCGTGCTTCCTGCGCTCTTACTCGCTGGCTCCTCCCTCTTGCCCCGCCCACTCGAAAGATGGGTGAGTCGAGCATACGGCCCCATAAGGCGGCGGGGTTAGGAAGACGGGGGGTCGTCGGATCGACGACGAAGTACGAGCATTGCTGCAGCATATGCTGTGAGATTTTTGTTCTATTCGTTCTTGTCGAATATCAAAACATTCAGAGATCGATGACCACCACCCTAGCTGGCGTCATGAAGGTGCTTCTCACCGCGTAGCGACATCTTCTTCAAAAGTAAGTATCAGTCAAGAACAGTTTATTTGATAGCATGTTGGTTTAAACAGAAAAAGCACTATGAAGATGCCCACGTAAGAAATGTCTTGTTAACATGATTGAAAGCGAGTGGCAATTTGTTCAAAAAGTCGCTATGGGCAGTGAAAAATAGTGCTTCTGTGTACTTCGTCTTTACGGTGGCCACCCTCAATGGCCGTTAAAGAGGAGTGTGTGGTTCCTTATAGAAACACAGTGAATATTTCAAGAAAATTTTTCAGTTCTGTTCGTCCAACGATCTCGACCAGGAATGCGACGAATATCTGGAATAGATCTGCCTTCATGATGCCAATGTGACATTTTTCACTACACGCATTACAATATTGATTTCTGAAGAATCGATTAAGATCTAACAAGTGTTGGTCACATGTTTTATCCGGAAGGACTGACCAGGATAGCGTTCCTTTTATACAAATGTTCAACCAATTGTGTTACATTGAAGTCAAGGTCACAGATTTCGTTCACACTTCGTGGTGTGAAGAAGGTAATCTCGGATTTTGATCCCTAATGTGATATTGTTCGAATTTCAACCGACCACAGATTTGATAAGTAATCGTGTTTATACCCAGCGTAGACCACGGTAGAAGTACCATTTCAATGCTACAGTAATCGGTTGGAATGATGACAAACGTTAGGTTTCGGCATTTAGTATCCGCGAGTAGCGAAGTCTGGAAGAATTCGTCATTTCTGACTTACTTAAAACAGAAGTATGCCATTACTATTCCATAATCGACGGTTGCTGATTCTTGGCATATTGAGTATTACAATATTGTTTACCAAGCCGATAAGCAAAGATTCAATATTCATAAGTCTAACTTGGGTTTAATTTCCCTCGTTTGAGGTTTCGACGAAAGTGAATTTGTCGAAACGTTCGACGTCGTAACTTGTATCAATATTGGCTTATCGCTTTCAGTCTATTATACTATAATATGCCGTTAATCTTCTTGTTTCGGGTTTGTTATTTGTTTCAGTTTCTCAGTCACGTTTTATCAATCACATTATTATGCTAATACTTTCGTTTGAAGTTTTATGATGCCTAAGGTGCGTTTCCACTCGTTTGACAGACATCAGTTTTGAAGACCTGTATTAAATATTTTGTCCGAGTTGTACATGTATTTGCTTATATGCCTCTGAATGTTTATGCATGCAGTACCTATGCTATTGCTATGTTTATTGTTAATAGTTTTCCTGCGTGGTGCAGTGGTAAGAGGCGCTACTGACACCCGCACTGTCGGTCGATCGTCGCCTGGGCCAACCAAGCCTTTTATGCCTTCGGGGCCGGTAAATTAGTACCAGTCCTTTCTGGGAAAGCAAAAACACTGACTAAGTATAGCGGCTGGCCCCACGAGTCATTGTATAGGACAAATACGCATTCACTTTATCATTCTGAATTGAACACGAATGCGTCTTTCGGGGACTGAAGCGTTTACCTTTTTTACCCTTAGTTTTACTGCTGGTTCAATACAACGTACATGGAGTGAGTGGGCCCAGATGAGTAGGAGCGTGTCTCTGCGGTTGATTTACCCAAGATTATGTCCTTTGACGGGTCCTTATTTGGCATCGTTTACGTTGTTTCTGAATCGCGTTAGGTTAATCGTGTTAGCATAAATCCCCACATTTCAGCACTATTGATATGATTATAAATATGGGCGTCGCATATGCAGTTTCGTGCCGTTCTCGCGTTGAAAACGTGATGATAGTCTGGAAAAAATTCAGCATTAGTTGACTTTTCTCATAGAGATGCATATTCTATGAAGATCAGTCATTTTGTTCAGTCATTTTGGAAACGCCGCGTTTGTTCCTAGTTTGTCCCCGATTGAATTTTCCAAATTGTTTATTAGGTATGAGGACAGGAGTGGATCGTTCTATTCTAACTCGTAGCATTTCACCTAAGGCCTATAGTATACTCCAGCAACGGGTCCGTCGCAGCGGAGCTAAGAATGCATGGCTCCCCTCTATCCAGCGCTGCAGCTGGAATTTTTGTACGCTGCTGTGTGCGGAAACTCGGATAGTTTACCGCAAAGGGAAAAACGATAGTGCAGATCCTTTCAGGACAGTACTGTGGCTTTCGCCAGCTGCGATGGTGGGGCAGCACTGCTCCGAGTCCCCGCACACAGCAGCGTACAAAAAACCCAGCTGCAGTGCTGCATAGAAGGGAGCCATGCGTTTTTAGCTCCGCTGCGACGGGCCCGTCGCCGTAGTATACCATAGGCCTAAAGGTGTCCCTTCCATGTGTGAAATCACCAGTGAGGTCAATGGCGCGCAGCCTTTCAGGCTCTCAAAGGCTCAAAATTTTTGGAGTCCTTTTTATTAAAATCATTTCTCGATTTTGCAGCCTTCACTTCGGATGCTACATATTTTGCCAAGCGTAACAACTTCTTCTTTTCCGCAAACATTGTTAATTGTTGATTTTTCGGGAGTCCCCAGAGCGCCGTAACGAGGGAATTGCACCCACCAATCCAGTAATTCCTGTTCGTTGTACACTAAGAATTTTGTTTGTCTTCCTCTGGTATCCCTTGTTAATTCACGTTTCAGATGACTCGCAGCGAAGATGAATTAGGAGAGAAGATCGACAGGTGAGGCATCACTCAATAACGTGTCAGTCGCTGAGGTTTTTACTGGAGTGTTATGTAGATGCAAACAGTTGCATATTTTCTAATCCTTTTTTCATTAGTATGATTTGTACAAAGAATTAGTAGGCTTTGTTTAAGTATTAGGTCGATGCAAAAATAATGTCGGTTTTGAACTGTCAAATTCAAATAACTATGATTTTTTTATTGTAAACTTCATTGGTCAAGATAAAAACCATTAGAATCAACACACTTTTGCCAACGAGATGCAAGCTTTTGTATTCCTGCTCCATAAACAGTCGAGCTTTTATACGCGATGAATTCAGCGAACGCATTTTTTGCCTCCCCTCCAGTTCTGAGAATTTTGTTGCGCAGGAAGATTTCGAGATGCTTGAAAAGATTGTAATCTGCTGGCGAAAGTTCAGGAGAGTACGGCGGGTGGTCAAGAGCTTCGTAGCCCAACTCGTTCAGCCTTTGTCAGGTCATCATCGAAACATGCTGCCGAGCGTTGTCGCTATAAAAAAAATTGGTCCCTCTTGTGTTGACTAGTATCGGGCACATGCGTTGGAACTACTATGCATTTCTTCGAGCCTTTGACTTCGGGTTGGGCTCTGGAGCCTCATCGACATCGAAACACTGCGCAGAACGCTTTCGTTTGTCGTATGCGTATCGGGATCCACTTTTCATCGCATGTTATAATCCGGTTCAGGAAGGGTTCCGTGCCGTTTCGTAAAAGCTGAGCAGAAGATACATCAAATCGACGATCCCTTTGCGTGTCATTCAAGTCGTGCGGTACCCATTTGTCGAGCTTTCTTACCTTCCCTATTACCTTCAGATGGCAAGCAACTGTTGACTGGCCAACACTTACGCTTCTTGTCCATGATAAGGTCCGAAGTCGTGCTTCAAGCGGTAGTGTCGATAGAAATGAAAATGGGTAGCACAGTTGGATAGACCAGGAGGCTCGTTCAAACGCGGTATACAGGATGCTCGCATTCGGCTAGTAAACTTTTGAAAATACCAGGCGCAAAGTCGAACATGTGCAAAACCGACATTATTTTTGCATCAGCCTAATAAGTCACGTCCAAGTCTGGACGTGTATATTCTAGTTCAATCACGCCTTCAGCGCTAGGCAACCGAACCTCTTTTATTTCAGGTGTTTCGCGGACTCGTTATTGAAGATTAGCGGCGGAATTGCAATCGGTATTGTGGCCAGCGTTGCATTTTTCAAGGTTCGTTATTTTTATTAAGTTGAAATCCCAGTATTAGGCAACGATTTCCAAAATTTTTGTGTGCCAATTTCTGCTCATCACCATCTACGGATACATTTGGAGCTTCACAAGTTGCTCTATTGCCTATGCTTGACAAGAATATTCGGTACTATTGTACTTTTGGGGCCCCACTTTTTTAGTTTGAAATAGGCCTATTGGGGGTAGTCGGCCATAAGAAGAACGATTTTGATACTCGCTAAGTGCGAAAATACCTTATAAGCCCGTTATCTTGGGTTTTAGAGGCGAGGAGACCTACGAGATAGCACGCGGCAGCGGGAGACGCAGACAGTGCACTCTCTTCCCCTGCACATTTCGAAGTGCTTCCACTGCCGAGTGCGCTTCAGTTCGCTCCGACTGGTCGGAGAGTTTCCAGTGGCACCACGTGGAGGCTCGAACAACACAACCAAGGGTTCTATCGGCGCGGTTGCCGTAGAATTCGTCCCCGTCCCCCACGATTCCCAGACAGTACTACCATGGTACTTCTACGGCAACTGCGCCGAGGTAACTCTTGTTTGTGTTGTCCGAGCCTCCACGTGGTGCTACGGGAAACTCTACGACCAGTCGGAGCGAGCTGAACGCGGACTCAGCATTGGAAGCACTTCGAAATGTGCAGGGAAGAGAATGCACTGTCTGCGTCTCCTGCCGCCGCGTGCTATCTCACAGGTTTTCTCGCCTCCAAAACCTAAGATAACGGGCTTATAAGGTATTTCCGCTCCTAACGAGTATCAAAATCGTTCTTCTCATGGCCGATTACCTCCAATAGACCTATTATAAACGAAAAAAAAGTGGGGCCCCAAAAGTACAATAGTACCGAATATTCGTTAGTTAATTTTCGATTCTAACATTTGCGTGAGTACTAACACAGCGGGAGGTTTCAAGATTGTACCCGTCTATTCTCCCTCTACTGAGCGTGAGTGAGTATCAATCGGAGATTATTTCACCAGTAGCTGTGATAAAGGTCTTGAAGAATATTTGTTTATCTTTGATTCCAACATTCTGAAAGATAAGCAAAGAAGGGGATTTTTTAGTATGAAATTCCATTTCTGTTTTCAAGTAATCAGGGAAAAGCAAGTTTTTGATAGTTAGAGCAGCACACACGAACTTATTTCACAAAAACAACTTTTCTTACATGCTCAACGTATGATACTGTGTGAGAGCGGCTCAGTTATGTCGTGAACTTTGGTACGAGTATTTGTTTGTTGTGCTATTTAGCATATGGATTCTATATGGAGAATGCCTCTATTCATAAAGTTTCATAAAGTTCGGGTAACCGTAGAACTTGGCGCAAGCTTCAGAACGATGGCCCTTAGGACCCGAATCGTCTGCTTCATTATTTTCCTCGAGAGTGCGCGAATTTACTTGGAAAGCAAATAAAGCACAATCTCTGTTTTATTGCGAAGGTCATCAGTACTTTTCTTTGGGGACTGGGAGAAGATAAATTCGCTTCTGATGTGTGTCGAGACTGCTCAGAAGCATCATATGAGTGAACCCCAATATCTTCCAGTTCTTTTCTTTTGTTTTTTTTTCTCACACGGAAAATGTTCAAAGCTTGACTTATCTGAAGTTTCAAATGCATACGTAAACATTACAGAGTCGGTCCTGGCCGATATGGTTTGGTTCCGGTATAGGCATCGGAACAGGATGGTCAAACTGCCGTCATGACTTAGCTCAACCGTATTTACTGCACGGAAAGAAGGTTGCTGTTGGACAAGATACGCAGGTAGTGGAGCTACATTTCATTATTTTTTTCCTCGAAAATTCCAATATACTTTTAGATAACTCTTCAGGAAAAGCCCACATACGCTATCGTTCAAGAGAAGTGATATTAGTTCTGCAGCTAGGAGTAGACATAAATTCTCGCACCAACGGTTTTGTCGAATGTTTTATGCTGCCACACGATTACTAGAGATAAATATTCGGACTCATATGACATGATGTTCTACGTGTTTCCAATTATCTTTGAAGAGATATAATTATGGGTGTTCCATAAAGGTGAACCGAATGTCTTGTCGCTTTAAACGCTATTTTGCCCGATTCGAGGACAACATCGACTAGAAATACAACAGGTTCATTGCTCACATACGTGACTGTGCTCGAGAAGCCGAAAGCCCCCGCGAATACCAGCAAACACCTTTCCCACGAAACTCTCGAGCTGATTCGCCAAAGCGGAGAGGCAAGAAACGAAGGCGACTACCTGCGAACGTCCGAGCTCGCAAAGTTGTGCATAGAAGCGTTAAAGGAAGATCCTAAAGAGAGAAAGGTAGCCGCGTTAGTTGAGGCGGTTGAAGCGGGCAAAAGCATACGAAACGTTCGTCGAGGCTTAATCAACTATGAGACCAAAACGACAGCTCTGCTGCGTCTGGACGTTACCCTCACGTCTTCCAGAAGGGCTGTGGAAAAGGCATCCACGATTTCTATTCCGATCTCTTCGGTAGCCACGTCCATCTTCCAGAAAACCCAATTCCGAACGATGGATATGCCTGGATATGTCACCCCTGCGGTCCTCCCTTCCGAGATTCGTTCTGCCATTTAACCGACACTATACTACCTTATCCGATACCGACAGGATCCGAACCGAACCCCTGGCTCTTCAGACGATACCTCTCGGACTGCAAAGTACCAACGACCTGGAAAACTAGCTGGGCTGAACTGGAAATACGATTTTCACGAAGCTAAGCTACCTTCCGTTCATTCTGCGTTGTCCGTATTAAAGATAACAGTAGTTGCGACTAAAAATTGCGCGATGTTTGCATCTTTATTGCACCTGTCCACCACTGAGGTGTGTCCTGTGTGGACTCTGCCCTCTACTTGACCACCTCTACGTTGTTTTGCTGCTAGGAATAAATGAGGCTTTATTCGGAGATTATTGTGTTGAAGTACACATGTGCGATAAGTGGTGCTTGGTTCATACTGTGTTTGAATAAGTCGGACCACTTCTTCTTTTCATGTTGCGGATAGAGTAGTATAGTGTGCCTCCAAGACTACATAAATAAACTGAGAAATTTATTATGAATTCACTTCAACTTCCGATGATCTCATCAAAGTAAGGAAAAATGATACAGTTAAAGCTCTGTTATCGGTGAACATATCGATCGTACCTGTGTGGAAAGAGTGAAATGTCTGCGATAGCCGACATCTAACAAACAAATGAAAATAACGATATGATGTGAAACAAGTGTGCTAAGAAACAGCGACTTGGAAGCCACGCAAACATTGAGAGGACGTGAGTTTGAGTTGATGCGAACGACGAATTGTCATTAGTCGGGTTAGTCAAAGGGCGACACATCCCAACCAACGTGTTGGGTGGTATTTGTAGTTGTGTATCGTTTCTGATTCACGTTTTCTAAGCCGGAGCAGTGGTTGTGGGACGATAGCTGACTAGGTGTGGTAGCTTTGTTTGGGATTTGATATCTTTTCAGCCTGAACTCATTCTGAAGCTTCGGGAACGCTTCTAAATCCGCTTTGTGGCTGCGTATTGTGCCGTAATGCCTTGAGAAAGTTTTCTATAAGAGGTGGAGCGCAGCTGCTTAATATCAGATCTTCTTGTGCAGGATCGCGTAGTCTCCTACAGCTATCAGTCCTGCTAACATTTCCTCGCCTGAAATTCTTCCGTTACACTGCAGCCACTAGAGTGGATAGAACTACAGAAAATGTTACCTGTTGGTCTGATATAGCTGGGAGGTAAGCTGAATGCGTAACTGTTTTGTGAATCAAGAGGTCGTAGTTCGACACCAAAGATGTACGGCACACCACGGTCTTGCATATAGTCAATGCTGGTTCCAGAGGCTGGATCTGAAACGTGAACAGATGAGATACATGATGTACTATTGGCAGAGTCAAACCACAGAGAAAAAAATAGGTCTTTGATGAAGGGGCTTATGACCTGTCATCGAGATTTTCTGTGGATACGTGCCAGTTTAAAAAGGCTCTTCAGTGTCTTCCCCAAGCTTCCATGCTGCGGTAGTATGCTAGGGCATCCCAAACTTTGATGTTGAACATCGAGCCCGTCCGCAACTGTTGACGTACCGAGTTTGTGGGGTTTCAACTTAGGGGCTTTAATTGTGATTTGTTTTTATCTTGTTACATTTTTTGGTGGGCCCGCGTAATAGGAGGTACTGCTCATACCCGCACGGTCGAGCGATCGATCTCGGAATTGGCTAACCAAACCTTTGATCCCTCATGGGTTTAATTGGTACGACACTTGTCTGGGAAGGTGTAGACATAAGCCTGGTATAGCGATTGTTCCCCGCAAGTCATTGTATAGGCCAAATAAGCATTCACTATACCTCTACGATACGGGATGGAACACGGATGCAGCGGCGCGTCCTCAGGGGACTGATCAACGCCGGCACCTTTACCTTTTACTTTTTACTTATTTATAATAAATAATACAATGTTGTGTGCTTCGAAGTAAAACAGGTGAAATATACTTGAAACGACAGTTCTGTTGTCATTGACACTGCTAAACAAACCAAGATTAGATTAGTGGCTGATCAACGCAGACACCTATAGCTTTTACCTTTACAGTTTTTGGTCCAATAATCATATTTTACATTATTTTCTTTTTTGTATCCGTGTTTGGGCTGTGGTAAATAAAAAATAAACCGGAATAAATAAGTGAATAAATAAAGCAGATATTTAGTTTTCCCTTTCAAAGCAAATGTTGCTGAGCAAATGTTGAACCAATCGAGATAGAAATGTATGTATAATAACAGCTTCACAATATAATTTTAATAATGATAAGTAAACGTAACTGTTCATCGTAGCTATCAATCAATCTATCTTAAAGCACTTTAGGTATCTATAGTCGCACTTGTCACCAATCAATCCATCTCTCTTGGGCTCGTGGGACCTTCAAGTGCAATAAGCATCCCACCAGCAAAAAGAGTCATGCCGAATACAGCCACTGATGGATTAATTGTCATCCGCCGCCTATCTGCTAGGCGGCACATTGTTTCATTTATCGTGAGGTCTACCAGTATTGTGGTTCCGCCCACAGTAAACATGTTTATAAACCCCTACCATTGTATTATTATGTTCTGCTTAATGTGTGTGAATAAAACTTTGTTCCGCAACCTAGCGAACCTACATTGGTTACCCACCAAAGCAAATATGTGAAAGTAATCTCCTTTCATTTTATGTAACGTCGTCTGGTGAATAAGTAAGCGAAATATAGAAATTCCAGCTTGTAGTTTTATTTTACTCATCGAATTCGTGCAACTCATCGCCTACATCTTCTTGCCTTGTCCCCTTTTTCACTTCTGCCTTGTTTGTGGGCTCAGCAGTCCGCTTCAGTTACAGCTGGCCAGGCGAATAAAATGTTTTTCTCACTACGGACTCTCTGACGGACCTTTTTCACACCACAAAAAAAGTGAGAAATGAAACGATCTTACACATGAGCTCGGCAATCGTCCCGTAGTTGTATTCTGCTCCTGTTGCATTTCGCATAGCTGCTACCGCCATACGCGCTGCGTTGCGCTTAAAAAGCAAATGTGCGAAACCATCACAATACCAGGAGATAGAGCAACAATACTTGATCGAAGTAGTTGTCCGGTCGAGCTTGTGTATAACCCCAAGGTGAGAGTAGTAGTTGACCATAGGAATGCAGACTGGCGTAAATCACCAGGTTAGGAATTTGCCATGTGACGAGATCTCGAAGGCCTGAATATAAGCATTTTTACTGATTGTGAGAATGAAAGATACCATCTCTATCTGCACTACTTTCGTTAACCTTAACACGCAAGCAGAATAGCAGCGTACTATTATCTGTCATCGCTTTCATCTAAGCTCGTGGTGCAGCGGTAAGAGCCGCTACCGACAAGCGTACAGCAGGGAGATCTACCCCATGTGAGCACAGGAAGAGTTCCATCCCTTCCTGTGCTCATGTAGGGTGGGTAAATTGGTACCAAATTTGTCCGGGCAGCTTAGAGCACTGACCTACCGCAAATGAGGATGGTACCAACTGCTGCTCACCACATGGGACTGCGAGTTCAAAAAAGGGAGGAAGAGAGGATGGGAAAGTCATTTGAAGAAAAATCACTGCTCATTCAAGACGCCGTCAATCCCTTAGGAGTTAGGCTTTAATGTTTGCTCCGTAAGCAACGACAGAGGGCTACTCGACCCAGTGAAGCATCAAGTGAAGTGACAAAAAGGAACAACTTCCAGCGCTCATTTCTTGCCCTTCGCATTACATTCCAAAGAACGGGTTCTTATCGAAGAGGTGATTACACTAGAAGTGTGCAATTAAAGTGATCTATCGTACAGCTGCTGACCAGCAAGCCGGTTAGCTTAGACAGCGATCTAAAAAACGCCTTGACGACGTTCATCGCTGTGAAAAACATCGTGAAGTTTGTCATTTACACTGAATGTTCTCCATTTTTTGGGTGAAAAGGTGCCTGCACTGCCGAAACGAATGACATCCTCCTTTGCTGTCGGAGTTTTTGAACCTTTGTGCTTCCATACTGACCGATACTGTCGATGCTTCACGAAAGTCAAGTTTTTTCGCGTGATCAAAGGAAGCGACATGAAAGTGGGATATCAGGCGTTATGAAAACAGTAGGGAGCAGAAAGAGAGGAAGGGAATCTCATATTCCTATAGACTACTGCTCAAATTACTAGACGAACAAAATTGATTATGGAAACTAACTTGTCTATGACAATAAGGTAAAGGTAATGGTAAGAATGCCGGCGTCGATCAGTCCCCAAAAACGCGCCGCACATTTGTGTTCCGTTCAGAATCGTAGAGAAATGGTGAATGCGTCTTTGGTCTATAACACCTTTTGTGGGGACTAGTGGCTTTACGAAACCAGTGTCTTTAGCTTCCCAGGCAAGCCTTGTACCAGGTAACCTAACCATGGAGGGATGGAAGGCTTGGTTAGCCAGGGTAAGGATCGATCGCTCGACCGTGAGAGTGACAATAGTCCCTCTTACCACTGTGTCACACGCGCCCGTCTATGAGAGTAGGTTATGTATGTTGTTTGGTATGGGTATGTCATTGACCTACCAACGATTTCTGGCTCGGAGAACGGTCGACTGCCGGCATAGATGTTCGAGCAAGGTGAGCGGTTCGCCCCAGCCTCACCCCATCGATGGCCCCAATTGCGATTAGCGTCCGCTCCTACACACCATTTGTTCACGGTGGCATTCCGTGAGCGAGTTTTACGCCAAAGTCGATCCTGAATTGGTGATCGTTTCACAGAACAGGAATTGCTCAGCAACCTAAAAGAGGCGAAGTACCGTCATACGACTATATTCGTAACCGTCCGGATTCGCTTCAGGAATGATGTACCAGTCGAACTTATCGATACTTCTCGTTAGAGTCGGATCTCTGCCATAGTTCGTCACCAACTGAAACATTTCAATTGCTAGACATTGGACACCTAGTTTTGAGGAATGAAGAGTGTCTAATGTTGAATGAAATTGCGCAATGCTCGCAGTTGAAGTGGTAAACAATATTGTACCCTTATATTGGATGCTCGCGATTTTTGATTTGCTATAATACACACACACATCAAACACAAGACGTTAATTTCTTCATACTGTCACACATTCACAAATATTACCGGTGGTCATTTAAATGCATCATGATTTTAAGAGGGCGCACGGTACAAAAGGGTGAGAGGCGCCAATGACACCCGTACGGTCGAGCGATCGATCGTCACCGTGGCTGACGAAGCCTTCGATCCCTCGGGTAAGTTAGTACCAGACTTGTCTGGGAAAGACACTGGCATGGTATAGTAGCAGGCAATCGCAGGTCATTGCACCGGCCAGATACGCATTCACCATTCTGACTGGAACACGAGTGCTGAGGTGCGTGCTTAGGGGTCTGATCAACTCCGACATCTTCATCTTTACCTTTATTATTTTCAATGCAAAGTCTTCAACGTGAGATTCCAGTTTTATTGCCGCTTTTTCGCGGGTTACTACTACTATATATACTAGAACTGGATGTTGCAATGATGGTGCTAGGTTTATTGCAAAAATCGCATCTCACGCGGGATTCGAACCCGTGTCTCAACCTATCCGAGGCTGTGCAAATGGTCGTCTCAGTAGCACAGTGGTTAGTGCACATGCCCGAATAGGTTGAGACGCGGGTTCGAATCCCGCCTGAGATGCGATTTTTGCGATATGCGTAGCACCATCATTGCTACAAAGCCTTCAATTTGCTGTTACGTGAGAGAATTCAATTGAACTCCCAAAACCTTATGCTTTCCTTCTCAACATTCGAAAGCAACTAAGATTGTCTCATTTTTCACTGTAACCAACAGCACGATGCTCGACCACGGATATTTTGTACGATCAAAACGTTGTTGGCGATGTTGGTGAGATGTGGAAGTGTAAAGCAGGTGGTTTTTTAACCACCCTCTTTACAGAAACAACCCTCACGCGCACTGATTGTGAGTAGTTTGTAGTCAGAGATATGAAGAGGATAAAAGAAGAGCTCTTCTAATTCTCCAAGTTCTCTCCTTTTGAAACCTCGGCATGATGGAATAATTGTCGCATGCTGCTGTGCCGAGCGAGGTTAGTAAGGTGGACCAAACTTATTAAGGGCCATCATGGGCCTGGAGGCATGACGAATGGCTAGTATTATGAGCTTATGTGGGATGTTAAGCATGAGCTAGTGTTATGCTTCCCGAAGTGAAATCCCACACGTCATTCACGTCATTCATTCATTTTCCAAAAAAGAAACAAAATGATCCAAAGCGATTTGATTTTCAGTTAGTTAGTTTTGCCGCTTTGCAGTGAAACAAAATTTTGGTTGTCGAATTTTCAGATGAAAAGAAGATCAGATTGTTCTGCGAATTTTTCTTAAAGTCCTAAATTTTCATTATGTTTTGTGTTCTATTACGGAATTTTCGCGTTGGTTTTCCATCGCTATGATACAATGGGTAAGCTAGAAACTAGTGAGCTACCTCAGAAGGGTACAAAGAAACAAAGGACTCACCCTCTTTATCATATATAGTGCGGCGGCGGGTGCGATCCATTCGCGAGCGTGAATTCCAGCGTCAACAAATATAGCTGGTTTAAATCCACCAGAGGAGGAAATCTGGAAGAGTACACAGTTTTATTGAATTCACATAGTTGTCGGATTGACCGGAAGTGTCGGTTTTCTCACCTTCACTCCATACATCGTTCTGCCTTCAAACGTTTTGGAGATGTTTAGTAAGGTGACGAGATCCGGTCGCTGTTTGGCCAATGCTTGCATAAACTCGACCATCTGAAGTGAATTTTATTTGGAAAATCGCACAACACACAAAGGGAGATACGAGGAAATTCTTGGGTTCAGAAAAATGTAAGTACGTGACTGTGAAACAGAATGAGCAACGTTGAAGTGCGTGGGACACATTCATTTTCGAGAGAACAAACATTGCGAGGTGGCGCATTTTGAAACCTTCGACTGGCACAACAAAGTGTTGTAAGCGAGAAAGCAATATTTTACATTTGAAATTGAAATTTGAATTGTAACACGTCAGGAAAAGACCAGCTCGATGATTGATGGCATATTTAAGCTTATCCTTTCATATTTAAGGGAGTTGTATAATAAATGGGCAGCTCGAAATGGTACAACCGATAAAAATTCTGATCACCATTATGGTATCAGTGCCGGAATTGGTTCCCTGTTGTGCAGAGGTGTTACTATTCAGTTTTCGATTTCAAATAAAAATTGATGCTTTCTTGCTTTTGGACGTCAGCTGCAAGTAAAATCATGAGAAAAGGGAAGAACCTGTTAAATTAAAAGGAGGTTAAATAGTTCGTACCTCATCATATGAGTGATAGTTCTCCACGTCGAAATCCATTGCATCTGAGCTCCTTTTCATGCGGCTGCTACTTCGCTCCAGATGGCGACGTTCGCGACGAATGTCTCTAAACACCAATTCCTTTGTATTTCATAAATGTAAATAAAGTATAAACATTATATTTCTTCACGAATGCACCAATTTTGCCTACTGGACTCAAGTTAATGCACATACTTCTGTTCCTTGCTGATTTCAAAACCCCAAAGGAGCAATTTTTCAACTCTCTGGGGTTTCAGAATCGAACCAGAAATTTTCATAGGTTCAAGAGACCACTTTGAACACCACAAATTTGTCAGCCCTTGTTGGATTTTCACAATCATATTGAAGGTAAAGGTAAAGGGTTGGTGTTGATCATTTCTCTAAAGACACGTCTCCTCATTCGGGTTCCACTCATAATTATTGAGGCATGGTGAATTCGTATTTGGCCTATTCGATTAGTTACAGGGTCCAACCAACAAGTAAATGTACAGGCCAAATACACATTATTTATGACGAATTAATTTTCTTCGAGTCAGTATCTTTACCTTATCAGGCAAGTCTGGTACCAATTAGCTTGAACCATGAGGTTTGAAAGGTTAAATTAGCCTGAGGATCGATCGCTCCACCGTGCGGGTGTCAGTAGGCCTCTTGCCACTGAACCAAGCGTGTCCTCATTCACATTATCACGTGAATGTGGACGCGCCTATATAACCATAATATTACCGACGCTAATGTGCTTAGTTCACTGAAAAAATATAAGAATCAAAAATTGAAAAATCATATCGTATTCCAGCTAAATTATTTCTGGTTCAATTCGCTACTAAGAATTTTTCTGCAGATGCGGTGCATTGCTAAATTGCTAAACTATACTGATCAGAACATTGTTCAACTGGAGAAAATTTTACAAGCGCTTAAAAGTTGTAATAATTTAAATAGTTGCTCAATCAGACCCTAAACACGTTTCGGAAAATCTTTAAATATACAAAGAAAATCACACTGTCGAAACTGAGCAAAATATCTGCGAATCTATGTGATACTGGAAGGTAAAGGAGTTTGCATCTGAGAGAAACAATATAGTGAAATCTGACCAGAATCTTGAAAAACAAATGGTTTGTAATTATCAACGGGAATTCCACTGCGTTTGCATGTGTTATGATGTTGTTTTGATGGTGCTCGGTTCATTGCAAAAATCGAGGCTCAGATGCGACTCGAACCCGGTACCGAGTGTATGTACCTTCGAAGTTGACCGTATGACCAACTTCGACGGTAAAGCTTTTTTTCGAGGCTTTGCACTACATTACCCTGTCGGTCTCTTTCCCCAACTGGTTGTGCGTCCCAGACCTGCCCAATGAACTGCTCATACGCCCTGCGCTTGGTGCACAGCTTTTCCAAATCACATGCACATGTATTATTGTATTATCATTCACCTGCCGATGTCTTCCTTCAACACCTCGACTTGAGGGATTCCGCGTCGTCTGAGCATATCACGAAATGTGGCCATGAATTCAGGCGCAACAAGCACATCAGCAACTGGATTCTGACGAGACGGCTCTCCCCAGACATCGAGCAGCACCCTCCGCTCCAGGCTCTCCTGAAACAGATAACGCTGATAATCGCTCGTAAGCTATGTAGCTGCGGCTTCGTAAGCACCTTAGCTGCTTCTTATGACGGTGACGTTTTAGCAGCAAAATTTCCCTTCTTGTTATTTTATTCCAAGGGAAGAGACACATCATAATCTGGTGCTATATACTGATCAATAAAACACTGAGCATTAGTCTCAGACCTCGTCGAAGTCGAATCCTATGCTTTCCATGTGAGCCAGCCATCTCGCGAGACCCTCATTGGCAGGAAAACGAATCAACGAGTACCTGGAATATTAAGGCTTATCAAACACTGATTAGCTAGGCGACAAAGGTTGTATCATGGTGAACTAAATCACAAAAAGGATCTACAGAGAACAGGACTCTTTCGAACTGACCCGTTGTAGTTCTCGGCAGACGATGTACTACGCAGCAGTACCGACAGCAGCAGCCATGCAAACATCAGCCTGTGATTGGCAAAACTTTGCAGTATCAAGGAGTTCCGTTGTTCAAAGCGTCGTACACGTCACATTCAATTGTATCAAGATCGATTGTAATAAAAAAGACACAAATGCTCGGCAGAGGCAGAGCAGTGGAAGATGGGATGTAGAAGGTGCCCTGATGACGCTTTCGAAAAGAAAAAAAATCAGACGAGAAGAAGCGACGTAAACAGCTCGAGGGTTGATAACAAGACCAAAATTCGGAGCCCTTTCCTCTGCTCTGCGTAGCCTCTTCATCGTTAATTTCTTCTGTACACCCAACTACACAACCTCAACTTCTTCAACACTCTGCTAGAGCGGATCAACGACAGATTTGATAATACTTGACAACAATTCTTCCTCGGGCTTATTTGTGTTCGCCACCATGTATTCACTAGTTGGGAGCGAATGGCGCACAGCCAGAGGTGCCACCTTCACCCGTACAGTCGGGCGATCAATTCCGGGCTAACGAAGTCTTCCACCCCTCCGAGGTCGGGTAAGTTGGTGACAGATTTGTTCGGCGAGGTGAATACTCTGACGTGGTATAGCGACGTAAGTAATGTTTAGGCTCAATTCACATTCAGACATTGAGATGGAAAACGAGTGCATGGCTCGTTTTAGGGGAGCGCCGTCCATTTTGTTTCACTTCCTTATCATTCACTGATGAACTGGAAGTGCTCGTTCAAACAACAGTAGTCAACAACAATGCACAACTCTAAGTAACGGGAGCACGACGCCCTTTTGGGAGCCGGCACATCAATGCGTCGCAGAATTCGGTGTAGAAGAGTGCGAAACGGCGAGCATTTCGGCTCCAAATTTAATTTACTTGTTCACTTCTAACAAATGCAGCTCTGTCGATGAATTCTAGACACGGAATTGTGATAGAGAAATCATTATAGCCTATCCGGAAGCTGCCCTTTACGTCCCCATTTTTCTTCCTCTTGCTCAAGGTACGGCGCTTGGTTGATGTTTGGCATGCGTACTATACCACGGCCACTGAGCACGTAGAAACGATGCGAGCAGGGTACGGTAGAACTCAAAACAAAAGTAAAGCGAACAGATTTGATCAATCTGCTGACGACTCGCCACCGTGCTCGCGTTTCGTTTAGGCTTGTAGAGGCATGGTGAATGCGTATTTGGCTTATAAGTTTTCAATATGACCTAATAACTTCAGGGGCTCATTCTTGTCTGGCCCCGACTGCCCTATCGTGTTCGGATGGTATTCAGCCCAATATAGAGAATGTGCAAAAAGGTAGAAATTGGGTAAAAAGTGGTCTGCGTTGGTTATTCCCAAGACGGGCCCACGCATCCATCTCCTATTCAGAATTGTAACGGCATAATGCGTCAGTCGTTGGCCTATACAGTATTAGGTTGTTGCAAAAGTAATTTCCGTTTCGGGGTATGTTGAAATAGACAACTAATTTTCTTGGAGATTTACCAGCTCCAATAGAACTGTAACCACCATAAGGTAGACTTTTTTCTCCTCTTTCAGAATATGTCTTCAAATTTCACCTATCTTCATCGTGGGCATTATTATGGGGGTCCGAATAAACGATGAACAGACGCGACTTTCGAGTGCTTATGCTGTATGAGTTCAAACTCGGACATTCTGTTGCCGAGGCAGCTCGCAATATTAGCACTGCATTCGGGATAGAATCGCCTACCGAACGCACAGTACGGCTTTGGTTCGGAAAGTTTACCTTCGGAGATTTTAACATTGAAAACAAGGCCAAGCCTGGTCAGAGGACATCGCTTGAAGATGGGATTTTGAGAGCAGCCGTAGCTTCAAAGCCGGACACAACTGTCCGGCAGCTAGCGATAGATATTGGTGTCCACTCTGCCACGGTAGCAGGACATCTGGATTCGATCGGCATGGTGAAGAAGAAGCAGAAGTGGATACCCCACGAACTGACCGACGAGCAGCGCCTCACCCGATTCAACAGCTGCTCCAACCTTCTCGTCCATCTGGAAAACGATCCATTCTTGGACAGATTAATAACTGTAGATGAGAAGTGGGTCATGTACGATAACAGGAAGAGAGGATATGTTTGGGTGGATAAGGATTGCCCACCAACAAGCTTTCCAAAGCCTGATCTCCACCATAAAAGAGCTAGGCTAACTGTTTGGTGGTGCAGCAAGGGTTTGATACATTACAGCATCCTCCAACCTGGTCAGACAATTACAGCGGAAATGTTCTGTTGTGATTTGGTAGTAATGTTGGAAAAGCTGCCAAAAATGTGGCCGGCAGTCGTGAATAGAAAGGGGCCCGTCCTACTTCAGGACAACGCTCGGCCTCATTCTTCGAAAGTCACCCGGCAAAAATTAAATGAGTTGGGCATCGAGGTTCTCCCTCATCCTTCTTATTCATCAAACCTCTCCCCAACTGATTATCACTTTTTTCGGGCTTAAGACGCGCACCTGCGGCAGCAGCAATTTGATAAACTTGACCACCTCAAATCAGAGCTCCGTCAGTTTTTCGATTCCTATGATGTTAGTTTCTATCACAGAGACATATACTCGTCGACGTATCGTTGGGCAAGATGTATAGAATCGAATGGTTTTTATTTCGATGAATAAAGTTGTGTTTAGGCCGAGATACGATAGTTTGAAGATAGACGTCCATTTCGGAAATTACTTTTGCAACAACCTAATATCTTGGTAGGGCTCGCCGAAGATCAAGCTTGTTTCTTCACCGTTCCAGACAGCCCTCTTATAAGTTTACTCGATCGCGTAGGGCTTGATTACCCCAGTTGAAGAGCAATCGCTCGTCCGGGTGGGTATCAGTGGCCCGTCTTACTGCTGCCCAATACTGGGAAATAAGCCTGAAAGCTAAAAAGGAACCATTCACTCAGAACATTTTAGCTAAACATCGATGGCGGGTAAAATGCCACGATAATGAAGTGAAGATGTTTAGTCGCTATTGAGAAATTCGAAGACATGTAGGCGACATGAGTAGAAAGTAGCACAATCGTCTTCCCGATGCACAAAAAATCATGAGTCGAAGAAAGAGGATTGTCGCGGAATTCGTTGAACAGCTGCACAAACATCAACGTGAAATTTGTAATACGTTGAAAAGAGCGACTTGTTCGTATGTTTGCTTACCTGAATGCCTTTCGTTATCAAAAGGCTGCCTCAGTGGCGGGTGCTGTGTACGGGCTCCACCATAAGAAACATCATATTCATAGTGAGAAGTTTTATACAAGGTTCACATATCGATCACATGAATACTTGAAAGTAGAAGAGATAAGAATGACAAAAAGGTTTTAGCACAACACTGAGTGAAACTTTACCGCTCTAGTTCAACTTTCTTCTGGAAGACTTTCTGTCATGCCAATGAACAATGGTTTCTCTTTGATATGACAGTGGTTTACATTTTGGGCGGAAATGTTTGCAGCGGAAACTGATGGTTTTGCTAGCGTGTGACTATAATCTATGAACATGCTAGGAAAAGTAAAGCAACACATTTCTCGACTTCGAGGAGGCAATTTCCTGACGACCTTCGATTAAAAATAAAAACAGCTCGAGAGCGCATCTTTCACATCATGCATATCAAGAGGCGATGTGGGCGCCATATATCAGAATTCGATTTCCTGAGCAGTAATAGAGTGGTCTCAGATTTCCCAAAAGTCAACAAATCATGCAATTCGAATGGAGGCAGAAGAAAGTTGGGATGGAGGGTCTCCTTCAACTGATCGTCGAAAAAAACAAAGTCGTCTTCACGTCTTCCCTTTTTCACTACGTAATAAGGAATTCAGGAGGGCGAGCGTGGTACAGTGACAGAAGAGGCGCTACTGACTCATGCACGCTATAGCGATCGATCCCCGCCTGGGCTAACCAAGCCTTAAATGCCTCCGAGGTTCTGTAGATTGGTACCAGACTTCCCTGGGAAGGTAATCACTCTGATTTGGTACAGCGGCTGGCTCCATATGTCACTGTATAGGTCTAACGCACATTTACCATGCCTCTACAATTTTGAATGTTACACGAGTGCGGCGGCGCGACCTCAGGGACTCATGAACGCCGGCACCTTCACCTTTACCTCTATTATGGAGTTCGGAAGGATTTTGTGTAAAGAGTGCCATTCGTGAAGCTTGCTTGTAACTAACGCCTTAATATTAATAGCCCACACATGCTCCAGATCGATATCCGAGAGAGAAAAGTATGAGCAGCACCTTACAGTGGTATGGAAGGTGGTGATGCCAGATTAAATAGATTCTCATACTCCACTCCTCACCTTTGGTGGAGTTCAAATCTCGAGAATTCTCTGGATTCTCAGATCCCTTGTAGCCTACGGCTTCCCAGTCAGGAGTTACAAGTGTCCGGAGAATCCAGAGGTGTGAGTCTTACGATAACTTTTTGATCGCAACGCAAGTCCAAAGTTTCGTTTAGGAGATGAAAGTGCAAGAGAGCTTCTTATCTTGTGAGCACTGCTGTAGGCAAGTTCAACGCAACTACATTCTCTCTTTTGATGCGTCGATGTTGAACGTAAAAGCACGGACAATTCCTCAAGAGAGAGAACATAACTGGTCCACGAAGACGGAAAACCAATCTCGCTCGTGCCATTTCAAACGTGCTTCGATCTGCAGCTGAGCTTCTTAAGATTGCGAGTTCGAATCCGTCTGAGTTGCGATTTTTGCGAGAAGCTTAGCATTACCAGAACACTATACACTTCCACAGTATGGGTGTAGATGATCTGCACAAGAATCGACAGCAGCTATCTGGAATGACTCATGCTAGCGGAAAGACGAGGAAAGAGAGAACGGACGTGGACGCTGCGCCTCTCCCTCGGCCACAGCTACATAGCTAATCAGTGTCTGATAAGCCTTAACAGGCAAATACGGAGGCGGACGACGACAACTGACGTATCGGACAGAAGCTGCAACGCATGGCTAACAGCTCCGTTATGACCTCAGACCAGCAGGTTACACAAATGGGACCGAACACAGGAAATGACGAGAAATGAGCAACTGACTACGTATTTAAAAAACCAAGA
Source organism: Nippostrongylus brasiliensis (assembly GCA_030553155.1). Lineage (NCBI taxonomy): Eukaryota > Metazoa > Nematoda > Chromadorea > Rhabditida > Heligmosomidae > Nippostrongylus > Nippostrongylus brasiliensis. The sequence continues at coordinate 23,973,403 of CP130733.1, read as the reverse complement.
CTCGAAAAAGCCTATTGCTCTGGCATTCCCTTTCCCCGAAGGGATGGAGGACTTGCTCAACTTGACGGAGATCGATCACGCGACCGTGCAGTCGTCACTAGCGCCCCATACCACTCTATTAGGGTGAACCAAAAGTCTTGTCGCGTTTCCCTACCTATCATCACAGGTGTTGTTTTCCAAGAAACGGCGAACCACTGAACTGTGATGTGAAGCCGATTTCAACAAGCGAACGAAGGATATACATCTCGAGCATTCCGCTTATCATTCCTTGTTTGTAGACGCCAAAACTTGAGACACTCTTTCAGGACATTGTCCACCGTTTCTTAAGTCAGTGTTTGTTAGAGAAACGCACGATAAATGATATTCGGATGAAGCAAGATTCGGACTAGTGACTTGGTTTGAAAGTAGCTCAATCAAGTCGCAAGTTTTGATCTTTTTCAAAAATTTGTTCGGAAAAGTGTGATTTTGTGTTGCATTGCTAAGGAACTTTCCTTTGGTCAAGTCGCGCGATTCCTTTTTCTTTCATGGAACGTGCCGACGTCGCACAGCGACCATTTCAGAATTTGGAGTTTGGGCGACTATACGCGAACATTTGTTAGTGAATTTGTTTCGATTGCATTACAGACTGATTCAAAATCCGTTATCACAAAGCGGACCAGACCTGACCAAGGCTTATATGTAGCAGCCGTTTCTCCACCGTCAAATCTCAACAAAATGAATAAGATAACTCATCGCGCATTCGGTTTTATCGACATTGAGTGTCCGGCAAGCTTAAACCAGGGGACCTCTTACTGCATGGATTCTGTGAGCTTGAACGATGATCCTCCGTGAAGATGTAGTTCCAGAGGGTATTTGTACAGCATTTGATAGAAATTAGTGATGCTATTGCTATATTATTCAAAAACGGAGACCTCCGTTAGTCTTCATAGGCATAGAAACAGTGAAAATTTGATAGCGAAGAGTGAACTGCATCGAAAAAAATTGCAAGACCATGAGAATAGTGAAACATTAAGGAAAGGAATGTGTGAATCATACTGGATAAGGTGACTGCAGTGGACAGTGCTAGTATAAATGAGAGGCACACAGTTTTATTATAGCATGAGGAATGCGAACATACATAGGTCAAATTGAATGAGAGCTGTAGAAGGAACATACCGCGAATGAAACTGGTTGTGAGGTTGTGGACACAGTTTATGGAAACGATCATGACAGACATTAACTATGAATGCGGTTGGCATTTGGTGAGCGACATCACACGGAGGGCACGAACTTCATAACCTTCGAGTGGAAAGTGAGAAGTCCAAATGAGTAGGTAAACAGAGAACTTTCCTTTTCGGAAGTTCATCAATGGGAAGTGTCAGTCTCTGGCGAGTAGAAGGTGATCCGAGCTGACGTTCGCATGCGAACGTGGATGGTGGGAGAGAGGCCATGTGGGAAACTTGCTAACGAAGCTATAAAAGCCGCAATCGAGACCACTATCAGATGAAAAGCAGAAAAGCCTTTTCGATAAATCGAGGAATGTCGAGACCAGGGAAGCAGACCAGTTCGTCGATGCACTTGGTTTCTCTCACACCGAGTAGCTCTTTCCTTATGAATACAATCAGCCGCTAGCGAAAAAATAAACTGAAATACCGAGCCCATAATTCCGAAGAAGCTTTTATAAGATTAGGGAGGCTCTACCCGGGCTTACGTCTGCTACGTCTGCGGAAAATGCGATTCAGCGTTAGCTTATTATTATTTTGTTTCACTTTAGCATTGTAATTGATAACAGTATGCTTGTATTGGATGTACTCCGTCTCACTTTGGCGGGTTTAATAGAGCATTATACATTTATAGATAAATAATAACAATGTAGGTTGAGTGAAAGCTCATCGAGAGAATATAAAGGGATTCGCTCAGCCGCTCCACGTTTTGTGATTTGATTTAACAAAAAAGGTGAAGGTGAAGGTATCGACGTCGGGCAGTCCTCTAAAGACGCGCCGTCGCATTCGTGTTCAATTCAGAGTCGTAGAGGTGTCTTTACCTATCCAGACAAATCTCGCATTAATTCACTTACCCAGCAATGTTGGAAGGCTTGGTTAGTCCGGGCCGCTCAACCTTGCCGTTGTCAGCAGCACCTCTCACCACTGCACTATGCAGGCTCTCGTTTTGATTATTTATCCGCGAATCAAAGAAGCGAATCACCCATCTTCACAGAGAAATCAGGGTTTCTGCTATTCTACCAAAATCGTCGTTTTCTGATGCTGAATTCTTTTTGCCTCAAAAAACATGAGAAATTCAAAGACGTGGAAAGGGTAGGACTCTCGAAAATAAAATTGGAAGAGCTTCAAGAGAATGATGTACACTTTCACTGAATTAGTTTCCTTTTTTTCTTTTTGAAGGCCGGACGGCCGAGAGGTTGAGAACCTAAGAGGAGGTTAGGCCCGTGATCCCGATGATTAGGGTTCAATCCCGTACCAGGCAAAAACCCCTGCCTAGCTTAGGAATAGCTGAAAAGGGTGTCGGTACCAGCGTCAGGCCCGGGTGACAGGTCGGCTGATGGAAGAAAACAGTCACAATCATAAAACAGAGCGATGGAGTAACCCACAAAAAAGCGGTAATAAAACTAGAATTTCACGTTGAGAGTTTTATTTTTTCATTTTGGAATGTGAGCAAACTTCATGCAATTACCAAGAGTAAGTGCACCGCAGTCTATCAATCAAATACAAATTGTTACAGAAATTGCCATAGGTAATGCTAGGTGGGCAATGGGTAGGTTCAGCGCATTCTTCTCCTATTCAGAATCGTAAAAACATAGTGAATATGTAACTGGCCCATACAATGCCTTGATAGGGCTTACCGAAGATCAAATCGGTCCGTTAACCTTCACAGACAATTTTAATATGATTTTATCCTACCACGGAGGTATCTAAGGCGTAGTTGACCAAGGCAAAGATGGACTGCTCAACCATGACGGTGTCAACAACACCTCCTACCAATGCAGTACGAGTAGTAACTAATATAAAAGGAGATGAATATTAAAAAGTTGAGTAACGATATTCAATAATTTAAAAAAAAGGATGAAATTTGAGAAGAGACAGAATAAGGTGAGCTGAACAGTCTGATACATACCGCAAACGTAACCAAAAAGGGAAAATTTAGAGAAAAACAGAGAATATGAAAAGAGTCCTAATGAGCCGCAGCTGCAAGGGCTCTATGAACATCCTAACTGAAATGAATCGCAACCCCAATTTAATAAATGAAATAAATGGCAGGCATGTCGAGAACGGCGGTATGTGTTTGGCTGTGCCGAATCTCGCTCAACAGGCCTATACTGTTTTATGCTCCAGATGTCCGGACGGATTCCAGTGTGAGCAAAAAAGTCGGCGCAGCTTCGGCTAACGGCAAGGCGAGTGAAATGGGTTACTATCCGCCGGCAAAAAGGGCTAGCACATAGTGAAAGTGCCGCTTTGCTCGTGCTGTACAACAACAATTTTTGACGGAACAGCGCTGAGCTACACTGGAGTCTTCGCAACCACGAACTTTCTTTGTACCAATTTTGAAAGAAGCAACTTATCGATAGTGCCCTTGAAATAGATTAAAACTATGGCTCACATATACTGGAATATTGTTGGAATAGATTAACAGTAAGGTCCACATATATTGAAATATTGATATAATATATAATTTGTTAATAGGAGCAGAATAATGTTAACGGATGCAAATATTATAAATAAAAGTAGTAATCTAGTTCACGGCACCATTGACAAAAATATTCCGTTACGAGTGAAAAACAATGAACCCAAGACGGCATAGCGGTAAGTTGTAGACGACTTATGAGCCAGAAAAACCAGAAAACAAAGACAATAATATTTTTGAAGGACAGGATAGAGCAGCGAGAGATCAGGACGTCGTTCGGCGGGAAGTGCAACAGTTCAAGATCAAACGAAATTTCGAGAAGGACAGGGCACGGAGGAGATTTCCATTGATGTTCCAAGACTGATAATAAGAACGTCCGATGTGCACTAAAGCTGTTTCCATGTTCTTCCAGCGGCCCAAAACTACTTATTGAAAATCTCCTGATCAAAACGTGTAGGGCCCACATCCCGTGAGCAGGATCTACGAAAACGAGGGCGATTTTGAGATGGAAAGGGAAATTCGAATGAACACGGATGTATTTATTGTAAGGATGCGGTTTCTTCTTTCCCCTTCTGGCTACGGACCAAGAAGCAGTATCGCAACCTGTGGAAACGTTGACAAGTCGTTTACAACGACGTTAACAGCGACATGAATAAATAGTTACATAGAAAACCGACTGAAAATCGCACAAGCAACTCTTCTGAAGATGAAGTTGAGTGCCATTTGATTTTAAGATAGTTTGAGAGAGGTGAACGCTAGCACTCTAAATTCCGGTGTGATAATGACGAAATTTCCTTTTGTGCCCGCTCACGATTCAATTTCCGATCAGACGTTTTCTTACTTACACAAGATGACCAGTGGCAGCAAAGGCACCGAACTAAATTCACCGGGTAGAGCTCACCACTTGAGATTTCAGTGCTCGGAATAACCTTCATGTCCAAAATGACTCAATCTTTGTCATATTAGCCACGGTGATGGCGACAGATTTACAATTAGGTTTAACCACCTCAATAAAGATGTGAGTGCCATTAGGCATAAAGTGAATAAAACTAGTGAATGTTGTATTGTCCTATGACCATGTTGATCGATTCACTTGATCAACATGGCATGATATCGCCTCGGAAATAACATTAATCAACCATTTATGCTCCAGGTAGGACTTCTCTATAGTTGATTTGTGAACTCGAATGGTGAGAATGACAGCAGTTAGATTTATGGAAACGAGAATTCACAAAGCCTGCATGTGGCAAGCCGCACAGAAGGAACGGAGTTTCATCATATTTTAAGAGCAGATAGATTTTTTCTTTCCGTAATCAATAATTTCAGTTTGAGATGATTCCATAGAGGCAAAAAATATCATTCGAAATACTAATAAAAGTGCTGGCTGGCGGAGATAAGAAACGCTGACACTGATGCACCGGATAAGCAGGAAAGCGGAGCTCATCTGCGTTTAGCTTCAATTAGGCTAATGAGAAAAGAACTGAGAGAGCCTCCAAGAATGAAACTTCTACCATGTGCATGCAAGAATTGGTATTTTTAGAAAGAAGTCACGAAAAATGAAGTAATAAGCCGCTGCGTCGTACGCCTTTTTGGAAGAGCTAAACAGATTAGATCGCTCTTCAGAAATACCTCAACATACATGATGTATTAGGATAATTCAAAGTGTTTGCATAGTCCAGATGAATTTGGCTACTTCAGGGTATTGACAATTGTTTGCCCAGGCTGCATATAATCTAACTGAATGACGATTTTGTGGTGCTCGCTAGCTGTAGCCCTTCTGGCGATCCTGAGGGAGTGCTCGGTGCACACTGTATAGAGCGAATAGGAGAAATAGTATGATAATAGCCTTCCTGTCAACCTATCAATTAAGTAGATTTTACTGTCTACTTTTTTAAATCCTTGATAACTTCAAACCGCCATTCTATCAGTCTGCACTGTATGCATGAGTATTATATTCTCTATGTGTTTCTTGAAAGCCAGTTCATGAGGTCACTAAGCAGCATCGACTAAAACCGATCGTTCACATTAAAATTAGTACAGAGAGCGCTAGTGACTTGAATGCAAGTGCTACACCAGTCAGGTATGTTAAGAATGGTGAGAATGATACTTCCTTAGAGGTTTTCCTTCGCGAGGACGGGAACACAGGCTGTTTTTCTGAAATTGCACCAAAGAAGAACTCGGGAATTCACATCGGGGTGAGAATAATGGACGAAAGTAGAGTGGAATGGAAAGGCTCATTGCTGCACTGTTTTCGCTTTCCTATATGCAACGGAATTCGATAGATTATTGTAGTTGAACAGAAATAAAGAGAAGAAAACAGAAATGGTTACGAAGGTCCAAACCAGTCGAAGAAAAATCAGATAAAGCAATTGAGGCCTGGACTTGAAATGGTGCAAGCGAGAAGAACTTAATAAAAGCAAGCGAAAGTGTACAGTAATACGGAAATGATGACGAAAAGCGAGAAAAATGAAAAGTGAGGAGGTAAACAAGCGTATTCCTCACGCGATTCAGCAAAGAATGTAAGGAGAAAGAACGCTAGAAAAGTGAGGGGAGATGAAATGGTAGTCGAAAAAGGCAGTTTTGCTGTAGTCTTTTATTGTAGACTTATTGTACTTGTGATTTATACAGCCTCACAAAAAGCAAGAACAAAGGATGAAGAACTGATCTTCAAACGATCGTAAAAATGTCGACATAAAGATGCAACAACGTGCAAAGCACACCGGCTGGGGAAGAATGCCGTTCATTGGCACGAAGGACATCGGATTTCCTGTTTGCCAAAAAAGTGATAAGATGGAGTTGGCAGTAAATTACAGCTGATATATCGTCTAACTCCTTCAACCAGTTCTCGTCCGGTTTTTTTGTCTCATGTCACACAATGTTTCGGTCATAAAATGAGATGACAACTGAGGCTGTTGGTTGTGATTTTCAGCTGTTGCTTTTCAATTACTTATTGTTCCAATTAATCTGCTCCCGAAACAGCTGCACATTGCAAAATTCAGGTGGTGTCTACAACACCTCAGTGAAGAGCTAGAGCACTACTCCTAGGAGAGCTGGTTTTACTTAGTCCGACATGGATACTTGTAGGGCGTGCGTAGTGCAGTGTTAAGAGGTGCTATTGACGCCCGCACGGCTGAGCGAACGATCGTAACGCGGGCTACCCAAACTTTCCATCGATCAACATGCCTCCACGATTCTGAGTGGATTCCAAATGCGGCAGTGCGTTCTTAGGGGACTGATCAACGTCGACCCCATTACATCTCTTCTACGGAATGTTAGCAGCAGAAGTAATGCAGAGACCTGAATGAAAAGCAATATTTTAATGGCTCCTTTATCGGTCTCCTCTATCAAGGCTTCTTGTTTTTGTCAGAATGAACTTTTATGGAAAGGTAGAAGGACAATCCAGGTTGCGATTTCGAGGAAGAACTTCGGCGAAATTGTGGTTATATTCGTTTAAATTTTTATTTTTCTTTACGAAATAATTCATTAGGGAAGTATGAAAATGTCACCGCGAAGGAATTGCGCCACTCTTCACGTAGCAGGAGATCATCTAGGTCTCTAATGGAGCAGGAATGTATTGTTGAAGTCTCAGGATATTCGAGACCAAGAAATAATTCAAGAATAGTGTACTTCCCTTGAGGCTGTTGTTGTTGTTTTTGTTGTAAACGCAATCGGCGTGGTACTTGAAATGATTTGAAAATCGTGAAATGTTTCACCTCGAAAGTGTAAACGAAAAAGTAAAACGAAATAATGAGTCCTATGAAAAGAAACGGATTCTCCATATTTGACTTGCGACAAATCAGTACTATCAGAGAAACTGAGCTTTTCTTAATGTTAAGAAAAGCTCTATCTTGGTAGACGATGGTTCTCGGGGGGTGAGGAATTAAAAGTTTTTGTGTACTATGGTAGTTTAAGAATGTCTGGGGTGGTGAAAGTGAAGGTGTGAAAGCTTCAAAAAGTGGGGATAAATATCGTGATGAATGGCAGGAGGGCGTAGAATGGAACCCGCATATTGTTCGATTTCTTCCCACCAATGCAACCAGAAGACGGGAAAAGAACTGTACAACAGAAGAACAGAAAAAAGGAATTACAAAACGTTTCTCGAACCGTCGACTTTCGATTGGTCAAAATATCGAAGAGAATTTTTCTGTTTCCCGTTTTCGTCCGTGTGATTAATTAAACTTCACAAGTAAGCTGACCTGCCACTATGAAAGGAAAGAGGAGGAGGGAGGTGTCCCCAATGCCGCATACGAGTGAAGTTTAGAACGCTTCGCCTGCGATCATCATTTTAGATTGTATGTTCAAAAGTACTTATTCACGAGTTAGGTGTAACTGATCGTAGCAGATATCGAGAAACGGTGCAGACCGAAGAACGAGCAGAGCGCCTAACCGGAATCGTTCAAAATTCCGGTCCTTCCCACATGAACAAGAAAAGAAACCCATTGACCAGATGATGACGCTTTAACAGAACTGGCTATCCTCATGAGAGCATAAAAATATCTCTGGATAAGGCACAGGAAAAAATTTGGAACAGCAGCAATAGACGCTTGTGAGCAAACGCATAGAATACGGCGACAAACAATGTAATGTGTAAATGAACATTTCACGATATCATTTAATAAACGGGCAGGGTAAATGAAGGAAAACATATTTTCATATCATTATGTTGTGAACCTTCCAACTGAATATTTGTGAATACATCGTAATAATACAATACATCTGAATAATTTTGATTTTTTAAATTTTATTTCCTCAAAATAGAACCCAATTGAGGTATGTATCGAACAATGTTTGATTACTATGTGTCGCAGAAATTTGACTATGCCATGAGAATTATTCAATCGGAATGTGTACAACCTAATAGCCTAAAACACGGCTTCCAGAAAGGTGAAAAAACTTGCAGCCAATGATCCTCAGGTTATTCTCCTCTTTTCAGAGTCGCAGAGCCATTTAGCATGTTAGCCTGCCTACTCATATCCTCTAACCACTAAACGCTTAAATTAGTGTCATCTCCTTCTTAGATGCATCTGGGATGCATTCATTTCGAGCTATGCATGATGTTATTCAGTACTTTTTAGTTCTCTATCAACCGCTCTTGAAGCTGAGTATCATTGACAAATGCGCTGCCACGTAAAAATGGAAAAAGTAGATTTTAGCATCATCTTGAATCTATGAATATTTTTCAGAAAAAAAACGATTGGACCAACGAAGAGAACAGGGTACATAGATCTCTCACTTTTTTTGAAGTCCAAACGAAACATGAAAGGAATTCATGTTTCGCGGAATTCACAGCAAAGTCACGCAGCCTGTCGCGAGCAGAGAGCAGGAATTCGCGCCACCCCGGTCCGGACGTCGGAACCGGAAATTCCGAGCCTGCCGTCGTCATCGACGAACTAAGTGGTTCGGTCCGTTCAGAGTCCGGAGAGCAACGGTGATCGTAGAACACCTGGGAAACACCGCGCTGCAAATACCACCGCTGATATAAAAAGCTGACATCATCACGGAATGCTCTGAGTAGCAATGTGATCTGTTAGTCAGCAAGAATGCTACTCAAACATAACACTCTATAACATCTCGTCCATCATTTTCGTTCCTTTCCTCTCCTTCTTTGACATCCCTACTCTTTCATCCGGTTTTTGCAAGAGAAAACACAACGTGCAGTGGCAAATTGTATCCAGGGCTAAAAACTATAGAAGACGGTTTCGGAATTTGGGGCCAGTATCAACACTGAACAGTTTTATAGGGCTTTCCAATATCAGCCTTTTAAAAGGTTCACGAGACTTGATAGAAAACGTATGAGGAATAAGCCGAATGCTGAAACAGCTCTTCGGGTCAGGAGACAACAACCCAAAATTGCTGAAAACATGGAAATGAGGCACATTCAATTATTATACTGTGTGCTGTACCAAGCCTGTCATCCATCCGGGTTTAGGTGAATTGCTCCCAGACTTGTCTGGGAAGGTAAGAATACTGACATGGTATAGCGTCTGGCCCCCGCAAGTCATTGTGTAGGCCAAATATGCATGCAACATGCCTCTACGATTCTGAATGGAACACGATTGGAACACGATTGCGGAGGCGCGCCCTCAGGAGACTGATTAGCGCCGACATCGTTACTCATACCTTTATACTCGTCTTCTCTTATAGGATTTTGTGGCGTCTATTAGTCCATGAGTAAAGAGGGACGAATATTCGAACTAAAAATAAACTATAGTATCGTGATAAGGTGGTGACCTCTCACAGTGAGAAGAATTCGTAAACGTTTACTTGCCCTCTTCTCCTAAGGCTCTCCATTATGCAATCCCTTGTTCAAAAAATTGCGTCGCTACTGCTCGCAGAGCGTGATGTCGATTAGTGCGAGTAGGAAAATTGAAATATCGATTCAGCCTGCTTTAGTATATTCTCTTTCCTTTTCCTTCATGAGGTTTCTGCATTACTTTACTTTTTTCTATCGTTAGTCGGTCTTTAACTGCTTTCCAGATCTATAAAGCACCCCCCGGGGTTGATGGACCTACTGAACTGTGACCCGGAGTCGCCAACCTCCACGGCTTTCACTGCTGGCCTCCCACTGCTCCTCAGGTTCCCATTCTTCCCTTTTTAGTTCCCTTGCATAAGTTTCTGTTCTGTGTTCCTAATTATTAAATTATGCATAAGTTTCTGTTCTGTATTCCTAATTATTAAATTATGTAATTGACGTTATATAATAATGGCATCTATGGAATGTCACTAATTCTGGATGTATTATTTCTTGTTATCTGAGTTGGAATTGTGGTTTGTGCACTTTTGTGAATTTTAAATAAATAAATAAATGAAACACGACGATGTATGAAATTCAGTTCGACTTGTTCAAGTCAGATGACAAAGTGATAAGGAGGCAATCACAACTACAGAGAGAAGAAAAAGAGTTCGTGAAATGTCGGTGGATTGCGTGCAGAGAAATCTACTTTTTATTTCTACCAGTGCCAGATGGCGGCCATCCGCACCATGCGGCTCACCATGTGCTGTTCCGTTCTTCCTATCTTTTCTGCCAGAGAGATCATAGAATAGAAAACCACGGTTGGCAAACTCCACCTTAGTCGTTCACCCGCTCTATTTTGGAACACTTCCAAAATACCAGATTACGACATAGGAACAGAGCAATGTAAAGCATGACGAATGAAATACAAGCGACATCATCAGAATTGGAGACATTCGCTAGATCATTTTATGCAGAAATTTTAAGCACAAATATGGTTAGCTCCTGTATGAGTAACTTTTGGCTGGAGATGTAACCTGAATTGGGTTATTCGACTGAAACACAACTTTAGATGCTGTAAATGTAGGAAATCATTCCGCTGTTAGAAAATTCTAACAAGCTGTCGTTGCAACTTATACTCGGATCTTGTCATAAAGACCATCGGAGGCTGCTACATGTGCAGTTTTCTGATAAGTGAACGAGAAAAACAGGGGAAAAGGAAAGAAATAATGAAGAAAAGGCGAAGAGGAAGACGAGAGTGAGGAAGTATGCCCTTATTCGGGCGGACTCTCAATTGTAAACTTGCCGGTAGAGACATCTCCTCATCACGTGTCATTGAACTAGTCGATTACCGTGCTGGAGGACCTCCAGGGGAAGCTGTTTTACCATTTTAGATTCTGTTGAGGGCAATTACGAAGGCGTGAAAGTGAAGAAAGAATCAGAACATGTGTGGATCAGCTGCTTCCTGTCAATTATTTAGAGGAGCCCGCATGATGGGTGTGCTCGCAAAGAAATGCTAGCGATTTATAAAAAACGGAAGAATGTCTTCAAGGAAACATCTTATCGCAAATGTTGCACTAAACCGCAAACCTTACACGATCCTTGGTGGGTGGGCCTTCCCAAACCTTATTATTTTTTCAGCCTTTTGTTTCATATGTGGAAGAATGTTGTCATGGAGAATGAAGATCTCTTTGTTTACAGGTAGAGCCGATTCTATGAGGTCAAATTCATGTATTGGGTCTCGCAGAAGCGGCGAAGATTTCATGAGTGTCTGTGAAAATGGTTATCGACTTGATCCAGCAGTTGGAACCCAAATATCTGTTCATACCGTTTATTTGAGCAATCGCAGACAGTCGTTAGGAAAAATACTCAAATAAAGAAAAAAGTGTTAGAATAGTTAATACAACGCACACAAGATCAGGAAGAATTACAGAAGGTAAACGTAACGGTGTCGACGTTGATCAGACCTCTGAGGAAACCATTCGTGTTCGATTCGGAATAGTAGAGGTATGGTGAATGCGCATTTGAACTGTACAATGCCTTGCGGGGTCAGCCGCTATACCACGTCAGTGTTTTTACCTTGCCAGAAAAGTCTGGTATCAATCTGCACGACCGCAAAGGGCTGGAAGGTTTAGTTGGCCCCGGCGGAGATCGATCGTTCGACCGTGCGGATGTCAGTAGCGCCTTGTACCACGGCGCCACATTCGCTTTGGGTAGATCAGTAAGTTCAATTAACCACAAAATGCGCTCCCTGGGGGTATTCGCCATAAAGAACTGGTAGTTGAAGTTGGCATCAGGTCGAAAGCACTGCAATATTAGTATGTATTAGCGAACTTTCTGGAGCTTCGTAATTCACTAGGAGCAAATTGAGAGTCTACACTTAACAGTTCAGTGTCTGCGCTGAATATAAAGGGTGCTTCACTCTTGATTGATGAGCTAAATTGTTCTTTATCATCATCATACGAATTAGGATGATTCATTAAGCAACTCTTCTCTCTTCCAAGCTTATAGCGAAACGCTATAAGCTTGGAAGAGAGAAGCTTATAGCGAAACGCTCTTTTCCCAGGTTGTAGCGATCCACACGATAGTAAAAAAAGCAATTTGCTCATCATATTAATTTCTTCTGTTGTTCAAAGCTTTACTCGATAGGCCTAACGCTTCGACCTTCCAATAAAACAAGGTCCTTCTTCGGAGGCCTCAGTCTTCCACCTTTGAGCGTGCTCAATGTTAGTAGTAATAATCATTAGGCCGTTAATAACGTTTTAAACCTAATAACCTCGTGTGGCAAATGAAATTAATTTTAGGAACGTTATCATCGATGCCGGGGTTTAAAGACGAGAGAACGTGGAGAATCCATTTTGTAACATTATTTGTCGTTTTCGATTCGTTTTCGTTTCCAACAAGAAATGTAAGGATGTTTATTGTAATGTTGTTTTTATCCTTGTTGTCATAGCTGTCTTCGTAATAGACCGTATCAAAGACTTTTTATCACCGTGGTCATTAAAAAGAGAAAACAATGGTTTTTTTTTCGAAACTGAAAAATTGACTCAGCAGTGCTGCTGCCCTTGAAAATGAGGGAGAGTTAGATAGATATCGGTGAAGTGGAGGTGCTCGACAGATTTGGATCGCTCCGATTAAATCGTCATCTGTGTGTCAATTGCAAAAATTTTAGCCAATCTAAGAATATCGAACAGAATAAGCTAGGAAATGTATTTATCTATTCTACCTTTTCTACAGTTTTGTAACTGACACCTTGATGAAGCGCGAGGGGGAAGAGAAGATTGCACGACCACCTTACTTGCTTCACAAAATTCCATGAAGGTAAAGTCAGAGTTAAAGTGATCAGTCCCCTAAAGACGCGCCGACACATTCGAGTTCAATTTAGAATCGAAGAAGGAACCTCTTCACCCTCCTAGGCGAGTCTGGAAGCAATCTACCCTACCCCAGAGGGATGGAAGGCTTGGTTAGTCCGGGCCAGGATCGATCGCTCGACCGTGCTCATGTCAGTGGTGCCTCTAACCACTGCTCCACGCGGGCCAAGAGATGAGAAAATTCCTAAATTGCATGGGATTGTTGCAGTAAAAGTAACACAAAATTTCATGTGTGATATGTGGTTCTTGTGGTTCGTATCATATGCCATCCTGCTACAGCTCCTTCTCCTACTCTAGTGCGGCGAAGGTGAACAAAATCGTCAGTGGTCCTTCTGAAGAGGTAAGAGGAGTTTTCAGCGCGGATTCTTTGCCTTTCTTTGTATTTTAATTAGTATTCATTGTATACACGTTTGTTGTCTGCGAAGTAAGCTGCTAGTGAGCTATGGTTGTCTTTGTGCTTTCATCGCATTCCGACCAGATTTCTAACAATAAGCTGTTATGTGATAATAAGGCGAAGGGCAAAAACAGAATGTCACCCTAGTAACGTGCCGAGATTGTGAACCGACATCCTTGTCCTGAAGAAGCCATCGAAAAAGATGACTGATGGTGTTATTTCTGGCCACACGTGGTATGTTTGAAGAAAACAATGCTAGAAATTATTGAGACCTTTCGATGAGGCACGTAGCAAGCGCTGGAAATTTCCAGCTGAACCGGGTAACTACTTGAGATACAGTAGTGGCCAAAAAGATATGTCACCTTGCATTTCTGAACAAAAATAACGGAAAGGATATCCAAAGTACGACATTCACAATCAAGACCTTTCTCTATAACATAGTAGAACTAGATGCGTTTTTGCTCCGCCGAAAAAAATAGAATATTTTATTTGAAACATGGTCCCTAAACTTCACCGCATTTTTGTCTACAAAGAATTTTGTTCTAACAACTACAATTTATCTGCGATTCTAGGCCTTGTTTTGTAGCTCACTAAAATGGATGAAACATGCTCTTCCAAAACATGACCTTGGTTGTTTGGAGACTCAGCGGTTCTCGATAAATTTCCGGTTCAAATTCTATATGAAAATTACTACCGGATTTTTTAAAAAAAAATAAGGATTCGCAGCGAGGTCATATATCGCCGTATGTTTCAGCGAAACACTAAAAACCATTGATTGGGGTAGGAATCCTTTTGATTCCAGTAAGTTGTACGTCAATGGTTTACTATATCTTTTAATGACCGGCACGTGAGTTTACCTCGTTATGTTTCTCAAACGTCTCCGTTCTATAGTAGCGGAAAAAAGTACAAAAAAGTACAAGTGATTGCTGAAGAGCAGCATTCAGCATCCGTTCTAGGAAATGCTCCCATTTTGTGGCGATCCACACTTTCATACTGGTTACTAACTCACGAAAATCGATGTCAACTTTGCTCCTTGCTACTTTTTCAGTGGCAGTTGGCGCGGTGTTCCATAAGTGTTTAAATGACCTGCAGACCACAAATGTGTGATGGAAACTACTTCGAGGTAGCAACGGATAAGTTGTCGAAAGCATTCCATTTATATAAAGATGTTTCTCTGGCTTGCAAAAATGTACGCCAAAGGACCTGAGACGAAGGTTAGAGCGTTAGAGAGAAACCAAAGAAAGCTCTTTCGATACCAACTCGCACTCCATTTATGATCGCACCGGGTAACATTAATTTAAGACGGAGATAAGTATATCATCACAAAGTGGCAGATGGCAAAGGACGACTTGATGCGGCGAGTGAAGGTCGGTGGTCGTTCGTTGCCGTCTTAAACCCACTGGCAGTGGGTGTAAAAGAAAACCCGTCGAGATTTATAAACCTTCGAAAGCCTGTCGTAGCTCGAAGCTCGAAAAGACACCCCCTTCTTGATCTCTTGAAGGACACGATTGGCTGAAAAATCTCTATTTATTCATAACGTGAACACCCGCGGAAATACGAATAGAAAGCACAACCCAGCTGAAGTGGGAGCAAGAATTACATCTCTGAAAATAATATTTCATTACAAAATGCCATCAACAGCCTTGAAAACAAGCCTATCACATCCAAAAATTGCGCTGAACAGGAACTAAAATTTCAACAATGAGACCTCCTCTTTAACAATATGTACAATGTAATTTGATCGATCGCTGGGAAGCTCTCACAGATACTACATGTACTTATCTTTTCTTTGTTTTTACCATGTCATTGAACTATTGAAGGGTCCTGTACGTGAAATTCCACTAATTGTTGAACATTCATACAAACGCAGCTAGTTCCTTCCAGATCTAGTTACAGAAACACCTAAGAAAGAACGAAGGGCTCAGCAAATTCCACAGTGTTGAAATTTTAATCATAAGAGTGAGATCTGGGGTTTCTTCCGCGCATTTGAGTCATGAGTAAGGCAGCTCAGGATTTTCGACTGAGCACAGTACAAGAAGAAGGAAGATATAGCTACCTGGGGCTAAAACCCTCGTGGAAGATCATACAGTCCGCACATCGAACGAACTAAAATAGGTGACATTCTAGTTCTACTACACGCGTTTCTTTGACTCGGTGATGTAGTGGTCCTACACCGTGGTGACCAGGAGTGATTTTTGAGATGTTCTTAGCCCCGACGCTACGAGAACTAAAACACGTTCATTGCCACCACGCTGACACTTGCTTCGAGAAGCCTGATCATGTTCCAACTAACGTTTGATGTTGTCATTCGGATATCAACAATAACAACATCATTTAGAAGGTGGAGGGAACCGTTGCACTACAGAGGAGAATCAGAGATAAAAGGAAGACAACGCTGCCTTGGAGGAGTTGTACCCGACAGTGGTGGATCTCTGATTTGGTGGTTCCTTGACGCGGTTCTGAGAGGATGTCCTAGATGCTACTACCATTAATTCTCTTTGTTCGACAGTTACGTTGGCTCACCTGTCTTAAACATGTTTCGCACAATGTCTACTCAACAGCGACGGGATGAGATGATTTTGTGAGAATCAGAATAATTTCCGGGCCTCATCTTGGCTACCACTTTACGCTGACCGTGCTATTGGATTCGTTCGCCACGCTCTTGAGCCTTGGTATCGTCACAATGAACATCAACTAACAAGAACAAACGAGCATTCCAGGAGCTGAAAGGCAGACCGTAATCCATATGATTTCCTTTTAAAAGACTTAAACGGAAAATAATTAGTGAAAAGCAATTTGATCGGAAGATTAGGCCTGGTGTGTGACAGATTGAAGAATATCATGAAAAAGGGAATTAATATCCTATCAAAATCCAGTGCTACTATGTATGAGCATTATTATGTGAGGTGATTCAGAGCGAGATATTTCGGTGTTGAAAGAATTCGTTCCTTTGCGGTACCTTCATCGTAACTTCCATTCACCCTTTTACTGCTACGAATTATGTAGTCCCCTGAAATTGTAACTCCTCCAGTATCTGCATCACGTGAGAGTGCGCAAGATTCATTAGCCTTGCCAATGGATCGGCAGCAACTCACCTTTTCCTGCGCGAATAATTTCAAATCTCTCAATTATTGAAGATGTGTCGTAAGCAGACATGATGAAAATGTCGATTGACCACGCTGTATCGTTATTATGCTTGAATTACTTTTGAAAAAGTGGTTTGATAGACCAGTTCTTTATAGAACACCCTTATACTCATCCATTCGTCCAGAAAGGAGAACACCGGATTACATCTCTAGTTTCGAATGTAGGACTCAGTTTGGTTGGACACATCGAACACTTCACCCCTTTTCAATCCCATCTGTTGAGTCCCATTTGAAACATTGAAGCAAAGATAGCTCCCTCGGCTGCCACCTTTCCGTTCTGAACTCTTTCTGAGAGAGTGATACAACTGACGACATCTGCCGACGGTTCTTATCAGCGCAATAAGCAAGGACATAAACTGAATCGAGAGAACGCACAAAGTTTTGCTTGGTCTTTGATCAGCTATGAACAATTCCCACGCATATTTTTTGAGTTTTCGGAGAAGTGGATATCTCCTTTCTGTCAATTTCATGATGCTAAATTGGATAAACAATTTAGGGGTTGAATCTAGTGTCTTATTTCTATTACGCTTCATTTGCTTTTGACGTCGCTTCTTTTGTTGCGCCTTACGCTAATAGTCTTCATTGTTGGAGAAATTGGGAAAAGACCTCAACTTCTAGTTAGTCTCTTTTGGATCCTTCCTAAGTATCAACAGATCAGCTCTAAGTGAGAAGAATGTTACAGAAAGGCATTCATTGGGCTAGTTGTGCCGAAGCAAAACTCTTCAATTGTTGTAGGTTTTGGATTATGAGGCCACCCTTTTACTGATAACATTCACTCTCGATGGAGATCGATGTGACCTTATTGTTAGTCTCGTTCTGCTGTAGTGGGTTTCTCAGATGTGGTTTCTTCTCAACTTTGAATAAGCTTCATTTTTTTGTGTATGACCAGAAACGCCATGTCTGCTGTGAACGACTTTTAAGATCGCAGTAATGCTAGGCGACTTGATGATAAACGATATTGTCTAAATGTTATCCGTCAACGAAAGTGAATGTTAGCTTGATGGCGAAACTGACAAGATCAGGTTATTTCTGAACTTAACGAGACGATTTCATAGGACACGGACTGGTTTGTGGACGCTGGGAAGGTTGAGGCTTTCAAATGGCACCAAGCGACACCAATATCGTCGCGTATTGTTATATCATACTGTAGTTGTTAATTCTTAAGACAGGGCTAGAGAACAAATATTTCAGCTCGATTCTTTGATGCCTTTATGAAATTTGTCTCATGCTTCGCTTGAAATTTGTGCGCTACCCTTCAGGGTTGAAATCATGGTAAACTAGAAAACACCTCTTCTCCCTCAATTCATGAAACTAATAAAACAGTGCAAATGGTGCTAGGTTCATCACAAAAATCGCGGTTCAAGCGGCATTCGAACCCGCGTCTCCTTAACAGATACGAAGGGACTCAAGTTTAAAACCGAATTTTGAGCTGCCTTAGAATACAGGAGGTTGGCGAAAACCCTGAAAGGCCTTTTTAAACTAGTACGTACACACAGGCGACCCACATGGTCATTCTAGACGCTTAATACCCTATCAATACCTCTTTCAGACGTCTTGCAGCAAACTCTATGCTCACTAGTTAATTGTCCTATGCACATTTATGTTTTATGTGTTGATGTTGTTGTTTACACTTTCGCACGTCTGCCTTAAACTACGTCTGTGTTAAACAGCGTATACAAATAATTAAATAAACAATACATATGGCTCTATGATCCTGAATAGAACACCAATATGACGTCGTATCCCAAAGGGGTTGATCAACGCTGACAATTTTACCTTCACATCGTAATTTTTTCAAATATCACCTGTCACCTGTATCGCCTGCCTGTCGTCCCGTTGATCATCAGTTCGCTCGAGCGGGCGCCAGTAACGTCTCCATTAGGCCCTTGTTATACGTTCGCTCACCCCCAGCGTAACTCGTCCATTCAGTATCAGACACCGTGGGGCCAGACACGTTTGTACGAGTTCACCACGCCAGCGTCACCATGATAACTCGTACAAACGTGTCTGGCCCCACGGTGTCTGATACTGAATGGACGAGTTACGCTGGGGGGTGAGCGAACGTATAACAAGGGCCTTAGTCCCTGTCACGTGCCATGGCAGACCGATGGGTACTCGCTCGAGGAACAGCATCGAATCGATCGTTCAGGGATTTAACGAAGGTGTTCGATCAGCGCAAGGTGGGTGATGTGGTGTTCTTCTGACGTCCCGTGGAACCCAGTCAATAATGGCTGTTGTCCAACGGTCGTCATATAATCCGTGTTCGCCCCAGCTGATCTTCGACAACTTGGCCCATGCGACAGCGTCTCTGATCTTCTACTGTCGACGTATCTCGGAGCTCCGAATGCCGTCTCTCGCCTGGATGAAGTGAGTCACTCCGAGCATCTTTCTCTCCATATTTCGTTGGGCGACGCAAATCGCACGCCCATCATCGCGTCGCTCGCGTAACGCCCAGGATTCTGGAACGTACGTCAACCTAGAAAGAACCGTAGAGTCGAAGAGATGGTCGCGGAGTCCGGTGTTCTTTGTCTTCCTCACTACTTCTTCAACACTCTTGAATGCCCCCCCAAGCCGCTCGTTTCCTTCTGCCCAGCTCTGGACTCAAGTCGTTGGTCATGTTGACTTCCCGACCCGAGTACACATAGCTGAAGCATTCAGAGATATTCGTTCCGTTGAGCGAGAATGGGGCATCAGAAACGTATCCGTTCCTCATAAACATCGTCTTCGTCAAGTTCAGTTGCAAGCCGATCTTCCCACACGCGCGATCGAAGTCGGACAGCATGCGTTCTGCCTGGGTGATAGATGGTGTTATGAGTAAGTTATCATCCGCAAAACGAAGACGGTGTAACTGCCGGCCGTTGATCTTCACTCCCACTGTCGTCCCATTCCAGTGTTCGCATGATGCTCTCGAGAGAGACGAACAGCTTTGACGACATAGTATCACTTTAGCGTACACCCCTCTTCACGTTCATGCGAACGTTGTTGTAAAATGGTGTAGCCACGTCGTGAATCCTTTGTAGTGCTCACTGAAGATCTTGACGCTCTGATTGAAGACACCTTGTTTCCACAGAGCCTCACCGCTTCCGCATCGACAGAGTCGAAGTCCTTCTCGAGGTAGACGAATGTGAGGCATAGCGGCGTCTTGTACTCTCGGGATACCTCAATGAGCCTGAACATAGTGTGGATAGTATCGACTGTGCTGAACCCTCTTCGAAACCCGGCTTGCTCGCACGGCTGTTCTTCATCTATCGTTCGGCGATCCTATTCAGAATGACACGTGCGAATAACTTGTAGACTACCAACAGACAGGTAGGGCGATAGTTTTCGAAGTCATGCGGGTCCCCCTTCACACACAGCATCACAGTCCTGCTAATTTTCCACATTGCAGGTACTTTGCAGTCCGACAGGTATCGTGTGAAGAGCCTGGCCAGGGTGCTAATGAGGACTTGCGGTAGGTTCTTCAGATGTTCGGGTCGGATCCTGTCGAGACCGGGAGCTGTGCGATTCTTCATCGATGAAGTCGCATGACGAATATCAGGAGACATGACCGCAGGGATAACATGTCCATCGTTCGAGATTAGGTATTCGCGAAGATGGACGTGGCTATCGAAGAGATCGGAGCAGAAATCGTGGATGACCTTCTCCATAGCCCTTCTGGAGGACGTGAGGGTCCCATCCGGGCGCAGGAGAGCTGTCATCTTGGTCTTGTAGTTGATTAAGCCTCGACGAGCGTTGCGTATACTCTTGTCCTTCGGTTCTTGCCACTCCGCGTTGGCAAATCAGCTTGAGAGTTTCGTGGAAAAAAGCACCTCCTGGTATTCTTGGGGCTCTTGACTTCTTGAGCACAGTCACGTATGTATACAAAGAACCTGTTGTATTCCTCGTCGATGTCGTCCGAATCTTTCCAGCAGCTAGCCAGCGAAAAGGAGGTTCCAGTCCACAAGTGCTCTAGGGCCTCTCTTCTTGAACTTCATGGCTTTCTCTTGCCTCCATGTGAGATGGAAGCTCGCACGTAGGAGACGGTGGTCGGATCCCGTAAAGAATTTTGGAACAACAGCGTCATCGGTATGGCAAAACTTTCGATTGACGATAACGTGTTCAATGTCGTTGCGACGCTATCCACTTGGGCCCGGATTCACGACGGGTATCGGCGGAGTATACGACCAAATATACCCGTACCGCGCGCAAACCGACATTCGTGAACGCGTGCCGCGGTTTAGACGGGGTTTAGGAGGGGTCTCCGACACCTCGCGATGAAGCGGGGTTTCGGAGACCTCGCACCTCGCACCCACTGCGAGCAGCGAATATCGATCGCCCGGCTCACGTGTCGACGGCGCTTGCCCACAGTGAGTGCGATTACGGCAGTTGCGTCATAGGCTGTCGAGGTCTCCGAAACCCCGCCCGTCACGAATGGGAAATGGCCGCAGGTTCGCGGTATCGAGCGGGTATAGAGACGACGAGGTATGGGAGACCGCTCGTTCCGTTCATGAATCCGGGCCCTGGAGACTCCCAAGTACATCGTCTGGAGGTAGGTTTCTGGAACTGCGAGTTACCATGGATGGTGTTCGTCGACATGATAAACTCAGACAGCCATTCACCCTTTGACAGAAGGATTTTGGTAATTTTTGAAGACAAGACGAAAGCTAAGCATTTCAGCTCTCACAGTTCTTCGCGAAATGTCTCGAAGGTTACCGTGATATTATCAGATGGCAGTGAGAGTCAGAATGACTGCATGAATTTCTTTCCTTATGTTCTCCGTTGCCGTGTGGGAGAAGAGGTGCGCAGGTGTCACCCTAGAATGCGAATTATTCAAGAAGTGCCCAACATCATCCGATGACGTTTAAAGTTGAGGAAAGGATAGGAATCTAATATTTTTTGAATTCTGCAGGAGATGAGTAGACGGTAAGTTTTGAATAAGGGCAGACAAAAACTCAATGCCCGGACGACGTTGACGGAAGTCGGTAACTTGCGACTGCAGAATGGCAAACATTTTATGTTTCAAAGATGAGACCATACTGCACCACACTTGTCCATGTAGGATTCTACAATAACGTAGCATTTATTTTACGAAGCTGCCTTCATGAATAAAGCATTGTGAACGTATGTGTAGAAAATCATTCTTCTATTTCTTTCTTGACTGGGTGATCGACATTTATGGAAACACTTTAGACGACACACTTATTTTTTCACAAAGGGTCGTTTTATTGCTGCTTTTCGCTTCCTTGATAGGGCCACAGAATAATTGCACAAAGTGCAATTCTCTCATATTTCCGTCATTGCAAAAACGGCAAACTAAGATCGAAGAGATTTACAATTTTTGCCTAAAAAGCTTCGAAATATTGCTAAATCGTTCATGCAGACAAGGTCAAAAGATGAAGGCAACTGCAGGAAAAGTAGCAAAAAACGAGAAAACAAGGACAAGAAGGTTAATGTTCGTATCATCGTAGAAGGACACATGTTAGGCGCCGAAGCAGTATATAGTAGACAGTTACTGCAATTTAATTCTGATAATGGGAGGAAGGAGAAAGGGAATACCATTTTAAGCGACCGTCCGTTATCTTGTACCTTCAGGGAGTTTTGTCCGCTATTTTGAAGTTGAAATATGATGCGAAGGAAATGTGACATTGCAACTACCACACTCCTCTCTTCAATGTTTCAAAAAGTCATCTGTAGACCGCCATGAAAATTTCTGGCAACCGTGTTTCAGCTTGATAGTACGCCCACTGATGCTTTAAGCAGCAAAGCTGTAGCTAAATGCTGTTCACCTATGCTAGTGTTAATTGCTTGAAAGTAGCTAAGTGCTCTTGTGAACCTCTCCCATCCGCTACGAAATACATCCTTCATCTATACATGCAGAACCATGAACGGCTCTTTTAGAGCTTTCGATTACTAGGCTTTTGCTGAACTCAGCGATATTCTCATTCACAACAGCGGGGAACTGAGTTTGCAATTCCAATTTCGTTTTTGTTTTACTGAACCCAACCTCAACCTATTGCATATGCTGCGCTGAACAGTAAACTGAACAATGAACCCATTTACTTCGTTCCGCTCTCTGTTGTTTAGGCAAATAGGCAGAGAGTAATTAGTGTTCTCTCCGCAAAAAAACAAAAGGCACTGAATTGCCGGAGAACATCGCATTGAGTTCAGGCGTCGTACATGCAGGAAGATCGACAAAGAGAAGGGACGACGATAAAATAGATATAGTAGTGCTAGGATTGTCACAAAAATAGCGACTCGGGCGGGTTTCAACCCGCGTCTCTGGCTTTCAGCCTGACTGACAGAATGCCGAATCCTGCTTACCGGCTCGAACCGTAATTAAGAATGAGTGCTGGATTTTTGTGATGTTCCCAGCACTATTGCTATAACATTCATTTCTTGTAAAGTTGGTAATGCCCCGAAACATAAAACTAAAAATTTTCTCGTAGTAGTTATTTTTAAACCAGCGCAGTCATTTGTTATCCCTTCTCGCCATACAAAGTGAAAACTGTGGCGCAACACTATCCGCTCAAGGGACAGTATGAAAAGGTGAATTGGGTTCACTAACTTCGCTTGCTTACTTCTTTACGAGGAGAAACCTAACATTCTCCAAAAATCAGCTCGGTTTCTGTTAGCTTTCATCCAACGAAACAGCCGTTATTTCTTCACCTGCAGTCCGTAACAACTCAAGATGAATTTTTTTCCGTAGATCGTCAAGCCCTGATGGCGATCCACTTGAGGGCTGGAATTCCCCTGAAGCGTACAATCACGCGACAAGATCGAATCTAAAGCGATCAACGAGAACTGCGAAAAATATAGGGTGGTAAGAAAGTCTTGAGCCACTTTGCTTGAAAGTTTCAGAACTTCTGACTTCTGGATTGTAATCATGGCCTAACATGTAATAGTTGTTAGCCATTCACGAAGCAGCGTTACGATGGGTATAAATAACCAAACCCTCTTCTTTAACTTCAGATAAGATGTCATTTGCACAAGAGCATGTTTGAGCTCTCATCTTTAACGGACGGTGGCACAGCACTGGAATGAGGGAAGCCATTCGCAACATCAACGCTGCATTCGCAGAAGACACTACATACAACCCTCAGCATCGTCGAGCTCCGGTTATCTCGTTTTATAGCTCGAGATTCCTGCTTCGAAGACAAGCCTTGGTTGGGGCAGGCTCCTATGGTAGAAAATTGTGCCTTCCTCGAAGTTGTTGCAGCGGATCCAGAAAAAAGCACTCGTACTCTTGCAAGGAGACTATAACACACTCATACTACAGTTACCAGTTGGCTCCATTCCCTCGTTACAGAGAAACACTGAGGGGACTGAGCTCGACCGCCCCGACCGACAGCATTCGGTGCACACTCGCAATGATGCAGCACCACGCTATAACGATAAAGGGACTAATAAAAATTTGCAGAAATGCGGTTGACACACGATTTTGCAATCATCTTATTACACTTATATTGTCCCCTATAGCTATCAATCATCTTTCCTCCATGTTGCTTTCTAGCTGAGAAAAGAGCTACCAAAATCGGCGATGTCATACGAGCAGTCACCGACTTCTTTGGCTTCCAGCCTGCTCCGTTCTGCAAGTAGAAGATGGTTGACCTGCCTGTCAGGGACGTCATGGTTCTGGCTAACAATGGTAATTAAATTGTGAAGTAAAATGCATTGTGCACTGGATAGGAAAACAAGGAAAAAGTAGACGTCAAACGGCTCAAGACTTTCTTACCACCCTATATGTAGAGTATACGGTTCAGACTGTTTAGGAACTGTCTTTAAACTTTTTGAATTCCACTTGCAGTAGAGTAAACAATGGATGGTTTCATGTATGAATTCATGTCTACATGTTTTTTAATTAACGAAGTCACACCTGCATTTCGAAGGTATAACCTGGCTTCGCCGCTCTTTGCCTGGGCCCCGTGAGTACTCCTCTGTCGAAGAGTCACTAAATGCTTGTGAATTTGACTGAACCTAGCGGTAAACCTACGAATTTCCGAAAAGTCCAGCCTAAACCTCCGAATTTTCGAATTTCCGAAAAAAAATCCAGTCAAAGAGCGGCTTCGCCGCTCTTTGCCTGGGCCCCGTGAGTACTCCTCTGTCGAAGAGTCACTAAATGCTTGTGAATTTGACTGAACCTAGCGGTAAACCTACGAATTTCCGAAAAGTCCAGCCTAAACCTCCGAGTTTTCGAAAAATCCAGTCAAAGAGCGGCTTCGCCGCTCTTTGCCTGGGCCCCGTGAGTACTCCTCTGTCGAAGAGTCACTAAATGCTTGTGAATTTGACTGAACCTAGCGGTAAACCTACGAATTTCCGAAAAGTCCAGCCTAAACCTCCGAGTTTTCGAAAAATCCAGTCAAAGAGCGGCTTCGCCGCTCTTTGCCTGGGCCCCGTGAGTACTCCTCTGTCGAAGAGTCACTAAATGCTTGTGAATTTGACTGAACCTAGCGGTAAACCTACGAATTTCCGAAAAGTCCAGCCTAAACCTCCGAAAAGTTTTCGAAAAATCCAGTCAAAGAGCGGCTTCGCCGCTCTTTGCCTGGGCCCCGTGAGTACTACTCTGTCGAAGAGTCACTAAATGCTTGTGAATTTGACTGAACCTAGCGGTAAACCTACGAATTTCCGAAAAGTCCAGCCTAAACCTCCGAATTTTCGAAAAATCCAGTCAAAGAGCGGCTTCGCCGCTCTTTGCCTGGGCCCCGTGAGTACTCCTCTGTCGAAGAGTCACTAAATGCTTGTGAATTTGACTGAACCTAGCGGTAAACCTACGAATTTCCGAATTTCCGAAAAAGTCCAGCCTAAACCTCCGTCGAAGAGTCACTAAATGCGAATTTCCGAATTTTCGTCGAAAAAATCCAGTCAAAGAGTCACTAAATGCTTGTGAATTTGACTGAACCTAGCGGTAAACCTACGAATTTCCGAAAAGTCCAGCCTAAACCTCCGAATTTTCGAAAAAATCTAGCGGCTTCGCCGAATTCCTCTGTCGAAGAGTCACTAAATGCTTGTGAATTTGACTGAACCTAGCGGTAAACCTACGAACCGAAAAGTCCAGCCTATACCTCCGAGTTTTCGAAAAATCCAGTCAAAGAGCGGCTTCGCCGCTCTTTGCCTGGGCCCCGTGAGTACTCCTCTGTCGAAGAGTCACTAAATGCTTGTGAATTTGACTGAACCTAGCGGTAAACCTACGAATTTCCGAAAAGTCCAGCCTAAACCTCCGAGTTTTCGAAAAATCCAGTCAAAGAGCGGCTTCGCCGCTCTTTGCCTGGGCCCCGTGAGTACTACTCTGTCGAAGAGTCACTAAATGCTTGTGAATTCGACTGAACCTAGCGGTAAACCTACGAATTTCCGAAAAGTCCAGCCTAAACCTCCGAAATTCAAAGAGCGGCTTCGCCGCTCTTTGCCTAGGCCCCGTGAGAACTCTGTCGAAGAGTCACTAAATGCTTGTGAATTTGACTGAACCTAGCGGTAAACCTACGAATTTCGAAAAGTCCAGCCTAAACCTCCGAATTTTCGAAAAAATCCAGTCAAAAGTCCGTGAGTACTCCTCTGTCGAAGAGTCACTAAATGCTTGTGAATTCGACTGAACCTAGCGGTAAACCTACGAATTTCCGAAAAGTCCAGCCTAAACCTCCGAATTTTCGAAAAATCCAGTCAAAGAGCGGCGTCGGTAAATCACCGTTTCAAGGGCCTTATATACTCAGAGAATAATCACCGAATTTGCACTCAGAATGAAGCACCGGCGTTATTGCTATTTGAGGCATGTTCCTATAGCTCGTTATCCACAGGAGGACAATGAAACATTGTTGGCAGAAGAGCACGGATGCTGTTTTATCACTGCTTTCAGCGGTTCTACTGTAGTTAGATATACACAGTAGGACAATGAAACAGTGATGACTGAGCAGAAGAGCATTGGTGCTATTTTATCACTGCTTTCAGTGGTTTATCACAGTTGGTAACTCCATTTCACTGATCGCGACTCGATCTCGTGAACCGCATGTTGCAGACACCATCGCTTGGTTAGGGGTGCAGCGTGCATGGGCCAGAGAGCGTTGTTTTTGGTAAGAGTGAAAAGCGCGTGAGAACAGTAGAGAGCGCGGCCTCGGCGGAGAGCTGAAGTCAGAGTAAACAGCAGTGAGCGCGGCCTTCGAGGAGGGCCAAGCTGAAAAGCATGCAATAGCGTGTCTCGGGAGGAGTGCCCGCAAGGGCTTACTCGATTATTATATACGGAACGGGAATTTGACTGAACCTAGCGGTAAACCTACGAATTTCCGAAAAGTCCAGCCTAAACCTCCGAGTTTTCGAAAAATCCAGTCAAAGAGCGGCTTCGCCGCTCTTTGCCTGGGCCCCGTGAGTACTACTCTGTCGAAGAGTCACTAAATGCTTGTGAATTCGACTGAACCTAGCGGTAAACCTACGAATTTCCGAAAAGTCCAGCCTAAACCTCCGAATTTTCGAAAAATCCAGTCAAAGAGCGGCTTCGCCGCTCTTTGCCTGGGCCCCGTGAGTACTACTCTGTCGAAGAGTCACTAAATGCTTGTGAATTTGACTGAACCTAGCGGTAAACCTACGAATTTCCGAAAAGTCCAGCCTAAACCTCCGAATTTTCGAAAAAATCCAGTCAAAGAGCGGCTTCGCCGCTCTTTGCCTGGGCCCCGTGAGTACTCCTCTGTCGAAGAGTCACTAAATGCTAGAGCTTTGGATTTTTCTTTTCAAAAAGCGCGTGAGAACAGTAGAGAGCGCGGCCTCGGCGGAGAGCTGAAGTCAGAGTAAACAGCAGTGAGCGCGGCCTTCGAGGAGGGCCAAGCTGAAAAGCATGCAATAGCGTGTCTCGGGAGGAGTGCCCGCAAGGGCTTACTCGATTATTATATACGGAACGGAGAGCGGCTTCGCCGCTCTTTGCCTGGGCCCCGTGAGTACTCCTCTGTCGAAGAGTCACTAAATGCTTGTGAATTTGACTGAACCTAGCGGTAAACCTACGAATTTCCGAAAAGTCCAGCCTAAACCTCCGAATTTTCGAAAAATCCAGTCAAAGAGCGGCTTCGCCGCTCTTTGCCTGGGCCCCGTGAGTACTCCTCTGTCGAAGAGTCACTAAATGCTTGTGAATTTGACTGAACCTAGCGGTAAACCTACGAATTTCCGAAAAGTCCAGCCTATACCTCCGAGTTTTCGAAAAATCCAGTCAAAGAGCGGCTTCGCCGCTCTTTGCCTGGGCCCCGTGAGTACTCCTCTGTCGAAGAGTCACTAAATGCTTGTGAATTTGACTGAACCTAGCGGTAAACCTACGAATTTCCGAAAAGTCCAGCCTAAACCTCCGAGTTTTCGAAAAATCCAGTCAAAGAGCGGCTTCGCCGCTCTTTGCCTGGGCCCCGTGAGTACTACTCTGTCGAAGAGTCACTAAATGCTTGTGAATTCGACTGAACCTAGCGGTAAACCTACGAATTTCCGAAAAGTCCAGCCTAAACCTCCGAATTTTCGAAAAAATCCAGTCAAAGAGCGGCTTCGCCGCTCTTTGCCTGGGCCCCGTGAGTACTACTCTGTCGAAGAGTCACTAAATGCTTGTGAATTTGACTGAACCTAGCGGTAAACCTACGAATTTCCGAAAAGTCCAGCCTAAACCTCCGAATTTTCGAAAAATCCAGTCAAAGAGCGGCTTCGCCGCTCTTTGCCTGGGCCCCGTGAGTACTCCTCTGTCGAAGAGTCACTAAATGCTTGTGAATTCGACTGAACCTAGCGGTAAACCTACGAATTTCCGAAAAGTCCAGCCTAAACCTCCGAATTTTCGAAAAATCCAGTCAAAGAGCGGCGTCGGTAAATCACCGTTTCAAGGGCCTTATATACTCAGAGAATAATCACCGAATTTGCACTCAGAATGAAGCACCGGCGTTATTGCTATTTGAGGCATGTTCCTATAGCTCGTTATCCACAGGAGGACAATGAAACATTGTTGGCAGAAGAGCACGGATGCTGTTTTATCACTGCTTTCAGCGGTTCTACTGTAGTTAGATATACACAGTAGGACAATGAAACAGTGATGACTGAGCAGAAGAGCATTGGTGCTATTTTATCACTGCTTTCAGTGGTTTATCACAGTTGGTAACTCCATTTCACTGATCGCGACTCGATCTCGTGAACCGCATGTTGCAGACACCATCGCTTGGTTAGGGGTGCAGCGTGCATGGGCCAGAGAGCGTTGTTTTTGGTAAGAGTGAAAAGCGCGTGAGAACAGTAGAGAGCGCGGCCTCGGCGGAGAGCTGAAGTCAGAGTAAACAGCAGTGAGCGCGGCCTTCGAGGAGGGCCAAGCTGAAAAGCATGCAATAGCGTGTCTCGGGAGGAGTGCCCGCAAGGGCTTACTCGATTATTATATACGGAACGGGAATTTGACTGAACCTAGCGGTAAACCTACGAATTTCCGAAAAGTCCAGCCTAAACCTCCGAGTTTTCGAAAAATCCAGTCGAGCGGCTTCGCCGCTCTTTGCCTGGGCCCCGTGAGTACTACTCTGTCGAAGAGTCACTAAATGCTTGTGAATTCGACTGAACCTAGCGGTAAACCTACGAATTTCCGAAAAGTCCAGCCTAAACCTCCGAATTTTCGAAAAAATCCAGTCAAAGAGCGGCTTCGCCGCTCTTTGCCTGGGCCCCGTGAGTACTACTCTGTCGAAGAGTCACTAAATGCTTGTGAATTTGACTGAACCTAGCGGTAAACCTACGAATTTCCGAAAAGTCCAGCCTAAACCTCCGAATTTTCGAAAAAATCCAGTCAAAGAGCGGCTTCGCCGCTCTTTGCCTGGGCCCCGTGAGTACTCCTCTGTCGAAGAGTCACTAAATGCTTGTGAATTCGACTGAACCTAGCGGTAAACCTACGAATTTCCGAAAAGTCCAGCCTAAACCTCCGAATTTTCGAAAAATCCAGTCAAAGAGCGGCGTCGGTAAATCACCGTTTCAAGGGCCTTATATACTCAGAGAATAATCACCGAATTTGCACTCAGAATGAAGCACCGGCGTTATTGCTATTTGAGGCATGTTCCTATAGCTCGTTATCCACAGGAGGACAATGAAACATTGTTGGCAGAAGAGCACGGATGCTGTTTTATCACTGCTTTCAGCGGTTCTACTGTAGTTAGATATACACAGTAGGACAATGAAACAGTGATGACTGAGCAGAAGAGCATTGGTGCTATTTTATCACTGCTTTCAGTGGTTTATCACAGTTGGTAACTCCATTTCACTGATCGCGACTCGATCTCGTGAACCGCATGTTGCAGACACCATCGCTTGGTTAGGGGTGCAGCGTGCATGGGCCAGAGAGCGTTGTTTTTGGTAAGAGTGAAAAGCGCGTGAGAACAGTAGAGAGCGCGGCCTCGGCGGAGAGCTGAAGTCAGAGTAAACAGCAGTGAGCGCGGCCTTCGAGGAGGGCCAAGCTGAAAAGCATGCAATAGCGTGTCTCGGGAGGAGTGCCCGCAAGGGCTTACTCGATTATTATATACGGAACGGATATTGTCCCCTATAGCTATCAATCATCTTTCCTCCATGTTGCTTTCTAGCTGAGAAAAGAGCTACCAAAATCGGCGATGTCATACGAGCAGTCACCGACTTCTTTGGCTTCCAGCCTGCTCCGTTCTGCAAGTAGAAGATGGTTGACCTGCCTGTCAGGGACGTCATGGTTCTGGCTAACAATGGTAATTAAATTGTGAAGTAAAATGCATTGTGCACTGGATAGGAAAACAAGGAAAAAGTAGACGTCAAACGGCTCAAGACTTTCTTACCACCCTATATGTAGAGTATACGGTTCAGACTGTTTAGGAACTGTCTTTAAACTTTTTGAATTCCACTTGCAGTAGAGTAAACAATGGATGGTTTCATGTATGAATTCATGTCTACATGTTTTTTAATTAACGAAGTCACACCTGCATTTCAGGTATAACTTTGGATTTTTCTTTTCAAGTATGGAAGGTAATATTGAAAGGTGCTGTAGTACTCCTGCATCGCACCCTTTCCCGATGCGCTTTACCTAATGATGCTTTTTTGGACTTCTTCCTCTTACTAGGGAGGTCACCGAGCGTGCCCCAAAGATTCCGAACGGGACCTGTACAGTTTTGTAAAGCATCGAGCGGGGATCACAGCAATATAGTTTATTTTTGCTGCGCGCCAATGGGTGGTCCAAAAATCGCAAAAAACCACCGCCCTTGAGATACATTGGAAGCGGCTTCTCAACCCCCAGTCTTTGTGGTGAGAGGCGGTCACCAACGTGCCTCTCTGGCTCAGTGGTACCGTGGATTGTCGTTCAGAGGGTCATGGGTCTTGTTGGTACGTTTTTGTTTTGCTGCAATCGCATTGATACCAAAACGTGCTCCGTTTGCGATTTTGCCATCGAAGTTGAAGAAAATCATGTTTGGAACAGCTTGAAACTCACAAATTTTAGTAACAATATTATTTCAGGCAAGATTAATATGAGCAGCTAATATCTACTGTAACTTACCTTAAACGGACACAAATTCGGAAACTAATGTTAGATTCGTGATCAGCGCCCCCAAATAATCACCACATTCGAAGTTCGTACGAAAGCGGTTATTTTGACCCGGGCACCTCACTTACTCACCCTCACCATAGGAAGCGCTCACCAGCACCCACACAACCAAACCCACCGTAAAATGCCCTCCCAGTTGCAAATCACGAAACTGGTGTAAGATTCGTGGCCAGCGCCTCAAATAGCTTCACTAGCAAAGTTTTGGCGAAATGGGTGACCATGACATCTCGAGCCTCATGCCAGGTATCGGGAGAATTGCCCAAGATTCAGTCTCTGATGAATTACCGGCAATATTATGCCACCATTCAGACTCTAGCTGTCTGAAGATCCTCAGCTTCCACTACCTCAGTAATTGCATGGGAGTCTCACCTGGACTGCTGATCACGAATTTTACAAAGTTAGATATTGGCCTAACGAAAGTTACAGTAGATATTGGCTGCTCATATTAATCTTGCCCGAAATAATATTGTTACTAAAATTTGTGCGTTTTAAGCTGTTCCAAACATGATTTTCTTCAACTTCGATGGCAAAATCGCAAACGGAGCTCGTTTTGGTATCAATGCGATTGAAACAAAACAAAAACGCACCAACAAGATCCAAACCCATGACCTGAGCGACAATCCACTGCGGTACCACTGAGCCAGTGATGCGCGTTGGTGGCCGCCTCTCACCACAAAGACTACGGGTTGAGAAGCCGCTTCCAATGTATCTCAAGGGCGGTGGTTTTTTGCGATTTTTGGAGCACCCATTAGCGCGCAGCAAAAATAAACTATGTTGCTGTGATCCCCGCTCGATGCTCTACAAAACTATACAGGTCTCGTTCGGAATATTTGGGGCACGCTCGGTGACCTCCCTAGTTAGATGAGCCAAATGTTCTTCTTTCTTCTCAGAACTGAGAGAATACTCTTTTCAGATGGTACTACATGCACGCTGGGTTATCTGAGCAAAGTGTGAAAAACCACCAATTACCAACTACCATAGATGTTCTGAATCCTCGAGCTTCCGATGACTCTGGTGGCAAATAAAATATGACCGTAATATCCCAGATATTTTTTCGTTAGAATCATGTGAATACCACGTTTAATATGCGTAGTATGTATGTTCAATACACCTTATATATTGTAATGTACCTAGTATGTACAATTGCTTTTACTTCATATTCTTTTCTCTTTCAACTTGTTTCTGGTTGTTACCCAAGAAATGATGTAAATAACTATTGTAACCATCAGGATCTACAGATGTCAACCACTGCCAACAATTGTAAGTCTGGACCGCAATCGTCGGATACACCCGGCATTTTGCAGCGATACGGCTGAGCCACGATTATGGTGTGCAGTATCGTAACTCTCTTTTTTCATTTGTCATCCTCTGCCCTTGCCGATTGGCGTTGAATATCCCAACCAGTTTTATTCCGCATACGGACGATAGCAGCGCTGCGGAAACTTGCCGAAAGTCACGTACACCGCCAAGTTGATGGTCTTTGGCGTTTGTTCTCGGCGCATAATTCGTGTTGAAGGTGATCTCTTCTCCGATTACGCTTGAATACTCCAAGTAGAGTTCAACCACTATCGGAAGTGTACGTGACTTTCGGCAATTCTCCGCAACGCTGCTATGTGGGATGGAATTATCAGAAAAATAAAGTACAATATTTGGAAAGCGTAATGCTACAGGGTGAAGCATTGAAATTTATTTATTCAACTATTTATTCAATTATTTATTTATTTGGTTATTTTGAAGTGCAAATCCTCACACACCGCAACACATGTTATGGAAAAGGGATAAAATGTACCGCTGGAAAATAATACACTAAAGTGGCGAAGTCAAAAACGAATAAAATAACATCATAAACACTAACAACTACTGAAGAACTATACTTAACGTTCATTATTTCGCTGATCGACAAGCACGTGATAGCGTTCTGAGCTAGGCATTAATCATTCTTGTTTAGTAGAACAGTCCATTTTCATAACTGAAGTATTCTAATTAAGCCCTACAAAATATATGCTAGACAATGGAACCCGGCACTAGCATGTTTTTCGCAGCTAGAAATTGGCTAAAAAAAGTCCAGGACAAGTCCTAGCTGCAAAGACTTTTAGGAAAGTGCTCATGACAGAGCTCGGTTCTGATGATTTATTTGCTCTTCCAATCATTACTTATTTTTTATTGAATGGTAAAATACAATGGACAAAACTCGTAAACAATAAACTAAATAAAATAATCTCATGAGCAAAAACACTGCAATTGTTTGTAGTAATGCTAAATGAATCTGCTGTGGAATCCATTCAGATCTACTAAGCAAAAGCATGTTCAACAGTAATTTACTGAAACTTCCAAAAAAGCGACAAGATTTTGATATTGCTCCAACGGTACAATGACGTTGTGTTAAATGCGCGGATTTCTTCAATCTAGTGAACTATACGGGGATTGGGTTTCACACCTATCTTACAGCGAATACGGGCACCAGAAGGTAGCAAATGTTCTGCGTACAAGTACGGTCAAAATTGTCAAGCTGAGAAGAGAAATGCAAATTTCGAATAACTTTCACAAAATGTGCCCTACTCAAGCACTGTTCTAGAGGTATGTCTCCTGTTTTTATTCATTGTAGTCCTTAATTTCAATTTTGTTACTTCACGTAGTAATACTAACAATTTGAAGAAAGTAAAAGATTTGAATCAGGTTGACGCCGACTGTGGCCATCTGATTCTTCAACATTCTACCTTACCCTTTTCATTGCTTTCAGGTTTTTAGTTACACTCCTGATGGCATTGGAGGTCATTCTTTTCAATTTGATCAACCGTGTGGATCTTTACGCTCCGCTGTTGGAGACCAAAGTCCACGGCTCATTGTATTCGATAAGACCCCGTTCGTGAACCGATCAATGGGACACTGTTTATTTCCACGTTTTTGTATCATTTCTTCGATATCTACCCACATCGGAACAACAATATTTCTATGGTTTATTTATTTTGCCTTCTGTGTGCTAGTTTTTCAAATCCTTCACGGTTTGGACAATTTTTCTCTTTAAAAAAAACGTTTCCGCGGTGGAGTACGGGTCACTGGAGTTGGTCGCATAGAAAGCCCACGATTTATTGTTTGAGTGAGGGAACCCATCGCCGGATGTTGTGAAGTGGCAACGAAGACTGTTGAAGTTATTCAAAAGATGAAAATCTAGTCCTAACATTGATAAGTTTATATGGATTGTGTAAGTCAGGAAAACCCAAAAAATAAAAAAGTAGAACAGAGTCGAGAGTTCTCGTTCACTCCTGCTCTCGTAGCAGCAGTTGAACTCAAGAAATGTCAAGTGCGGTCCATGTTCGATTTTCCACTGATCTTGACGTCGTGAATAATCTATTACTTTTCGATAATCTTTTTTAATGCATATTTGTTCTGCCTCATGAGGTTACTAGGTGGAACAACTTCATTCGACGGGCTTACGTTTCAACCTTCCCGTCGCCTTCGGAGACCTCAGTTTTCCACCTTTGTACTTAGTGCTCAGTATTAGTAAAAGTTGAATAGTATCCGTTCAGTAGTCGAAGATTTTCTATCTAACAACCTCATGAGGTTGAAGGAGTTGAGGAATGTTAAGAAAATTGTCATTGATACCCACGTTTAAGGACTAGAAAACTTGGAGATCATTATTTTTTGAGTGTCTAAGCAAGCCAAAACCATTCAAAGATTAATAGACTGACGTTTCGTTCTTATCGCCTTCGCCAGAGGTCACCCAATGACTACTTTATGAATGTTTTCGCTACGCTTAATCTCTGACGAAGGTGATAACGTCGAAATGTCTATCAAGTAAATTTTGCATCGCCTTGTCTCGCCGAAACATCAACAACCACGTGGATCTGGTCTTGTTATTTTGTAATCAATTTTTTGTTGTTTCATTTCACCTCGCAGTTTTACCTTGTACCAGTTTCTCAAGAGCCACGTCTCAATTTTCGCACTTTCCGGTGCTGATAGACGTGTTCGCTTGTTCTAGGTTTTTTCAAACGAAGGTTTTGTAGGATGCCTCGTGAAGTCGTCCAATTCATAGTAAATATTTGGTTATCGCTCAAGAGCACATCAGTCGATGTTCAGTTCAAAAGCATCTCTTCACGTGACTTATTTGAATTCGTTTGAGATCCTCGAATCGGTTCGAGTGCGGAGCTTTTGTTTCCCTTCAATCAATTTTCGTGAAGCGATCGTGAATTTCTGCCAAATGATTGGAGTCTTAATCTCAATTGAGTTCATCAATCCGATTCAATTCTTGCAAACTGTGAAGAAAGGAAATTCACCGAAGTTTAGAATATTTTCTGCTACAGTACACAATCTTAGCGCTTTGATGTGGTCAAACAAACCGATTATAGTGCAAGTTTCGGCGTAGGCTTATGGTTCCCTTACAATATCATTACAACTGGTTTGAATTTTATAAGGTCACCTAGGCCGGTCAATAGAATATCAGCACGGCTGCACGGTGAAGTGTGAATCAAAATCAGAACAGCGAAAAAAACGACGCCTGGCTAGTCACCAACGCAACGAATGTCGCAAGCTAGGTCACGTCGCTAATTGCAAATTAGATGTTGCATTTTCAAATGATTAAAGATAATTCTCTACCGCTCCCCCCCCCCCATACAGAAAAGGGCGCGTGTGGTACATTGGTAAGAGGCGCTACGAACACCCATACGACAGGGCGATTGATTCCAGCCGGGCTAATCAAGCCTTCGGTCCCTCCGTGGTCGGATAAATTGGAATCTGATTTGTCTGGAAAGGTGGAGGCACTCACATGTTCTTGTTCAGCCTAAAAACCGCCTGTTAGGTCAATCTTTCAATGTTCTTATTTTTTAGTGTTGTTTGTTTCCATCACTCGTGGATCAATGGAGAGGGGGCACTCTTCTATTCCAAGCATTGAACCTCACCTCTCGCTTCCATCCTTACATGGTCAGCTAGATTGGTACCCAGAATTGTGTGGGAAAGTAACCACACTGACTTCGAATATCAGCTGGCCCCCGCAAGCCATTGTTCAGGCCACCGTAGATTCACCGTGCCACTACGATTCCGAATAGAACACGAATACGACGTCGCGTCCTTAAGAGACTGATCAACCTCAACACCTTTACCCTTTTCGTTTTTTGTTCTTCGTTAATGTTAGGAACATATAGTCTCCGCCTCAACATAACATTCGGCGCAGTGGCGCTATCTGCTCGTCGCATTGAGCGGCGGAGGTTGAGGTAGGCGAAGGGGAAGGGGCGTGGCCAATGTACAGTTTAAAACTGGTGGCCGTAGCGTGGGAATTACTCAGGCATACTTCTGCTCCATCGCTTTCGATGCCTGCCGTCATTCTATACAATGTTCAGCATTGGAAGTGCCTGTTTTCAGTTACTTGGTAGAGGTGCGATACAGAGATAAAAATGCAGCGAGGCTTGCTCGAGATATCAGAAAATGTTTTGTTGCCGGAAACTGTTCACCAATTCATCGAGTCAGATTTCTACATATTTCCTTCTACCAAATACAACGTCTTAATTACCCATGTTGTAACTCTTATTGTTGCACACATCTTATTCATCGCATAATTCTTGCTTGATTTGTTGCAGCTTCAAAAGCAGGTCCGAGTATTACAGATAGGCTTACGAGACTTTGTTTGAGACTTTGAAGAAACAATATTTGCTGAAACGCGGACTGTTTCAATGAAGTGCTTATCAGTCTCGGATCTAACAAAGAGTTTGAAACTGCAGTCACCGTCAGGCCGAAATTCATCGGAAGTCGCTAATGATTGTAGCATAATCTGATACTTCCTCGCCACTTTACAAGAATAACCACCGTTTATGCGATGTCACTTAAGTGTAATGGTATGACTACTAGACTGCTCTTTTTCAGAAGATGTCTCGCGATACTATGGCTCTTGATGGCGGTGAAGTGATCGGCAATACTCCGCTACTTCGTCTGAATCACATCACTAAGGGTCTCGATGCTACGATAGGTGCGTTCGCCGGCAATGATCTTCAGTCTGTTTTGTGGATGTGGAAATTTCTTCGTGAATTAGAGCAAACTCGCTTTGAAGAAAAGAAGGTTGGTCGTGAAGAACAACTTCTAAGGCCCTTGCTTCACGAGGATCACATTAAATAGAATCACAACAGGATTACTTACTGAATTCCATCTGTTTTTACCTTGAAGGTTTATGATTATTTATTTATTTATTTATTTACTTGTGGTCAGTAACCAAAATACACCAACTCGGTTAGTAACAAAGGGAAACACAGAATGACATGTCCGTAGGTCCAAGGGTAGGCATTTGATTGCGATTGGATCAGAAGGAAATGATTAGCAAATCTCAAGCGAATGAGACAATGCGGAGGAGGAGTAGTTCAGCGCTGAAGTCACTTCTGTTGACCGTTATTTGTCAATAAGGCACTTATGGCCTCATACGCACGACCTACGACCCAACCAAGCACGCGACTGGAGAGACCTATTCCGGGGCAGGACCTGTTGGTCCTATTTGAGCTGATACGCACCCCAGGCGATGGCTAGGTGGGGAGAGCACTGATAAGTGAGCTAGGAGACGTAAATTAGAGCTGATAAATAGAGGTTAGTCCTGGCCTGATCTGAGAGCTGCCAACGGATTCGCAATGGACTTTTGTCCAGTGAAGTGATCAGCGTGAATTAGTCCCCTAAGGGCGCGCCACGCATTTGTCATCCACTCACAATCGTACAGGCATGGTGAATGCGTCAGCCAGCTTGCCGCTGTTTTCGGATTCACGGTTATCAGCGGGGTATACAGCAGAATATACAGTTAAATTGCTCTACTTGTCAGAGATGGTTCTGTGGTGAAGTTTTGGGGTGTTACTCGGTTTTCGAAGAATGAAGAATCCTCGTTCCAAAACACAGGGAACAACACTTGGAATTCATTATTTTTCGCCTGATCTGCTCGCCAAGGCTCTCCAAACCTTCCATCTCTCCGTGCTTGGATGAATTGATACCAGACTTGCCTTAGAAGGTGAATTCACTGGCTTGCACAGTAGCTGACCTGCAGAAGTTGTATAGGCCGAATACGTGTTTATTATACCTCTACGATTCTGATTGGGAGACGGGTACGTGACGCGTTCTTAGATGACTGATTGACGCCGCCCACTTTACTTAAACCTGACTTCCCTCTCATCTTTAATCCTTCTAGTTGTCAATATCTTTTTTTACACGTTTGCGGTGTGATTTCCGCGCTCCTTTCCCATTTTTAAACGTTTCACTTGTTCTTTATTATAAGTACTTTGAATTATAAATTGATTAAATTCTTAACCCTTCTTCAGACTCATTTGTTATCAAACGTTGTGAACAATTGATCTGTCTCCAAGCGTTTCTCTGCAAATCCGCCATGCGATCTCGGCTGTTGTTACACGAAGACGAATAGTGTTTGTCTTGGGGACGCTTTCATTGAAAAACATGGTCACTCGAAACACCAACACTCATCATTTGTGGCACGCCTGCTTCCCGCACTATGTATCAGGGAACGAGAACACAGAGCAGCTATAATTATCGACAGCCTTTAACCTCCTCAGTAAGTTTTCCTGTTGAGAAATTCTGGTTTTGATTTGGGAACGCTGAATTGGAAGACAAAAAGTGAAGTGATGGCATTGTTCTTTTTTCATTCCCTGAGGACACATCACTCATGCTCCATTCAGAATCGTAATGTCGTGGTAAATGAGAATCTACCTGTGCTCAGAGCTGATAGTCTTGTCTCATTTGGAGCTAGTGGGCTGATTGGAGAATAACAGCATCGTCTTTCAATGAAGGCTCACCACGCTAAGCGCACGTACCTTAAGGATATTTCCGCTACTCAGAATATTACAATACATTATATTGTCAAAAAAGCAATCTGGTTCCTGCTCGGAGGGAAATTTTACCTGAAAAGGAATACTAAAACTTCAGCACCGACACTCATATTCGTTATTATCACTATGTCTCCGCCATGCATTCGCCTTTTATTTAGAATTGTGGAGGCGTGGTGATCTGGTAGTTGGCCTACACAAGTAATTTTTGGAGCTATTCGCTGCAGGTGTGAGTGTCTTCGCCTCCCAGACAAGCTTTACTGAATTGTCCATCATCGGAGGAATGGAAGGCCTGGTTGGTCTGGGGCGAGGTCCAATCGCTCGACCGTACTAATCGAAGTAGCGTCCTTTACAGATGCACCAAGTGCGCTCACCACTGAATAAAGCGACACTAAACCAATGATGAGTTCGAAAGCTTTTGCAGAGTGTTACACAACATTCGAAAGCACATTATTTGCTCCTTCAGGCAATGTATTTAAAATTTATGATACCTTCGAACTTCATTTTTTTGGCTAATAAAGTGGAAAGCGAAAAAGTGGAAAAATAACCTAACCGACAACGAATCCTTCGCGACCTAAAAAACAATGAAATCCAAGGTTTTCGAAACGCTTTATATGCCATCTTGTAGAGCGTATTGTGCTCTTTCGAATGCCGTATAAGATTTGGTGAAAAGATTGAAACTGGAGATTTGCTCGGCTGCGAATCTTCCAGACGTTTTTCTCACGAGAATCTTTTAAAATCGAGCATTGTTCGAAATTAAAAATTACCATGCGATAGAACGAGAAATTCTGCTCAGGAAGCTGCGCAGAAATCAACTCGGACGTTCAGAAGAAAACCAGGAGCGGCATCGAAAAATTGTTCTTGTCTTTTGAACGGCACACTTTAGGGGATTGAAACTTCGTAATTTTCGGGACAAATGAAAATAAGTGACAATTGTCTGATGGACAAAATAATCGCTTTTGAACGGTATATCACGTCTTATTTAGGCCCTCGGAATTGTGCAGAAAAAATCGCTGTCGGTGAGGTTATTTTTTCACTTTTTCGCTTTTCACTTTACTAGCCAAAAAAAAACAATGAAATTCAGACTTATCACAGATTTCAACAAATATATTGCCTGAAGGAGCAAGTAATTTTCTTTCGAATACTGTGTAACACACTGCAAAGGCTTTAGAACTCAACTTACAACAGCCATTTGAAAAAACGGCACGAATTTTCCTACCAACCCAATAATAGGAGCCGAGACATCGTAACCCTCGTAGCAGCGCAATCGCAATTCCCGGGCGCTTGAGATTCAATTCAGTTTAGATATAGGAAAATGTTATTGGTTTTCATCATGCTGTATGTGGCAATCTACCTCAGTTGTACCTTTATGATGGTTCAGCACGCTTAATTAAGCAAAAGAAGCTTGCGTGAGGAACCACGCTCCATCTAGTCCAACTCTATAAAGTACTCTACTTACTCTTCGCTTAAGTTAAAAAGTAACTTAAAGGTAGACTCTACTTATTCTTCGCTTAAGTTAAAAAAAAACAAAAACGTTATTTTCTCCCTCAAGCGGGCCTAACTGGTGCTCAGGAATGGAGAAATCGAAAACATCATCTGACCTTTTTTGAAAACAAATTGCGATAGTCGTTGAAAAATGGAGCATAACTGGGTCCTACTAGATGGCCCATCGCTCAACTAACCCCATAATGTTTGCCATTTTCAGCAGTGAAGCTCGAGTACATGAATCCAGCCGGATCAGTGAAAGATCGTATAGCGTTCAACATGATCGAAAAAGCCGAAGCCGAAGGAAAAATCACCCCCGGAAAAACTGTGCTCATCGAACCAACAAGCGGTAACATGGGAATCGCATTGGCGTATTGTTCAGCGCTAAAAGGGTATGTGTGTGTGTGTGTGTGTTTGATTTTCCCATGCCTCAGAAAACTTGAGCAATTAGTCCAAGGCCAGAGAATACTTGCCATTCATTTTTTACGTTGTTTTGCTGAGACGGTCGTTTCGCATGATAATGGTACGGCCAACGTCCTCTCAAACCATTCGTTTCCACAAACCGTCGGTTCTCAGAGATTGACGTTGACGTTTCGGAGGACAGCACCGTACTTAGCTCAGTTGAAATAGTTCTTCGTTTCAGTGTTTCACTCATCGAAAATCAGGGGGATTCATAAAGAAAAATTACTCCGTGCAATTTAAAAAGAGCACTACACATGACAATAAGCTGGATGTTTATATTTCTGCGAAGAGAGCTGTGTAGATTCTATACTGTAGTAATGTCGGTATCTTTTTGCCAACACGCTGCCGGTGGCAGATTAATCTGCCGCTTCTGCCGTCTCGTCATACCTATCTTGAAGTTTAACTACTTCGACTCAAAACGCTTGATCAAAATGAGAAGAACATCACGTATTTTTCGAAGCACGAAAAAATCGGAACTTTTGAAAATTGTGAGTTAAACCTCGATTGTTGGTGTGCCGAGCCAACACAGCGAGGCGATTAGCTATAATATGGAATAGGTTGAACAAAATTCTGACGGATACCAAGTCGAGGTTATTTTAAGCTTGCGCAAGAGAACGATGCCATTTTAAGGGGTTGGTTTTTCAGTTACAAGCTGATCCTCACAATGCCGTCATCTATGAGTGTGGAGCGGCGAGCACTACTGAAGGCATATGGAGCCGAGGTGAACAACTTAATCCTTAACAAATGAGCACGGATAAATGCTAATTGTTCCCGGTATAAATACAAATTATGGACTAAGCGCGGTACAGTGGTAAGAGGCGCTACTGACACTTGCACTGCGGAGAGATCGATCCCTGCTCGGACCAACCAGGCCCATCATCTCTCCGGTGTCGGGTAAATTGGTACCACACTTGTCTGGGAAGGTAAAGACACTGATTCGGTGTAGCGACTGGCCCCTTCAAGTCATTCTGTAACCCAAATACACATTCACCATGCCTCTGGTTCGCGAATACTGAACGGAACACGCGGCGGGCCCTTACGGGACTGATCAACGCCGACACCTTCTCCTTTTACCTTATCGTTCGAGTCAATAATTCATTTGTTTTCGTTACTCACATGCCTTTACACACCTTGATTTTTGAATCTTGCGATTTTTAGGTTGTCTTAACAGACCCAGCAATCGCTGTCCGTGGCGCCATTGAAAGAGCCAAGCAGCTGGCCGAGGTTATACCCAATGCACATATACTTAACCAGGTAACTTGATCTTTAACCTCATAATTTCCTCGTTCTAACAAAGGCTTGTCAATTAAACATTCACTGGTGTTCGCCGGTGCTGTATATTTGATACATGTCTCTCTGAAGAGCAGAAAAATCCTTATTAAACGAAATTTCAACGAAACGTATTATAGATTTCTTTCCATGTGGACCAGCGAAAACTTTCTACACATTTCCTGATTATTTCGAACTTCATTGTAAAGCTTCGTTTTCCTTCTCATATATCCCACACCTCACTTGTTTTAGTTCGCAAATCCGGCTAACCCAGAAGCGCACTACAAGACGACTGGTCCGGAAATCTGGAAGCAAACCGATGGCAAGGTTGGGCATTGAAAGTATCCAGTGACTTCTGAACAGTATGACAAGGACAGATATGTAGAGTAAAACTTCTGAAATTCAAACATTTGAAAAAAGGGAAATTAGATAAAACGCGATGAAATTCGGCTATCTAGGCAAACCATAACATCGCGTCAGGGGATAGTTCCAAGGTAAAGAACGAAAAGAAGTGTGAGGCTAGAGCTAGCAGTTAACCTTGTCAGTAGTTCTCAATTTAGGTCGACATGGTTTGCTTTGGAGTTGGCTCAGGCGGCACCTGCACCGGAGTTGGTCGTTTCCTGAAAGAGAAGAATCCGAATATCGAGGTAACGGACCACTTTTCCCACAAATTTTTTTCGCTATCTGAGAACTCTCTCTGGCTCCGTAAAAAAAGAATTTGGACAAAAAACGAAAACAGCATTGTATGGATACTACGGTGCCCCACTATCTCTCGGTGACCAGTTCCATTACCTTCAGTACACACATAAAACTACGCGTTTTCTCTTCATTTTCATGGTACTTGCTGACCCATTTTTTGCTTTCTTCCTGGAGACAGCAAAATATGCTAAGGTTGAAGCACGTGTGAGCACTTGTCGATCAGTGTTCCTGAGGATTTCAACCATAGAGGAAAAGCGCTGCGTTTAATTTTAAAAGAGCAAGAGAACAACCATGCCGAATTGAAGGTTTAATTTCAGAAGTCCACAAATTTAGCCAATCTTTTCAGGTATATCCAGTGGAGCCCTTCGAATCCTCCGTCATTAACGGTCTGCCCCACAGCCCGCATAAAATTCAAGGTGTGTTTCTTTTCGTGCTGACTTCACTGAGACACCAACCTTCACCACGAAGGACTAAAAACTGCTGACTACGGCAGACACTTTGAATGCCATTGACTTCCAGGTATGGGAATCGGCATGATTCCCGACGTTCTCGATAAGTCACTGTTCACCGAAGCACTACGAGTACATTCGGACGACGCAATGGCGATGGCGAAACGGCTGGCCAAGGAAGAAGCCATTCTGGGCGGCATCTCGTCCGGAGCGAACGTCTGTGCAGCCGTACAAGTGTGTTCCTCTATGAGTTTTCCGATTTGCTGAAATAGAACTGCGGCCAATCCGCATTGGCCGTGGCATTCTTTTGCTGAAAAATTGTTACTAGGGTACGCGTGGCACAGTGATAAGGGGCGCTACTGTCACCTCCACGATCGAGCGATCGATCCTCGACCCGGCTAACCAGGCCTTCGATCCCTCCGTGGTCGGGTAAATTGATACCTGACTTGTCTGAACAGGTACGACGCTGACGTTGTGAGGCAGCTGTTCCCCACAAGGCTTTGACTGGGCCAAGTACGGCTTCATTAGGTCTCTACGATTCTGAATGGAATGGATGCGACGGCGCGTCCGTAGGGGACAAAGCAACGCCGACCTTCACCTTTACCTTACCCTTCTTAAGCATTAACAACATACACCAACGCTACAATTTCGCCGCTCTATTCCGATAGAATTTCAGACTCAATAAATAGAGCAACGTTGAGGACTAACATAAGATCCAATCGAAAAGGTTACAAAGCTGAATATGTAGAATAGTAGCGTTCATATCAATGATAAGGTTTCTGAGGGCGAGTCGCGCTTTAACTGTTCGTTATTAAGTTGCCCTTCTATGTCTCCCCGTTGAGCATTTTTCCAGCGTTTTCACTTATCAACATCGCAGTCCGTTTTTATTCTGCAAGAATTATTCGAACACCTTGCTTGCTGTTTGCCTATTCTGCACTATTCGGCAAACGAGCTTTTCTCTGTTGTTAACTCCTCAACTCGGGTTTCTAAAGATAGGACATCGGATGGCAGCACGGCGAACACGCTGCTCGGCTTGAAAACAAAAATTATATGAAAGAATGCAAGGCGGCGTTGAATTTGAGCCTCATTTCGATCGGCGATAGGCCGAGCCAAATCCGAATTCTCCAACTCTGACTTACAGCTAGCAAAGCGTCCGGAGAACAAGGGCAAGCTGATTGTCACCACCGTCAACAGTTTCGGAGAGCGTTATCTGTAGGTTTCCTGAGACATT
Source organism: Nippostrongylus brasiliensis (assembly GCA_030553155.1). Classification (NCBI taxonomy): domain Eukaryota; kingdom Metazoa; phylum Nematoda; class Chromadorea; order Rhabditida; family Heligmosomidae; genus Nippostrongylus; species Nippostrongylus brasiliensis. Next base: position 23,928,748 of record CP130733.1, on the reverse strand, counting down.
TGAGACCAGTAGAAAAGAGAGTGAAGAAGGACTAATTAAGGTCCACTGCGTTGTATTCGGACATCAGAGAGAAAGCGGCTGCTATGGACCAGATGACACTGGAGGAGTCGATCGCTAGTGCCAAGGCGTATCTAGGCATTTGAGCTGTTATTATTCATTTTTATCGTTGCACGATCACCGAGCTTGATATGTGATACTAACAATTGTTCTCGAGCATAAATGTATTATGACACTTAATAATAATAAAGTTTGTTTATTACTCCTACTTACCTATGTGTCACGGAGATAAGTAGAAATGTAATTCAAGAACACATCGCTATCGTGCTGAAGTCAGAAGTTGGGTAAGTAGCGTCGGATCTATCCACATGGACAAAATAGATTGCATGGGAAACCTGAATAAACGGTACACAAGCCATCTACGGGACCGCGAATCTGACGGTCGAAAAACTGTGGGCTAGAATCACCTACGTATCAATTTGATTGGATCACAAAGGTCTTGGCGTGAATTTAAAGAATGGACGGTACATCCGAGATCAGAACTCCAAAATCCCTCACCGATGGAATTTCAACTGAATTGTTGATCCAGACTGGACTACTTTTGTGAGCAAGGTGCGTAAACCTGGACTGAATACAGAAAACAAACGTTCCTAATTCGAGAACAGCTCGCCCATTAACTACACACATGAAGTTCCAGCAAAATTGTTTAGAAAAATTCAGTTGAAGGTGGAACTTACAGCGGCACTATTCAACTTAAGGGCTTGTTCAGACGACGCGCGTCGAAAATGCAAAATCGAAGCTCAATCGATAATTAACGTCATTGATCGAATTTGCTCCTTTGCGTTAGTGGCGCAGTCCGGTTGCGCTCCATATAGGCAAAAAAAATAGGCATATAATCACATAGGAAAGAAATTGAACGAAAAAAGTGAATTTTGTCAAAATTTCCATTAATAAGGAATAGCAGCCTTCTAAAAAACCTGAGCGACCAGCAAGTTTGCCTATATGAGGCGCAACCGGACTGCGCCACTAGTGCAAAAGAGCAAATTCGATCAAGGGCGTTAATTATCGATTGAGCTTCGATTTTGCATTTTCGACGCGCGTCGTCTGAACAAGCCCTAACGGACACCAGTACTCGATTTTTTTAAGTCGTCCAAATCCGCTGAAACTTTGTACAGCGGGGGGGGGGGGTAATTGAGGGCGCTGATCACGAAACTGCTGTCTGTTTTTCACGTGGGTGGTCTCGGGCCATACAAATCGCCAATTGGGTGGTCCAGTTAGGATCACCGATTCCGCTGAACTTTGTCTATGGGAGTTATTTGGGGTCCAGAACACGAAACTGCTGTTCGTTTTGCACGTGGGTGGCCTCGGACCACCCAAATCGCTACTTGGGTGGTCCAGTTAGGACCACCGATTTCGCTGAATCCTTGTCGATGGGGGGTCCTCTGGTGTCCTGAACACGACGGTGAAGTCTGTTTTTCAAGTGACGGCCGAATACGGAAGTTATATTTACGTTCCGTATTCGGCCGTCATTTGGAGACAAGGTTTCAGCGGAATCGGCAATCCTGACTGGTCCACCCAAGTGGCCGATATGTTGGTCTGAGACAACCCGGGAGCAGCGGATTCGTGTTCTGGGCCCCAAATAACCCCCATAGGCGAAGTTTCAGAGATTTTCGACGACTGAAAGAAAAATCGAGTACTGGTGTCCGTTAAGTTGAATAGTGCCCTTACAGCTAATGTCAAGGAATGATGTACCCAGCTAGACAAATATTTATAACATTCCATGATCGACTGTCGTTCCAAATGCCGCTGCTATTTTATCATTTATTTACTTACGTAAATAACTTCACCACATGAAGGCACACCATTTATAAAGTATGGGGTTAGTGGACAAACGGACCATGGCTTCACTTAAAAAGAAAGATCAGCAATACAAAAGAGCAGAGAGCTTAAACGTACAAAATACTCAATGTTAAGACAATAGGCGGCTTGCGGATTAACAAATAAAGTTTCGAGGAGATCAAATTACATTTTACATGAGGTCGTTGGGTGGTTCTACCTTCTTGTACCTGTCAAAATTGAGCGTAGCTTCGAAAAAGAACCTCGCATTCGTGACCGGCAGTTCAGATAGACCGCTGCAGACGTATTTTAGCCATAACTGGATGGGAAAATAGCCTGTGCGATATTTTTTCCCGGCCTCATATAACTTGTAATCCCATCGCCGCTTCAACATTACTCTAGTTCAAAACATCGATGACCAAAAATCAAGCAGAGTTTACCGTAGAATATTTAACAACTCCAAATGAACCTGAACACCTCATCACGGAACCGCATAGTCATCCTTGTATGGATCGCCTGCACGCTACGAAAGCAAGAGGTTTTTAGCCTCTTGTCGTCTCCCGATTTTGTTACGTTGAAACGCAAGTTCCGAAGGACGCGCCCACCCATCGACTCGGCGGTCCCGCAGCGAAAAGGCGGTTTGCATACGTCGCTGCGGAGCGACGTAGTCACAATTTCTTCAGAAATCCCAAAATTCGCTGGAGTTTTTGTTATTAAATTGATGTTGTTGTTTTTGTTTCACATTTGCTTCATGTTTGTATACAGGTTTTGTATTCCCTTAAGTGTAATGATCAGATGTTTGGCTGCAACTGTGCATTTTAAGGGAGTTGGGCGGTTATTAAACGTGAAACGTTTGTCGTGCTTGGAGAGGGAATTTTACAGCAATTCTAGCCAATCAGGTCGTTGCTGTGGAAACTTGTCGTGAATCTGATTTTTTTGACATCTTGATTGAACCTCGTATTAGTTTTTTAACGAAAAAATCACAAGTACGTGAGTTTTAGGCGAATTAGCCTTGAGTGCGTGGCTGTGTTATTTTTTCTCTTGCTTGGCCTTTATTGTCTCGTACAAGGGCGATTTACGAATGGGTCAACGTTCTGGAAATAATTTTATCCTCTTCTGATTTGTCTTGAACATGGTTGGATATTTGTACTGGGATATAGATTATAAGTTGTGGTCTTTCTTCTAATGAACTTCCTCCTGTATCGTTCGATGGTGGTCCTGTATCTTTTGGAGGGTTGAACTTGAGAGATATTTTGAATAGGTATTATCACGCTTAGCATGAATTTAGGAATGGGTTCTGATGTTTTGTTGAATTATATAATAGACTCCTAAATACTGCAAACTTGGTAGTTCAGCTTTATGGTTCTGTTATTCCTCAAATAACTTCATTAAAATTCAGCTTACTAAGCGTTTCCTGCCCTGAAATTGTGAGGTACTGTGAGAAATCGTACTGCTTTTGGAAAAGTGCGGTTACATTTAGCATGCAGTTATTCAGCTACCAATAATTCAATATACTCCCCAAAACTGATGTAGTTTCATTTGAGCGAATATTTCCTACACTCACTAGGGTAGAATAATGGTGTCCATTGAGATGACAGTGTGTTTTCACCAATTTTGAGAAATATTCCAAGATTATCCACATCGTATCTCACACCTGTAACAAATTAGGCTTCATAGATAGACAGGATTGACTCCTAGAAGTGGGTCGAAGTTCTGCAATATTGTTTAGCAAGCTCACCCTGATTTTAGTCTGCTATTGACTTGTATGTTTCAAATTCTGCATCGTTTTACGTTTGGTAATTCTGTTTCGCGAACTGAACCATTTATTCTTGATTTCCAGATGACTAAGGGTACACAGGCCTTCGGTAAGAAACACGTGAAGTCGCACACGCTGTGCAAGCGTTGTGGCAAGTCCAGCTTCCACATCCAGAAGAAGAGATGTGCATCGTGTGGATACCCCGATGCCAAGAAGAGAACGTACAACTGGGGTGCGAAGTCTATCCGCAGAAGAACCACAGGCACCGGCCGCATGCGCCACCTTAGAAACGTTCACAGACGCTTCAGGTTAGTTTTGCAACTCTGTTTCGCTGGTCTTGTTCGTCACATATCCAATTTATTCTACCTTAATTGAAATCTATCTAAATTTTCAATTCAAATTATATGTGCATTTCGCTGCCGTCGTGAAAGAACCAAGGGCACCATGATTTTCGCAGTGAATAACACACTCCACTCGGTGTACATTGAGTAAGATCGCCACTATAAATCCGACGGTGCTGTTGGGGATCATTCCAGCGTCGCGTGCGTAGTGAAATGGCAGAACTGTGTCCCTAATTTTCGTCACCGTTGTTTTTCACACACTCAAGATGTAGGTACCAGTTCCCCACCTTTATCTTGGTAGCACTCTTATCCAAACAACAAATCTAGAAGAAAAATGCAGATAAAGAGAAAATTGTAGGATATTGCGCTATCTAAAGTATTAACAAAGTGATGTTGTGAGAACCCACGGCTGCCCAGAAAGTCTTTACGCTATTCGAGTTTTTGGCAAGTTGGTGATCCCCGTCTCAAAAGACTTCGAAAGTTTCAAAAAGGTTTGAGTCATTTGAGTGAAAGTTACTCGGCTTCTGGCACTTGGTTTGTTGCGCTAGATTCCATTTGTTTCTCTTGTTCATAAGATGCGGGAAATAATTTGGGGTTGATCGCGTAGCTTTCATTATTGTACTCAGTCCAGCTGTCCTTTTTATCCAAAAAGTTGAGCAAAACTTAGAGTCAATTACGATGAGCTCTTTCTATAACTATAAACCACGTACTTTTAGCTGAAAGCTATAGAACGGCTGCGTACCACTTTCATTATTTTTTATTATTATATGTTAGTCTGATCTGAGCTGTTCCTGTTTACGTGTCGTTTGACCATTGGTTTTCTATTAATCGAAAAAAAACTCCGTGTTGGATCCACTATTGTTTCGTGTCGAAGATATATTAAATGTGGAGACGGAGTCTTCATCATGACGTGTTAGTGGGGATACTTTCAGTTTGCGTTTCTTTTCGTTTTGCAAATCTAGCAGGTACCCAGTATAGCGCCATGTTGCGCAACTTGATCTTCTTCATTTCTGAAAGTGAGGAATTATTCGATTGTGATTTACGGCATATGGAGGCAGAGGATACCCATTCTCATCGGGTACCTAACGAAATATGGCAATGGCTCCAGGAGATTAACTTGAAGCGGATGTGATGTTGTGGTATCTACTTGGTATAGTTTCGTGAGCAGAAATTTGAGTAGCTATTTATTAGAGGCGGCCGTGGATGAAATAGTTCTATTTGTTAAACCGAGTACCGTAGGTTCCAATTGCTGTTCTCATTCCACGGACGGTTTGCTCAATATGCTGATTCAAGCACATTGTATACAGTGAGTGTTCTGGTCGAGTGACGTACGGTTTCTGTAGATTTAACGAACGGTTCAGTGTCTTCGACATATATTTTTGCGGCATTAAGCTTCAAATCCACGTTAGATTTAAGACTCCGAAAGCATTGTAGGCGTTATCGCTAATATGAATATGTTCCAGGCGTCGATTATGTTTCATTTACAGTGAATATTCAGAGAATTTGTTGAAATACGAACCATATTTTGTTATTCATATATTCTTAATAGCATTTTTAGTTTATCACAATCCTACCATTTTAAGCCTATTTTTGCTTTTCCATTTCTTTTTTGATATTTCTTTTTCATTTCTGCAAATCATCAACAAGTATTATTTGCAGAAATGGTTTCCGTGAGGGAACTACGCCGAAGCCCAAGGTCGCCGCTGCGTAAATGTTTGTTGTTGGATGTTGTTATAAACATTTGTTTCATAAAATGATTGTATACCTAACAGTGTACGATTGGAAATCTGTTTTCGTGGAGTGCATTGTATACGCCCTTAAAATGATGTGCATTTGAAGTATTTTGTTGAGTTAGCAGTAATGCGCTGGTAGCGGTTCAAATTCCATGTTATCTGGTATCTTAGATTACGGTAACGTTTCCGGAGTGTTGTTTCGCATAATGGAGTCAATTCTTGTGTTCCATCTTAGGTTTTGATGACTTTAGTGCAGTCACCCAAACGAGCTTAAGTCCTTAGCGGTCAAACAATTCATCTAGTTTTATTCGTGAAACTATGATGTCTTTCAAGTATGTCTCGCCTTCAGAGTATTTGTCATGAAACCGTGTGGAGTTGAGCCAAGTAACAGAAACTAGGAGAGCATTGTATATTCTGGTATTAGCTAAGAACTCTGGCTCTATCGTTTCGACTTACCTGATCTGCGGGGTTGTTTGGGTTACTTATAAGCACTTACTTTCGTGATACCTTACTTAACTGCATTATGTGAGTCTGACGTCTTTCTTGAAAATTATATAATTACCTGTTGTTCACATCGATAACCATGCTGGCTGGGTAAGAACGCTGTGAGCGGTCTGCGGCCAAGACATTGAAAGCCGATGCCGATGTCGTATTCGAGGTCAGCACCCAGGTGACTCTATCTGGCTAAATGTCAGCTAGTTTGGTGATCCGGACAGGACTGCTAACTGCTAACTAATGGTGTTGGCGGTCTCGGAAAAATAGCGCGAAACGAATAATTTGACACTAATCCAGTTATTGCACTCCAATGATAGACAGCATTTTGCTCTTTCTGTTTTGACGCAAACATTGTCTATGAGGATGTTCTGGAGTGCTGTTCACGAGTATTGCTACAGTTTTTCGGATTCACAACGGAGACCATCTCTATCAGGAACTAGTAGGGCGACCATTGATATGGCAAGAACCTTCGTCTATGCTCGTTATTTCGCATGCTGTTTACGCTGTAATTTTTTCTCAGGTTTTGATTGATATCGTCACGCCCACACTCTTCGGTACCCATACCTCCCTGTGACACTCGATGATGACCAATATTCGAAAAACCAACAGGAATCGTGGTCAACATGCAGAATAACTTGAATAAACGAAGTTTGATCCAAATCTGAGAATTCAACCTGTTCACTCTAGCTGAGGATAGGGGTGGTCACCAATCGACATTCGAAAAACATGCAGGAATCGTGATCACCACCACAATCGAACCTTTCAAACGAACTATGGGAATGACTAATTGGTCGCAGAAGTTTTACTCGAGCGCCGGGGTGCATAATATGGAATGGTGCCTCGAATTTTTGTGATCAGTATCCAAAACTACTACACAAAACCACTATTTGGAAATTTCAAGAACCAGGTCCTATGTTGAAGTTGAGAAAACGGACGTCGGACTTCTGACTATTCTTAAGTAATCCCAGTAGACAAATTCTGAACGAAGGGGTTTGGTCGAAGTCTTTGTTTTCCATAACCTGGTCATCTTGAATGTGTGCTAGCACAGCATGGTAAATAACATAACATAGTAGAGGAGCAGCCATGTCGGCTAGCTATTATAGATCACTAAGGTTTGAAAGTAAGTCATAAAAGTTGAATTGACGTTGGCTAATTCGTGAATCCAGATTGCATGCCACCCCTAGTAGGCCTACGTTTCGGTGTTTTTCCCCTTCTTCAAAGTTGGGAAGACTGGAAATGATGAAATGACGTCGTTGGATCGTCGGATGATTTTATTAGAGTGAAATGAACTCCAGGTAAAAGACATCAAGAGCGGATACCATTAGCTTGACGTAACACTAACCTCCCAGTGAAGGCGAGGTAGTCTAGCAAGCAGCGATAACTGGAAGTGTTCAAAACTGAGATGTGACGGTGGGCTAATACGGTAAGGCAACTTACGCGAGGATGCACCTTTGTCTGCGCAGCTCTACGATCATGCTCTTTTGGGCTTGATCAGGTGTCATTATTGAGAACGGCAGATAACTGCCTAGCGCGAGAAAGATGGAGTAGTCTTCGGTTAAGTCGTTTTTTTGTGGCCTAGTGGCATACAGAAATGTGGGATTTGTTATTTTCATGAACAAGCCATGCGCAACGGTGATATGTTATTCATCTTCTACTGGCACTCAAACTCCTATGAAAGGCAAGGAAAGCTTTCAGACCCCTGGGGAGCCGAAAACGAAAACCAATGAAGAATCGCTTCACATGTTTCCTCGGCATTCTAAGCGTCTTTATCCATACTGTGAGTTGAGACCTAGAACCGAAATTCGCGCATGAATAGCTCTAACTATTTCGTCTGGAGTTTGAACAACCCTCTGAGGATGCGCAGCCGCATTCGTGTTCCATTCAGATTCGTGAGGCATGGTGAATGCATCTTTGGCCTATGCAATGACTTGCGGGGGCAGCCATTATACCTAGTCGGTGTCTTTACGTTCGCAAACCAGACTGGTACCAATTTATCCGACGCCGGAGGAATGGGAGGCTTGGTTAGCCCGGCCCGGGTCGATAGTCCGACCATGCGGGTGTCAGTAGCACCTCTTACCACTTTACCACGCGCGCTCAGTTCTGAACAGATGCAGCGAAAAGCTTGTTATCACCACAGGCTTCGTTTCACTACTCTGTGTTGCACTTTGTTTACCACCTTTATGTGATGGAATGTTTCTTTGTCGTTATGGCTTGAGTTTGGCTTCATAGAGTGACATCCAATAACGTTGTTCAGATGCTGGTGGAAGACGACGAGCTGTGTGGTGAGCCAGCAGACAATTCTTACGGCTATGCTCCTAGTAACCTGAAGTGAGTCTTATTTTTTCGTCCTAATAAATGAAGCCCTGAAACTGTGCAAGTGGTATGCTAGTGACAAACTCAGTTGGGGTCGAGGCCATGTTATAACACTTAACAGCAAATTCGAACTATCCTGCATTGTGGAGTCGTTCGGCTGTAGGAATAACAAAGATGATGTGATTCGTCCTCTGTCTTTCCTCCTTAATGGTTTACACTTCTTTCAAAATTTCCATTTCTTCCTTCTGCATGATCTCATGTGGAATTGAGTGTTTTTTGTATCACATGAAGGAAGTTTTATTACTTATTACCGAAAAGTTCATGTGTCTTTCGGATTCTGACTTCGTTTTGTTTTGATGAGGAATTATTCAAGGAAAAACAAATAAGTGAACAATAAGATTGTCATGGTTAAGCGGAATTCTTCACCGAATCGCTGGCAATGATTTGTGCATAACCATGATGCCATTATTGGTCATTTATTTGTTTTTTTTTGAGTTATGACTGAAGGAAGTCACAATCTACAATAAACACTAACTTATGGGTCACCTTAATGGAAGGGGATAGACTAGTGGCCAATTGTGTGTGTATATCGGCATTCAAGTGGGCAGCGTGAAGCTATGTAGTATCTTTCGTATGTAGCTGTCAGAACTGTAGGATTTCCATTCCTTTGTCTTGTTTGTCGTCTTGTAGTGTTGTTATATAAGTTATATGATGTGTCATTCCAATAGGCGTATAATTGAAGGAAAGGAAGTCGTAGTCAGAATAAGTAATAGTCTACCATCTAGTTCTTTTCGTTTTTGGCTGTTTTCGATATCATACTTCACTTCGACTATGCATTAAGGACAGCCATTTCAGGAGAAGGAAACGTAAATCATCTAGGAGAGACTCAGGCGACCTTGAGGAAGATCTCGACGTCGAGGTGAATTTCTTCGTCCATTTTTTGTATCCTTCGGATTTTGTGATTGCGAGAATTTCCGAGATTTTTTCGCCATGACGTCGCCCGGGGTGCAGCGGTAGTAGACGTGACTTACACTCACACGGTCGAGTGATCGATCCTCGTCATGGCTAGAAGCTTTCCATCTTCTTGGGTATGGGTGAATAGGTACCAGATTCGTTTGGGCTAGCGAAATCACTGAGTCGCCGAGCGCTGCCTACGAAAGTCATTTCATTAGCCAAGACCATGCGAATGCGAATACATTGCTGCGTTCTCTGGCGAATGATCAACGTCAACAACTCTACATTTCCCATTGCTTTATGTTCTCCACAGTATATTTTTAACGGCATCCTAGCAGACAAAGCACCGCTTTCTAACATTTTAGAGACCACCAACACTTACTACCTACGTACCACCCCAGCTGGTTCTTTTTGGTCAAGTTACCGCCCTCTCGCGAGTTACCACCCGCACCGTTGACAACGTCTAGCCAAAAAGTGTCTATGTAACATAACGATCTTACATTTCCAATGTAGAAATGGTTCAATCTCCGTTAAGGAAGAGTGCGACGGTGCTGCGTCCGGATATCCCCCAGCTTCTTTCCTTCGTACTGAGTTAAATGTTGATAAGGCTACGAACTTTGTTCAAGCGACTCTAATCCGTGCGGACTGCAGCCCTGAGGCTATAGAGTCTTCTCGACGTTCGGATGTGAAGTCGTCCCAAATTGACCAATTTGTCTCTAAGGTGAGCGCTTTCCATGTTAAACAATATCCCGTCACATTCACGTCTGTTTAGTATTTACGTTTTGTGATGAATGTAGAGCGATTTTATTTTGCGTCAATTAATTTGAAGATCACCGAGTTGAAAAATTCGGAGGTGATGATTGGCTCCTCATTTAATACTTCATTGTTAGGATACTAAGCCCTCAAGTGTTAGCCAGCACACGTTTGGCCCCAGTCGTCTATTGCCTTCCAAACTTCCGCTATATTTTGAAGCAGTTCTCCAATAGGTGATTTCTCTGGTACCTCCTCCGAAACGTTAACAATAAATATAGTTCTATGCCAATCTTGTCTCGTCAACTTCTGTTATTTTTACTCGCTCATTGGATCTCTTTTTTTCTTACCGAGTAAAAAGCAAAAGAGGTACAGGTTTCAACATTTAATCCCTACGTTTTACTTACCTACGTCGCATTGTATGTTTTCTTTCAACCGTAGGTTCCCCATTTGAGACAGAAGCTACACAGATTCCCTAACGGCGCGCCCTTCTTGTTTACTCTTTTCCGATTTTCCCTAACATCTTTTCATTTGCCTAGTACCGTATTTTTGTGCGAAATGAGCGGGTTCACAGCCAAATGGAACGAAGTTGTTATTCAGAAGATTTAAATAATCAATCCACTCTTTGCAGTTGAGCCATGAGGATGCTTCACTTCTCTCAGCCCAGCTGGAACGAGAGCTGAACCAGGAGTGGTCTTCAGCATCGTTGTACAACGGATTGGGCGTCGATCATTCGGGATTGTAAGTTCTATCTTTTTCGAATTGAGACATTCTGTTCACCTTATGCACTGTGATTAGTTAACACGTTGACGACAGTGTCACTCAATGGTGCGCGACAGCAGTCTGTCCCGTAGGGCGATGTCGTGCAATGATGCGCAACAATACATTATTTGAAACTAAATGTTTCCTCCTAAAATGATCAAAGTAAGCTGGGAAGCATTCAAGATTGGGATGAACGAACATTGCGTGAATTCAGTGAGTGGATGTTGTTTACTTCATATTTTTGTAAGCAGTAAAACAGTCTAAGGATTGTCTGGTGATAATTCATCCAATTAAATTTGTTGCAATCTCTGCATTTCTTCCTAATTCCTCATAAGATTTTCGATTCATCATGGTCAGAAGGGATCCAGACACGTTTCATTGCCTGCAAATATTGGTTTTATTGCCAAGAATAGAAAGGAGATAGTCAGAAAAAGAAACCATCTGCGGCTGCGCCCTGAATATATCACTATTGAGTAACGAGTCGTCTAGGTCATTATGACGTTCCTTGACATCGGCATATAGAGCCGCCATATATGTGTTTAACCCGTTGAGTGGATTCCATTGAAGCAGTTGGTATTTCAAGAGAGGGTGTTACATTCGCGTCAAGGTGTTAATCGTTCGAAGTTTGATTGGAACAAAGGAATTTCCATGTATCAGAGTGTAGAATTCCCGTCGAACTATAACGGGTAACAACCGGTATGTCCACAAACTTCCAGAATTGTTGGCGGATCTCTTCTGCAAACGTATGACTTGCTCTGCAATATCAATCTGCAGGTGCTCACTATGCAGAGGGAGTTGCTCTCACACGAGTATGTCCCTTCTATCAATCAGTATCTTTTTCAAAATTTTTGAGTTTCTATACCCACGTCTTCAGGAAGAAAATTCGTGAGCTGTGCTTCAAACCACAGCCTTCTCCGACTGGTTTCAGCGTAAGTTGGCTCTTGAGACGAATGTATTCTTGTGCTTTTTTTGTTCAATTGATATAATAGTATCTGCTTATCGTTATAGGACGCTGATAATAAAGCTCAGCTGCACCGCCTTCTGTGTTCACTAAATGAAGCTTGTCTTGGCCTTCGCGAACGGGTTACTTCAATGGATAAGGCTGTGATGGGCTTCCCTTCTGAATCGGAGACGAGCGGATACGGTGTCAAAATCCTGACCAGTTTTTCGTTAGCAGTTGGACTAGCCTTTCTCGGCTTATCCGTTTACAAGTACAAATGTCTAAAGTGAATGCGCTCAATTTCCAGTGCCCTAATTGTGCTCGGTTTTCTTTTACAAATGGGTTTATTGACGCTTTTTGAAAGTTTGAAGTCTGGCTAAAATCTTCTCGTTTCAGCAATATTTCCATTGAATGTTTACAAGTGAGTCTTTGATCTCTAATACATCGCGCTTTTTGAAAGCCTGAAGTCTGCTTAGAATCTTCTCTTATTCGCGATATTCTCATCGAATGAAGTTTTGAATTATGCAGTGAACTGTCCGCGTCTGGAGTTGTCCATTCGATTGCTCAAGACTGATGGCGAGTGTTGTGTATCGTCCGACGTTCTGAAGTCTGCATGCAATGAATTTAATCCTGATGTTGTTGCTTGCTACTTGTTAAGTGGTTGGGTTTACGAATATAAAAGTCATAATTGTACATTCTACAAAAATCGACAATCTTTGCTGATCACATACATGGCATTGGAGGGGTGTTTTCTGAAGTTAACTGCCTGTGCCAACGCCAACCTGATCTGAGGCAGATGACCTGTCGCGAGACTCTCGGAAATGCATTGAGTGTCAAGCGCCGACTGACAAATGGCCCGTTATGTTCGTTGAACTTGCTAAAAAAATTTATTTCAGGAACAGCTGATTTTCGCCTCAATCACACCAGATTTCGTCCAACAGGTTTGATGACGATCGAGAGACAAAAATAAGGGTGGACGTAGTGTTGCGGAGCTGAGCCATATACATAGGAATGTAATCAAAAATGCATGTCGGTGTCGGCGTATACGGCAGGTTTCAGCCCATTAGTACCAGCTTACTTGCTGGACCAGTATTATAGTGAAATTGTAATGTAGCCAGTACTTACACAGTTAGAGTAATGTATGCCCAAAGGCTAAATCGAACTCCACGAACGGTTCTCCATTTTATGTGTGATGTGTAGCGAGACTGTGTTCTTTGTATGTGCAGCCTAGAATGAGCAACTGCTTCGACGTGCGGTAAATGCACAATAAGCTATGGAAGCAGATGATATCATGATCACTTGTGATAACGCACCCTGCTCGCATCGTCGAAATGAAAGGGTTCATTTTTTCTCATCCTATCCCGTAACCGATGGTTGTTCAATGATCACTGCTGTAAGTGCGGTTTTCTATACGTTCACAAAGACTAATCGTCTTATCTCGTTGCCTCTTTGCATCACTTGTTCAACAACCTTTGAAATGCTTCTGGCACGATTGAGTGGTCGACCCCCGCCCGGTGCTAACCAAGCCTTCCATCTTGACAGGGTCGGGTTAATTTGGTACGGGACAAGTCTTGGAAGGTACAGACACAGAAGGTAGAGAATGGAATAGCGGCTGGTCCCCGCAAGATGTTTTCCGAGCTGTTCTCATGAGCAGTGCAGGGAACTCACCAAAATGTGAAGGTACTACCAGAGCTTGCTAGTTTATCAATTATCAGTGGCTATCCTGAACACACAGGCTCTTTCACATGCTACTCAACCGCCTAGAAGCATGTTCTTGCTTCGGCTGAAAGTGGCCATGTCTCGTGGGTCGTTCCACATGACAACACATATCCTCATAGAGTCATTCCTTCTCTGAAAATCTTTTCCTTCGATGAAACCTTGTGGCTCCCTCAGTATGTTTGGTTTAATTGAAACTACTAGTCATCTTTGTGATCGAGTGGGCAATCAGTAATTGGTTCCAGATTCATATGGACAAAAGTAACGAGTCTTGTAACAATAACAATGGTACGTATCTTGTACATCTCTCTCAGTAATTACGTATGTAGAGTGCCTGCGCGCGATAACCGATGAATATACCCACAAGTACGTTTCAAATTCCAACCGAATTTCAGGTTTCCCATGCGATACGCCTGCGTCGTCGTCGTTTAAATCCACACAACTCGAGGTGAGGATGTCGAAGTAAAAGGTAGAGGTAAAGGTCTTTGCGTGGAGCAGTCCTCTATGGACGCGCCATCGCATTGGTGTTTTATTTAAATCGTAAACGCGTAGTGAACACGTATTTGACCTTCACAATGACTTGCGGGGCCAGCCGCTATACCAGGTCAGTGTGTTTACCTTCCCAGACAAGTATGGTATCAACTTACCCGACCCAGGAGCACCATGCGAGCCCATAATATCGAAGTATCGCTAAAATTAACCGCTATGGGTTGAAATTTCGCTCAGAGACGAAAGTGGTGATTTAGTGGAGCAGTGTTGACCGACAAGGGTACTCTCGGTTATCGTAGTCATTCATCAAGGTAAATGGACTAGGTGAATCGTAGATTTTCTCTTGCAAAGGCTGGATGTAACAGAGCTTGGACGAGAACTAAGCAGAGCTTACGCCCAATTCAAATACCTAACAATCGCTAATTGGAAGCACATTGAAGGGGGAACTAGCAGAAATGAGGAAATTTGGAGTTGAGATGACACTGAGCTGCTATCCGTTCAAACAACTACGACGCCTCCGGAAAGTCTGTATTTAAGGCATCTGCTCTGGCTAAGGGACTGCCCTCTCTATCACGGGAACACTTCAGGCCATTGTTTCGTTTCAGGTGATGAGATTCTGGTTTTTCCAATATTCTCTTTGCTTATGAAATTTTACAGGGATAATGTGGTCAAGATTGGGGTTCCATGCAGGAAGTGTAATAAGTAGGGAAATGCAGCGTTAGTATTTTGTGCGGTAATGTTTCTTATCACAAGAAGGCTCGTGTATGATATGACGAGAACGTCGCAAAAATCATCTGAAGCTGAGCTCTCTGTCAGAGATCGGTATCAATCAGAAAAGTATGATGAGCTCTTCACATCCGATAGTTCCTTGCTTCACAAAATCAGGATCAGAAGAAACCAGATGGTTGAAACACTGTCGAAATTAGATAAAGGTAGAGGGTAAATTGTCGGTGTTGATCAGTATTCTAAGGACGTGCCGCCGCATTCGCGTTCACTTCAGAATCGTAAAGGCAAGGTGAACGCGTATCTTGCCTATAAAATGACTTGCGGGCCAGCCGCTAGCTACACCCAGTCAATGTATTCACCTTCCCAGGCAAGTCTGGTACCAATTTCCCTATGGTTCGATAAACCATTGTTGGAGTGATAGTCGAACAGTGGAGTACGATTTGAATGACAAGAGGTGAAGTGAATAAAAGAGGAGGGAAGGGTTGAAGTGTATGAAATGGATTTTTATTTGAATGCTCGTGCTTCGTTTACGCCAACCTCGATGAATGTGCCTTTATTGTAGCACACCGTGGTACTCGTCTTGCGATAGTCCGACATCCACAGCGGGAAATGAAGCAGTGATTAGGAATGACGTGAGCTTTAACTCCACCGCGTTTCTCTAAAGCGAAGAACAAATATTTTGAACAAAGCCGCAAGGAATTGCAGTCGAGACTTCTGGGTAAATGTAAAGAGCAGGCGCCAATCAGTCTCCTTAAGACGTGCCGCCGGTATTCGTGTTCCATTTAGAATCGTAGAAGCAAGATGAAAGCGTATTCGGTCTGTATAGTGACTTTGGGTGTCCAGCAGCTATAGCAAATCAATCCCGTCACCCTCCAGACAAGTTTGGTTCCTATCTGCCTGACCTCGAAGGAATGGAAGGCTTGGTTAGCCTGGGCAGGAATCGGTCGCTTGACCGTGCGAGTGTCATTTGCGCCTCTTATCACTGTACCACGCGCACCGTAATAGCCCAATGGGTGCCAGACAATGAACCATTGAAATAAGTCAGTAAATTATCTTCTTTAAAGCTATCGTCCGCATTAAATCAGACTTAACAAGAGCGTGCAAAATTGGTCACAATGGACTTATTCTTTTAGGATGTAATTCTGGAGCAAGAAAAGGAAAAGGAAAGCCGTTTGGAGATGCCAAGCAAGGTATTGTTTGAAGGAAGCAATCAAAGAAGTCCTGTGGAGAAAACACCACTGTTGGAGGAGTTACCGCCTGAACCGATCGGTAGGGCCAGAGCAGGCTCGGATGGTTCGTTCGCTCTTTCTTGTCCATATTTAAAAGGTTATCTAGGCACGACATTTTTCCAGAAGGCTGTATAGCGGCAACGTCTTCGAGTATAGAAGAGACTACTTTCTCTGGTGATACTAACTCTGGGATGGATAGTGTAGACAGTCAATCAAGTGGCTGCACATCTGAATCCTCATCAATTTCTGAACACGACAAGTATGTAGTTTAATATAGGTGAATTTTTGAAATTCTACGTTGTAAGATGAAGAGTGCACTAATGTAAACGATTTACTAGTTCTGCTTAAGAATTTCGGCACCAATCGTCTCCAAATCCGTGCCGCTGTGTACCAGCCCTTGTCCCACTGGTGAGTTTGCTCAAAGAATAGCTTAAACGCGCTAATATCTCAGAAACAGAATTCCAACGAAACACTTCACTTATTTCACGGGGGGTTTTGGGCAGTCTCACTTGGGGAACCTGGTTAAGCACATCATATCAAATAAATGTTCAAACTGTTCTTTGAACAAATGCTCAAATTGTAAAGGCAAGGTAAAGATGTCAGCGTGGATCGGTTCTCCAATTGTAAGAGTGAAGATTGGCGAGATAGACGACCAATAATGCGTTTAAGTAGTTCGGGATGAGTACCCGTGCTCTGCCAACAACCAGATGGCACCCAGAACAGCAGAACAGCAAAACAACAGGATAGGCTTATCGCTTCAAAACGGGCTATGGAAAAGTTCGTGCGGAATAAAATGTGATTGACGTGGAAACAACTGGAAAACGAATGAAGATGATGAGTACCACAAAAGAAAGAAGAATAGCGAAAGTGCACTGGACCCAAAATGACAGTTGCGTCAAGTAGTGTAACGGCTTACCGCGATCAGAGGCTTGATGAGTGAGACGAGCAGGACCAGACGAGTGAGTAGTCGCACCAGACTCGATCAACGGCCTAGGCAAAGGGAGCTAACCAAAAAGGCGCACAGAGCTAACACGAAAAGACACCTACTTTTTTTGGACTACCACACAGCACCTCGGTCCATTTCGCGCCTTGCCCCCTTTTCAATCGAGCGGCAGATCTGAAATTCGATCTATCATTGTCTGGCGCCATCTTCATCTGCTAACAAAGGGTCCCTACATTCGTGTTCTATTCAGAATCGTAGAGGCATGGTGAATGCGTATTTGGCACAAAGTTTGACTTGACTGGGACTAGCCGTTGTACCAAGTCGGTATCTCTACCTTCCCGGACAAGTATGGTACCAATTTACCCGACCTCGGAGGGATGGAAGGCTTGGTTAGCCTGAACGAGGATCGAGCGTGAGCTCCTCTTACCATTGTACCGCGCAATCTCACATACTCAAATCATAGGTAAGTTAATCATGAATAGGCAAGCGATGAGAAAACCCCGAATAGTTTGATTTGTATGTTAGAAATTGGAAAGGTTAAATGGCGACCTGCGACCAAGATGAAAAGGAGTAATATGAGAGGTGGAAGTGAGTTCCAACCTACCTATATCAGGATTTTGGTTACGGGTCGTACTCCTCACCTGCTGATGAGGTGTGACACAGCCTAAAAAACCGTTTCTTTGCAGTCGCATTTCAATTTATTTTTCAAGAATTGCAGGTGCGTACGATGCTATTTTGGCAGTGCTCGACTATACTCATGCAGAAGTGGCCATTTTGAAACACGAATACCAACAATTACTCGATTATTTAAAAAGGAAACTCGAATCGCATTGATCAACTCTTCCTTTCATTTAACTGCTGCAGCATCATAAATCGTTTACATATTCTCTTGTGAAGCATTGTATCTAGACCATCAGTTTATGTTAATCTCCTGTCACTTGAAACACGACGAAATGAAGGAATTTCTTCGAAATTGTAACAGTTCATCCACACCCCGATGCAGAATGCAAACGAGCTTCCCAGTGTCCAGAGAGTGATGGACATAGTCCTTGGTGATGTATTAGGCTCGGAGGTATTCTGCTATATAGAATTGCGGCTAAAGACGCAGAAGTGCCATCTCCTAAAGCAGATAGTATCATTCTTAGTTAGGGCATATTGTGGATGGAAAGGGTGTCCATATGGACCCCGAAAAGATTAGTGCGATCACGAACTACTCAAAACCGCGGAATGACAAAGAATTGCGAACATTCCTGGGAATGGGTTTTATCGCAAATTTTATCTTGGATTTTCTAAACAAGCGAGAAGTCTGTTTAGTTTAACATCACCAAAGTCCACGTGATCCTAGGAAAAGGAGCACGCGGAGGCATTTGAGAGACTGAAGAAAATAATGTTTGGCGCAAGTTCTTAAGTAGCCTGATGTAGAAGTTGCTGGAGAGGGTAGCAGACTATTTCTCATTTGTACCGACGCCTCCACGTAAGGTTTAGGTGCTGTTCTTTCGCAAGAAGGAGAAGATAAACAAATCCACTCTTAATTGTTTGCGACTAAGAGCGTCAACAAGGTTGGTGGTCTGTCATCACAAGATGGGCAGTCCGTCGATGAACATGTGAAACTTGACCTGGAAGCCTTTTGCGGTGGTGTTTGCACCACCACAAAAGCTTCCAGGTCACAGGTTTCACATGTTCATCGACGGACTGCCCACCATTGTGATGACAGCCCACCAACCTTTGACAGCTCCTTTTAAAGGCCCCTTAAGAGTGCTGCTGCTGACAGCAGCAGCAATGATGAAGGATAGCCCAGCAGCAACGCGGCAGCGCTGCGCAGCAAGCCCACAGCAGGGGGGCTATTCAGAGTGCTGTTGCCGCAGAGCAGCCAGCAGCAGCAGCAGCAGCAGCGCGGAATGGTTTCGGTCATTTTTTGCTGCCGCAGCAAATCGATCAGTACCCCACGCCAGACGGGACGTCATTCGTGCTAGAGGTCCTAGCCCGAATCGCCTGAAAATGACGTCAGCACACGGCAAACATCCAAGGAGTGCACTGTGGCGTTGCTGCCGATTTCAGCAGCACACCGACAGTGGAGCGGTGGTCCTGGGTGGAAAGGCGCTCCGCCCACTTTTTGCTGCTGCTGTCAGCAGCAACACTCTGCGAAGGCCTTTAGGCGTACTAATGTATCGGCGCGCATGCTCAGATGGTCACCGGAGCTCCAGAGATATAACTTGGAAATCCGGTACGTGAAAGGAAGAGCCAACGTGGTGGCTGATGCGCTAAGTAAGGAGTTACCAATGTCAGATGTGGCAGCAATTTCAAGGGCGGGTGTTTCAAGGACGACGCAGTAGTGAACGCTCTTAGCGCAAAGGGGGAGGATTCGTGGTGGCTAGCAGAACTAAAGAAGGACCCGTATGTGAATAAGATTGTTCAGTGTGTAGAAGAAAACGCGGGGATGAAGTGGTAAGCATTCCGGGAGAAAGGCCCTTGTTAAGGGTAGCCGATTTCGCCCTAAAAGACGAGACCCCAAGATGTATTTAGTGTGCTGCGCATCCCTCCTCGTCATCGCGCAGGTTCCGCGCCCCGCGGCCAACACCTACCAAGCGGTCCCGACACGACTGAGATCAGGCGCCAAACTGGCCATTCGAATCTCAGTCGTGGCGGGGCCGTGGGCCCATTGCTTCATTTTAGACTATCGTTCTCTATGGGCAGTCACCCCCTTGTTCTTCGGTTTTTCTCGGGTCTCGTGTGCAGAGACCAACGGTTCACTGTCATGAGGTTGTATTCAATTCCGCTCATGATATTGGAATGTTCAGTGCTGAACTCCAAAGATCTAGTTTGGTCTCATGTTACCCGTACAATATGTGTGTGTCTTTGATTTGATCTCACGATCGAGCTCCTCATAGTATTGCTGTTCCGATTTGAAGTCTTACCTTTGAGCAATATTGAAATGTGTCTAGTTTCTGTATCGTAATATAGTCTTTCTAATGGTAATCTCATTGTCAGTATAGGCAGGGTTCGCAAGTCTCATCTATCTATGACTTGGGTTTTTTCATGTTGCTCAGTCTTCTGTAGGATTTTGTATTCAGTAATGAGGAGGTACCGACGTACCACATGTTGTGCCGTTGATCATCGTTTACGCATTTTATTGCAGTTTTTTGAGTTTCGTTATTCGTTTGCATTTGAAGTGTTATAAGTTGCTTATAAGTTTTCATTGATGTCATAAATTCTATAGGTTGGCCTCCGCCTCGTAGAACTGGCTGATTTGGTCTTTTGTTGTTTTAACGATAAAGAAGTTGGTTGCGATCCTGTTCGTTCCGAGCGGCAGCACAGTCAGTTTCGTCACATACTTGTCCTCGCAAGCAGCTCATTTAGAAAATGGCGCTACGGCCTTTCTAGTGCCAAGAGAACAGAGGTATGAGCCTTTCAGCGAAGCTCACAGCGGCATATTCGCAGGTCACTTCAGCGCCCATAAGGTCCTATATAGATTACTGAAGGAGGTCTACTGGTCAGGAATGGGGCAGGACATTTCAAAAAGGAGTGCCAACAATGCTCCGTGCACAATCACACTCAAGCCATCGTTCCGCCACTAAGACCAATAGTATCGTCCAGGCCAGATAAAATAATATGGATAGATGTTCTGGAACTTGGACCAACGACCAAGGGCAATAGATACGCAGTAACCGTGATAGATCACTTTTGCAAGTTCGCGGCTGCGAATCAGTGTCCTCCATGAGGACCAAATGAGGACAAACAGTAATATGATTTCATTTTCAGCGCAATGGTTATTACACTGGAGGAGAGAGAAATTCTCGAGTTTTCAATAGGACGTTGGACAGTGACTCCCCCGAATGTTGATCGAAAGGGTCAGTAGCTGGTATTTTTTGTGACAATTCTCGTGTCATTGTAAATGAATCTTCAGCTTCCGCCTTGATGCGGTACTTATGTGTGCTGCTTTGGCACTCGACTATGACATGAGGCATAAAATAAGAAGGCGATACAACATACAATACAATGCTACGAACATAGGCCTGAGGCTTAGAAGTTTCAACAGTATCGCGATCCAAGTTCATATACATATCCGCGCCCCCTTTAAACATGATAGATCCTCGTCCTATAATAGGAATCCTTTAAAATAGCCCGCGAAACCAATTTTAGGCCATCACTTCAAATCGTTGTAGCCCAGTAGCCTCCTTTTTAACCATTGTTGGCGTGTTAACCCGTTTTCCTTCGAATTCTCGTAATTCCATTGACTTTTCGTGTATTATACTCCTGTATCCTTCCCATCATCATTAATTCTGCCTTGTCGTATTTTGAGTCCATGTCGTATTTCTGATTCCTTGTCGTAGATTCCTTGTCTTGTCGTAGTCGTAGACTCCTTGCCTTAAACCCATAAAGTTCGCACGAATCTCGATACGTACGGATTATTCCTTACGTGTTCGCCATTATTCCTCACGCCATTACTCCTTACGTGTTTTTATTCCTAGCTCGCGTTTTTATCGATATTCTCGCATGTTATTTGTTGGTTTAATTACATAAGTTTGAGGTAAGTTGTTACATCCGTGGATATGGATGTGGACATCCGTGTGTTGGTCAAAAGACGCCTACAAAACATCCGCGTTGCAGCACTTCGAAACTCAATCATCATAGACAGTTACTTAGTTAGCACGGACGAGGAGCGCTTCTACGAATACACAAGATCGAGGCCGCAGAAATTTGCTGTGCTTTACTCAAGAATAGTCCATCGCTTACAACACTCACAGACGTGCGCGGCGCCAGTGTCAGACTTGCGATCACGTTGAGATGAAGCTGACATTAGCATTTCCTAGACGT
The DNA here is from genome assembly GCA_030553155.1 of Nippostrongylus brasiliensis. NCBI lineage: Eukaryota > Metazoa > Nematoda > Chromadorea > Rhabditida > Heligmosomidae > Nippostrongylus > Nippostrongylus brasiliensis. The sequence continues at coordinate 23,906,953 of CP130733.1, read as the reverse complement.
AACCGCATAATCTGCTTACAGATTCCTCGGACACGGTATGCCATATAAAGCTACAGCTCATGAGGTGAATTTGGGCAACACCACTGTGCGAAATATCGTCTATGAATGCTGCCGTGTTATTTCTGAAGGTTGTTGGAAAGGGCTCTATTTGAGTAGTATCAGAGGCCTGGGAAACGCAATTTATATAGCTCGTAAAGCACGTTAGGCTCTCCACGAGGGTGAGACTTCAACTCATCTAACATGCCTGGGTGGGCTGGACAGCAACGACAATAGATGTCGATTTCCTCTGATGACCTAGTCTGCTGAACCATACCGATTTTATCCACACCCCAAATCAACCTGTCGTGCGCGGCGCATGTGTAACGACCGAAAAGCCCAGTGTTGATAATGGAAAGAAGTTTACCCTACGTCTTTTAAATTCAGGGAGAGATTCAGATTTCCAGACTTCTGATACTACCTATAGAGCATAGTATAGCGCATCTAATTTTTTCTCAATGATCCATTTGTTTACTTTTTCAAGATCATCACGACGAGGCCTTTCACCCTGTCACTGAAGAAACTTGGCGAAGAAGCGCTCAACACTTCCACAATGCTTTGAAATACCCTAGAGGAGTAGGATGCGTTGATGGCAAGCACGTAAGATGCAGAGCATGTTATACATCTCCTAGAGCCTCATTACTTTCGCCTGGATCATGCTAAATTGTAATAGGCTCCAGACAATAGCGGAAGCACTTTTTACAACTACAAATACTTCCTTCCAATCGTTTTGTTAGCCGTTGTAGACAGCGAACATCGGATTCTAGGTTACGACTTAGGAGGGAACGAACGCGAGAGTGACTCAGGTAAATAGTTTCACACAACCCACAATGATCCCCATCATTTCATAATATTTAGGCTTGTTTCGGACTTCAGATTTGAAGCGTTGGTTGGAGGCATCTAGAAGGATTTTCCCCCACGGAGACGACCTTTGTGGAGAGGCGAGGTTGATTGACCATGTACTTACGAACGGTAGATTTGGCCAAAGCACATGGATGCAGAGGCCTTTTCGGCAAGCCGAGGTGGCCAGCGATCCCCTGAAGGCGCATTTTAATGACATTTTTAGCTCGTTAGTCGCTTCTTATTCCTCCTGCGTATGTCCTCATTTTATCAGGGCTAGGCGCATCGCCGAAAACGTCTTCGGCATCCTGACGTCACGATTTCGTATATTCTACCGTCCGCTCGCAGGTACTGGAGACCACTGCAAACTACTTATCGCCACAACCTTGGTATTAGTCCACAACTAAAAAATATACTCTAAATCCATGACTGCACTGTACGACTGTCAGGCTTGCTCTACCCACTTCAGATTACCTCTAGATGTGCAGTAAGTGTAAAATCTGCAGTATTAGCGAATTCCCAGTTTCGAAAAAAGTCAAGTCTCCGATGTAGCTCGTTAATGCCCATTGGACAATATTGGACAATCACAGTTGTACATATCCATACCTCCCAAAAAAGCAGAAAACCAATGACGAGAAAAAAAGACGCCAACTTAAAGCGCAGGAGTAGGTAAATATACAATGAACAGGGAAGGTGAAACTTAGCAGCATCAACAATGTATGTCTGCGTAGGACACACATTAAAGGACTGCGGGTCCTTTAATATGCGTCCGACGCAGATCAGTAAGCGCCTTCGTTGCAACCGCGCATTGCGTCGAACGCATTAGGCTCTTTCAAGGCAGACGTCATCCGTCAAGCGTCGTGCGCTGGGGTTTCGCCGCTCGGTTCGCCGCGAACTGCTCGTAATGTCCGGCGCGTCCCATGGCCAACGCGACGTCGATCGGACGAGTTACTCGTAATGACGCGTGATAACCCGATCAACCGATGACGCTGACCTACCTATCCTTCATCACACACGCGTCACGCGTCACTTTATCGACGCGTCGTCTGAAAGAGCCTATTCCATTGCGCTGCGAGAACTGGTCCTGGCCAACAGTGCCTGTAGAGCGGGACGGGTCCCGACACGATAACGTGCGGACAGTGCCTGTTGTCCGCACTGTCGCACCTGCATTTTCGTGTGTCGATGCGTTAGTAAGCGCGAGCCCTAAGTCAGCGGTGAATAATTGCGTTCGAGTTACCGCGCTGAATTTTGGTACCATTTTTGTTCATTCAATTTTCCTCAATTTAAGTATGTGATGGTATGTTGTTTTTGGGATCTGTGTTTTTGTGTACTTTTTGTGCACAACATCAACTTAGTGATGTTGTTTTGTTGCTCTCGTTGTGATTTCTAAATTTCCTAGAAAACGTTAAATTTCTTAAAAAAAAGAAACTCCTTACCAGCGGTATATATCTCCAGCATAAGTCAGGTTATTGGAGCATCAGCATCAACTTCATCTCCATTATTCCACACAGGACCGTATATTCTTGCCAATCTCCATCAACTGTAGTTGCCGAAGGAAACGCGATGTACTGCTGCGCTACTCTCTTGAATTTCAGTCGTCATCACACTACCGAAGACGTGGTTTTCAAAGTATAGTCATCGGGCGATGTGCATCGACGACACCTACAACGTAACACTGTATTGCCTCCGTTTAACGGCAATACTGGTCGTCGACGAATGGGATCGCGGTTTACCAACCGCCTTCCAGTTATACAGGGTGTGCAAAAATTACCCGTGCACCTAAACATTTTATTGTTTCTGAATGTTGTTAGGAAATTTCCCGATTCTCTTGCCTAGTACATGTTGACTGGACGTTGTGCAACTCATACGTACTAGAGTACGAAACGGTCAAGCGTTTAAACCACCGAGTTGCTATTGTCGAACTTCATAAGGCCGGGGAACCAAACGAAGAACGTTGTGAGGATCCTCTCCGTGCCCCGAAGAACGGTTCAGGATACGGTGAGACGCTACAAGGAATTGAAGACCGAAGAGGGTAGAAAAGGAAGAGGACGTCCCACGTCAGCTACGAACCGGAGAAATGTGAAAATCGTGAGAGAAAAAATCCGAAGGGACGCCATGAGGTCGATGCGACAGATGGCGAAAGACGTTGGAATAAGCGTGGGCTCAATGAGAACGATGGTCAAGAAAAGCTTCAGAAGTACCCCTATCGTCTGCAGAAGTGCCAACTCCTAACGGTTACCATGAAGAAGAAAAGAGTGGAAAGATGCAAAAAGTTGCTGCAGCGATTCACGGTGGCACGCGCTCGTAACATAGTCTTTGCGAATGGAAAACTTTTCACATTGAACCCGGTATTCAACTCCCAAAATGAGAGGATTTTTGGGGATTCACTTGCTGATGCTACGGCCAGAAGCCGACTTCACGAAAGTGCGAAGAAGCCCCAATCCGTTATGTTATGGGGAGGAGTCACATCTTCAGGGAAAACCGCACTCGTTTTCGCCGAAGCTGTCTTGAAAATCAACGCAGCAATTTACAAAGATATTCTGATAAACTTACTCAAGCCGTGAGCCGATTCACGCTTCGAAAAAGAAAACAGGTGTTTCCAACAAGATTCAGCACAAGCGCACAAGGCGAAGATGGTCCTGGACTGGTGTGCCGGACTTCATCGCACACAGAGATTGGCCCTCTAGTTCTCCGGGCCATAACCCGATGGACTATTCTGTGTGGGCCATCTTGGAGAGAAAGGTGTGCTCTACCAGGCATCCAAATTTCGACTCTCTCAAAGAAGCGCTTCTGAAATCCTGGGACGAAATTGATGAGACGTACCTGCGTGCCACATGCGAAGCGTTTGTCGGACGTCTGAAGAACTGTGTGAAGGCTAAGGGCGATCATTTTAAAAACCGTTAGTGCACTTTGAATTGTCATGTTTGTGGTTGATATTTTTGTTTGTTAGAATTGATCTTCGAAGCTTGATTTCAAAATGCCAACAAATTTTTAGTGCACGGGTAATTTTTGCACACCCTGTATAACAAGTACCATTCTGCAAATTTTTTATAGCAATGGACCCATGCGATATTTCATTTGGTTTAGGATTAGAATGCCGGATGCCGCGACCCTATTCGAGGAAACCAAGAACACCACTCCAGCTTTCGATCCAAAATATTTCATGACGGATGACCGAAATACCTTTTACAATTTCTTCCGCCTGGTATTTCCGCGGTCAAGGGCTCCAAAGCTGTTGTGCGTGTTCCACGTCCTCCAAGCGGTGAAGGAAAACTGCGCAAAAAAGTTAAAGGAGGTACATGGGTTTTATTCTACCTCATCTTGAGCTAGTCCCTTCACGATTTGTTTTATAGAGTGGCAGGACATCGTTTGTGGTTTCAACAGTTCGAGAATTGTGCAGACTATCTAGCCCCAGCTGAGTTCTCGACGAATCATACCACCCTGATAACGACAGTTCAGTTCGCGGGATTCGCCAGACGCACTTTGTGTGCTAATAAAACCATGGTTATCGAGATATCCCACAAGTGACTCAAACACGAATTCGTAAACGCGAGACGCAGCATGTGATTAGATGCACTGGTTGAGATCTTCATCACCCCACCCAGTATGGAAGAAGACCGGGCGAAAAGGATATCCAGCTTCATTTTTTTCTTCAAGATTCGCAGATTGCCGTGAACACTTTAAATGGCCAGAGTGTTGAACTGCGGCCGCAGCAGACTGCTCAAACGCCATGCCGCCCATACGGAAGCAGTTAAGCGCAACGGAAATAAGCCGGAAGCGGTGAAGGTATTGGAAGAGGGCCGATGGTGTGTCACTGATAACAATACACATCAACACATAAGGCAATGCACCTGCATTTGTAATGAAAAGGTAGCACTTGTCGCTAATATTTTTCCTCCCAATGTAGAAATTGCGTACTTCAGTATAACAACCACTGCGAAGCATGTGGTGCGTGTCCCTACGGATTCTGTTGCAACTGTGTTCACTACTCTGCAGGAGTCTCTTGTGTCCATATTCATGCAGTAGTCATACGAGCTCCCGAAGATGACTTTTTCAATAACTTATTGTTTGTGGTAAATGTTGCTTAATCTCTTTTTAGTTTGCAGGGTTTCTTGACGATGCTCTAGAACTTGATGACGAAGTTCCCATAGCAGCTGAAATGCAGGTGGAAACTTCGGCATTTGATCACGAGAACACGGTCGATGTGATGGAAACTTTGAACGCGTAATTTAGTCTTCACGAGGACAACTACAACGAAATCTTTACATCAACAAAAACAATATGCTTTAACATTTATATTAAAATTATGAACAATTGAAACTGAAACATTAATGGAAAATAAGATGTTAATCCGCTGTCAGACATTGCTAGCGATGTCAATGGTATTGTCTGACTACGGAACGGTGGGCATGAGAAAAGCAGAGGCAATTGAAAACAAAGCAGCGTCGGATATTATGGCTATACTAATCAACCTTCCTACGAGTAGCCAGAAAGACCAGAGCTAGCTCGTCGATCAGACCTCCAAGCTGTCACTTGCCAAACCATACGCCAATCAGGTTGCAGAAGTTGAGCTGGCTTTCTTCAAAACTGTTTAGTTGCCCAGTGCATGTACAAATTTATTACAGCATGCTGCCCTGAGACCTAAAAACACGCCAGAAAAAAGACAAAAGTTGGACCACCTGGGCGTTGATGAGATTCTGTGCTGCATTATATGTTATCGGCGCATTCCGCACAGCACTACCGAAAACGAGATCGACGAGTGGGTCAAATGTTCGCTCTGTGGAACATGGGCCTATGAAACGTGTGCGCTGGAACGATCGCCCTGCCCCCATGACAGCGGCAACTTTATGTGTGCACGAATTGTACAGCTATTCATTTCATCTCTCTTCTAATGTACTACAAGTTTCGACATTGTTTGCTGTGTTTTTTCATCCCTGTACTACTGTATTTTTTATCCATTCGCCCATTGTTTATTCTGTAATTCTGCAAAATGTAGCGCAATGTACATACCGTAATATACATATTCTGTTCTTTTGGAATGTTTTGTAAGGTAACTAGCTGTGTTTCTCGCAAATAATGCACGACAACGACTCCGTCACAGTTCTGATAATTGTACTTCGAACGCAAACATCACAGCGAAAAATAAAGTAGAGCTCCTGAAAATCCTAATCCACCAACATTTCTGAATATTCTACTAATCCACCAAGACTTTTGAAAATCTTATTAATCCAAAAACGAATACAAATACACGAATTGTTACGATTCGTTCATGTTCAGAATTGTGGCCCCAAAGAGGACCGCTGTGTCGGTTGAACGACAAGACCACTTTTCGTAATGAAACTCAGCGCTGTAAAACAGCTATCGATGGAATATGCCCTGTTGACCACTCAAATTATGATGCACAAAAGGTTTCGATCACCTAAGAGAACATGAAAGCATCTAAAACTAGACACACCAGGTTCTGATCGCATTAGGGTCTTTCAGACCACGCGTCGAGAAAGTGACGCGTGACGCGTGTGTGATGTAGGATAGGTAGGTCACCGTCATCGGTTGATCGGTTATCACGCGTCATTGCGAGTAACTCGTCCGATCGACGTCGCGTTGGCCATGGTGTACTTGCAGACCATGCATTTTCTTACACGCGTATTTGGCAAAGCGCTTTCAGCGCTGCTCATTGCTCATTGGCAGCGCTGCTCATTGTTCATTGTTTCATGTTTACGTTTCTATTTCTACTATTTTATGTTTTTGTTGGCTTTTATTTCGTTAGAATGTGATTCGTTTGCCCAAACATGACATTTCAGGCGCTGGAACGTCTCAAGGAGGCTTACAGCGTGAAAAATCGTCTAAATCAGTCTAAGAGGGAGGAGCTGGCGTTAATTGAGCAGGCCTACGATAATCCTCACGAAGCCCTTTCCCGTATTAAACGTCATATGCTCACGCAGAGGGCCTTCAAGGTAGATTTGTTTTCAAACGGTTATAGTGGATATTTTCTTGCATTCAGGAAGTTGGAATTGAATTCATGGATCTGTACACGCATCTGATACCTGTCTATGATATTGAACCACTAGAAAAAGTGACTGATGCGTATCTTGACCAGTACTTGTGGTACGAGGCCGACAAGCGAAGGTTCGAATGCTTTCGAATGCTTTATCTAGCGATTATCTATTCGTTTTGTTCATGAGTAGATCGGATTGCTACTGTTTTTATTGTTTATTTCATTTTCTGTGAAATTAGAACAAGATGAACTTGATATGCGGAAATGTGTGTGCAAATCAAGAATCAGGTTCATAATCAAGTAATCGCTCTAGGCGAAGTATAAGCCACATCGGTGCAGTTCAATCGAGGTGTGATTTTTGACCGAAATTCGAAAAAGCAAGATTAGGAGTTAAAATCCCTCCGACCTGATGACTGTCGTAAGATGAGTAAGGCCGAATTTTCCAACACCTTGGATCTTTCGCTGACCCACTAATGGGCATTCAGCAGTAACATGCAACCTGGATGTTAGTTCCAATAGTGGAAATGATATCTCATTTTACCAATGAGGTATACTTTCTTGACGTTCGTTTCCGTTCAAGAAAGTGTGTTGATTCTTATGTCATCATGAGAAATAGCATACTAATGCTCGTTGAGCCCTGAAAATTCTAGATATTCTTCTAAAAAGGGCTGTGTCAAGAGTTGGGTGTCACCAAGGAAGATAAATCGTTGTTCGCTCATTATCAACTATTCGTGAGGATTCTTCGATCTTATTGAAGCTTCATTTAGACCCGGATCGGACTCGTATGCTTACGATAATCCATGGCCAAAGCTCAATGGGGGTCGTTTTGATTGGCTATTCGGCGACGGGTGGAGAAGACCGCTTGCTAAGGATCAAGGTGCTAAGATGGTAAGCTTAGATAAAGTTTTTTGGCATTCGAAAGTGTAAACGACTTTTATCGTTGCTCTTGGTTCGCGAAGTATTTCTAGTTGGTGCTTCCACTTCACTTTATATTTATTTGTAGCGCCGCGAATGGATTTGGTTCGGACGTGTGTCTCACGACGAACACAAGGATTGGCTGAAATTCCATCAGGTTAGTAGCGTTTTTATAGTTATCGTCCTGGTGACTCTGTATCACCCAGCTCATCTAGTACTCGTTGGTATCAGCGAAATAAACCAGGCTCTTCATTCCTCGAAATTTGAAATTGTTTTGATTATGATTGGTACATCTCCTTTAGACAACCTTCCTCCTTTTCACTGTTCTCACTACGTGGGTCACATGCTGGATTATGTTCGCACGTCCCGACTGGTGAGTTTCAATGCCGTTTTTATAACTTCTTTTTTTCGTTTTCGATTTGACGTATGCGCGCTATTCACGTCTTTTTTGGCTGATGCTGAGTTTCGACGCGTATACCTGGTCAATTTACTCTTGTTATAGCTTTATTGTGTTTCTCATGCCGATGCAGCTAGCAACTTGTGCCTGATAGCCAATAGTCTAATGAAAAACTGGTTGCTGGACGTCGTAACCATCAGCATTTACCTTCTGCGAATATACGTCTACTTGTAAGCATATCTACTATGTAGGAAATGACTTTTCGGTACATCTGTTTGTTGTGTAGTGCGCGTCGTCGTTCGTTACCGTATAGGATCGTGGTCTTATGCTGAATCGCAGGCGAATCCTCTTATGCCAAACCGGATTAAGATGCTAGAATGGTTGCTCTCTTTGTGCAGACGTAGTTAAAAATCGAATACGTAAAGAACAGTATTACACTCGAGGTATTTTAGGCCTATGGGCCGCGAGTGGGCACTCCGAGAAGCTCATTTGGAAATTGTCAGGCGAGAAAAAGCCGGTCTCCCGCTGATCAGTCCGGACCTTATTCCACGGTTAGTCGAGAGAAAGCGTCGTGCTATTTCTCTTTGTCTCTTGATTTACTTTTGGTTTACCAAACTATAACTGTCTCTGGGCAGGTTTTCAGCAATCACGAATCTTATTACTTTTCACTACAGAGGTTTTACTCCTGCTTCTCGTGGTGAGCTGCAACAGATTGTTCAACAGCTGGAAGGAGAGAACTTTGGCAAACCGCCGAAGCCGTTTCGAGAGCTACCAAAAAGAAGAGGATACAAGGTGGGCAGAAATTCTATTGAAATAGGTAATAGGCAAAGGTAAAGTTTTCGGTGTTGATCGGTCTCTATGGAGGCATGGTGACAACGTTTTGGTTAAAAAAAATGACTTGCGTTCGCAGGCGCCATACCAAGTCATTGTCTTCACCTAAGGATTAAGAGATGCGAATGTGGACACTGGTTCAAGGCTATCGATGCTTATCCGGAATCCGTCTAAACTAGTCGTTCGCATCATCGGATCATCGCCAATTACGACCCAGAAGAGGCGATTCTCCTAAGAGCTGAGCTCAGCTCCAGAGTGGCCAGCATCATGCAGCATGTAGTAAGTAGAAGAAGGGGTAGGCCGAATTTAGATGATGACAGGAGTTGTGGATCGGATTGATGACTGATGGTGTTATGTTATGTTGTTACTGTTATGTTTCATATCATATTCTAATCTGTACATATTGTTATTCTTGTTATATTGCTTGTTATTATTCGTTATGTTCCTCGATCTCATCTTCTTAGAGACACTTATTGTTGTTCTGTATATTGGATAATTTAGGTGATGACAAGAGTTGTGGATCGGACTGATGACTGTTTGTTATTTTACACATATTGTATTATACATATTGTTATTCTTGTTATATTGCTTGTTATTAGTCGTTATGTTCCTCGATCTCATCTTCTTAGAGACACTTATTGTTGTTCTGTATATTGGATAAATCCGCTAACACTGAGCTTCTATACAGCTGTATACATGCATGTGTAAACAATAACATACCTACACATACATGCTGCAATTCTTTATATGATGAACACATCTACTGAAGGCGCTTATTTAGATGGATAGCATAGATTTCACTGCAGAGCTGTTAGTTCTCGAGGCTCTCACATTGATTCTGGACCTGGACGATTCGGATCACCGTCGGACTTACGTCAACCCAGCCCACGTCCCATTTTTGGACACTAGGTTTAGGATTTTCGACTCGTATTTATGTAGTCTGAATCCCTCCAGTTTCTACACGTACGTCCGCCTGTATCCCAACGAGTTCGAGGCCCTTCATGACAAACTCGCGAGGAAACTTTCGCACATAGTGTCACATAGGGCTCCAATTCCTTCACGTCAGAGACTCTGCATATATCTAAGGTTACTTTTTGGTGCTCTATTTATTCGTACGTCTCCAGGATTATCCCATCATTTCTAGGTTCACAGGACATGGAAGCTCGTTCTCCAATCTTTCAGGGGAGTTCGCAATTGGAATATCAACAGCGTGCACAATCGCTCACGAAGTAGCACGAGCGATTATAGATGGTGAACATCGCTCAACTCCAATACGCACTCAATTCGAGATGAACCTCATCTATTTTCAGAGCTACATGATTGTGCATTCCCCACGCCCAATGCATCAACATGGGCGATGGCCTTGGAGGGATTCCGGACTCGTTGGGACTACCCCGCAGCAATGGGAGCGCTGGACGGCAAACACATTGCTTGTGTGGTGGGATGACATGATCCCCCCAGTCTGACACCCTATCTTTTACTTTACGTATTCCAGTGTCCAAAAAGAAGTGGCTCCCTTTTCTATAACTACAAAAATTATTATAGTATTGTGTTATTGGCCCTCGTCGACGCCAATTACAAGTGTGTGCTCTACGACCTAGGTATGGTCCACTAATATCAAATCACGTTAAACTACACGTGGCCAAGCACCCATTTCATTTTTAGGGGCTGCGGGCAGATCATCTGATGCTGGGGTTTTTATGACTAGTGAAATGAAAACCTTCTTGGAGGATAATGATGGCGACTTCCCTGTTCCAGTGGATTTGGATGGCATGGGAACGGTAACTCGCCTCGAAGTTATCCATACACTTCATAAACAAAAGTTCTCTTCGCCAGGTTCCATGCCATTTCCTTGTCGATCAGGGATTTCGCTTAACTACCCGGTTTCTACGGCCGTACTCCAACGCAGAAGCCGCGTATGACTCGAAAAAAAGATACTTTAACTATAAAATGAATAGGTAATATAGTTGGTACGCGTGAACACATGGTACAGGCACCGTTGAAAATGTGATTACAGCGCCCGAAGGGTTGTGGAGAATTACTTCGGGATACTTGCTGGGAGATTCCGCCTACTACTTAGGAGAGTTCATGGAACGCCAGAACACATCAAAGACATCGTGCAGTCCCTGATGGTAGGTCTTTGAAACACGTATTTTGATAAATTAGATCATTTATCACTCCTTTTCAGATTCTCCACAACCTTCTGGTGGATGCTATCGGTGGCGACACTGTTGTTGGTCGCTATTCTATTAACCCGGTACAAGATGACAACGCCCGTTTCGATGACGTTGATCGCACTACTGACGATGCCAAACTCTTAAGGGATACTATGAAAGATTATTTTTGTATTAGGGATTGCATTAGGTGACGTGACTTGATCATAATATCGCCTGATGGTAAAGTTTCCATTTGATTCTTTTTTTTCGCAAATGAACGATAATCATTCCATAGGAAGCTGAATTAGTCAAAATGGAAACCAATACTTTTAGGCGATTTATGACCGACTCGGTTACTAATTATTAACTGATGTTGATAGCTTCTATGTCGTTCTGTTGTTGGTGTTTACTTGATTTTAAAGCTCACCATTCTGTATTGTTCGTTTTGAGTTCCAAGTAACTAAATACTACAACATCTGTGGTTTCTAACTACAATAAAAATATAATGTTAATGAAAATGTGAGTCAATGAGTGTCAATAGAATGTTTTGTTTGAACTGGCGGCTGGTGTGTTTGTGCTGTTGTTTATGTTGTTGTTTTAGCCCGTGTTTAGGACAGTTGTGTTGTGTTCCATAGAAATAGTGTTGTTCATTCCCTCAATCCAGGCCATTTTAGTGAGTGACCATTTGAGTCTAACAAAGGTCACTCATTAAAACGGCGTGAATTATGACAATAAAAAACACTACAAATCTACAACAACAACAATCTCATGGAAACTCCCATGAATTCGAACACAACTACACTTAACATGGGCTAAAGCAAAGATACAAACCTATAAAGCACATTATGCAAAGAATCGTTCCACCAGCAATGCCATAAACGCTTAAAAAAAGACAAAACATTTCAAGCAACCCCTCAGAAATACTCCGATCAGCTGACTTTTCGCCTAGTGTTCTGTGTGCGCCGCACCACACGCGCCGGACATTACGAGCAGTTCGCGCGCGGCGAACCGAGCGGCGAAACCCCAGCGCACGACGCTTGACGGACGACGTCTGGCATGAAAGAGCCTATTAGCACTGTCGCTCATGACCCGTTACCGGTCATCTCGTACACGAGACAGCGAGCCAAGGCGGCGCGCGGTTTTTTGCACGCCGTCTGACACCCTCTTGCGCTTCGACGTACCCTCTACTGGCACCATCGACGTCTGCCGCACTCCGCAGCAGGGACGCTCTGTATAGGGTCGTGCTCAGTCGACGACCAATACGACACGATAATTATAAGAGATAGCGGGCGGTGTCGTATTGGTCGTGTCGCGCTTGTCGTATACGACAGGTGCGACAAGGCATTTGCGTTGCCGAAGTTGTCGTATACGACGAGTACGACACCGCGTGTGCGGCGTCCTGTCGTACGTGGTTGTGTGGAATTGCGTGCGAGAAACACGCGCTTTTGCACCAATCCTTTTCTCTTTTTTCCTCGCTAGAAAATAGTATTTGTTGATTTTTACGTTGTTTCACCCTTTTTTTGAACCATCTTGAATTACTTGCTTTTGTTTGCGTGTGTCAGAGCATTTCCACGTCGTTTTTGCTACTTTCTTGCTGTTTCAAGCTCCCTAATAGTTTTTTGTCTCAGGAAAAAGAAAAAGAGCACAGTTTCTACCTATCTCTGCATTGTTCAGCCTGTTATTTTTGGTTTGTAAGATATGGTGAGTTCAAAAGCAGATGGAAATTTATTTGAAGGTGCTGGCACGCACGTCTTACCATCCACGCGCAATGAAGGAGGTAAAGGCAGATATTACTCCACTGGAGACAAACATTGTTCAATCTGTGCCGCGTAAGTACAGATATCTACGAGTTCGCCGCGTCCTAGGATCAGATACAGTACTCTACAGATAGACGCGGGCCGGCACCATACGACGTTGGACAGACCGCCAACGTCGTACTTTGATTCAGGAGGTGGCTGCGATTTCACAGCTGTGGAATCCCAGTGAACCTTTATACAAATACAGGCAGAACGACGAGCAATGGCCAAGAGTCGTCAATAACGTGAACGTGATACACGGATCATCGTGGGATGGTGAGCACAACACATACACAACAACATAGCTCGCAGTATCACACTTTTCAGAGGGATCGGTTAAGAAGAAATGGAAAAATCTGAGGGACTGTTTCATGCGGAACCACAGGGCTCTAATGACAGTTCCTACAGGATCAGGGCGTGCGGCAGTCCCTCAGAAATGGAAATTCTACGACGAGATGGTTTTTTTTGCAAAGTCTCGATACGGAGTGAGTCGTAAACTGCTCTGGTCTTGGCGTTCTACTGTGTTAATGACGCCTTCTTATGTCCAGGATGAGGAGGGCTAATGCGAGGCCCTCCTCCAGCCACACGACTGATTACACGCAGCCTTCGTCCTCATCCGATGCCCCGCCCTCTCCAGTCGCCACTGGATCCCTTTCAGGAGGAACTCGTTTGTTTCCTAGCAGTCATCTGCCAGGACTTTCGCTACTATAAAATTTCTCTACTAGTAGTCATTGGAACGTAATGATCTCATTTCAGCGCTGGAGAGGCTTCTAGAGGCGTTCCAGAAAAATCGTGAGGGAGGAAGCCAGGGCTCACAAAGGAACGCGTGGACTTCCTGGGGTAGATTTTTGTCGCAATGCAACTGAGTCAGGCTAATGAGGCATCTTTCAGTCGAGAGCATCGCTAACACCATGCAAAACATGGAGCGCTACGAGCCGGAGGAGGTGATGCTCATCAAGGCCCAAGTGACCGCCCTGATTTACATAAAGGAGGGGGAAGTCCTGTCTCGACATATGGGGAGGCGTGCTCAGGAAGACAGGCGTTGAAGGTTATTGACGACTCTTGGCCATTTATTGTTGTTCTACTGTACTTGTTTTGTAATTATCTTTGTTTTTGTATTCACATGTACTTATTATATTCTTATTATTATTATTATTATTATTCATACTATCAGTATTCTTGTTGCTCATATTAACCTCATACTTTCAATATTCTTGTTGTTTTTGACTACTTGTTTGTTTATAATTTATTTCTATTTCTGACAAAATGTTCAGTTTCTTACTATCCTACTTACTGATAAAATTGATAACACTGAGCTTGTCTACCTCCCTACATGGTGTCACAACAATACCTATACTTCAAGCCATGAGTGTCCATGAGTAGAATACTATTGGCATCGCATGTAATCCCTTTAGATAGACTGCATCGACTTGGGTGAGGGGCGTTTCGCACGAAACCCTAATTGTCAACTAACGACGCGCGCAAGGTGACAGTACCTGCGGACCAGTGGAGAGTTCACCGCGCGCACCTACACCCTGGCTCTCGCCGCACGCGATCTTGGCTACGGTCGAGCTCCTCGTTAGGGCGATGGTGACCGGACGGACGAGAAGAGTCACCAGATCGACCAGATCGAGGGCGAGAACTACCGTTCGCCTATGCAGAGGGAGCGTAAGGCACTGTAAGTAGTCGAACATGCACAACACCTACACATGCCTATATCAGAATTTTTTGCTCTATTCAATAGGCTCAATTCCATTTATGAAAGACCGTTGAGAACACAATTCCGTGCCAAAATTGCATATGGGTTTCAATTAGGATTCTTTCCAGTTCATATTGCATATAATAAATAAATATTGCACGCCTCGGCATCTTGATACAAAATTCCGCAAAAGAGGTTTCCATGAAGTTCATGTTCTGCAAATTTTCCCTGTTATTTTCCGTTGCAACGTGCAGTTTGCTTTCAGGTGCTTTCAGGTTTGGAACTCTCAAGAGTTGATAAGAGTGGCCAAATCGGAGTGGTCATATCCTAACGGATCCTTCAACAAACTGCGACGGCTATAAATTTTATCTTTTTCTAAATTAAAAAATAGAAACTTTTGAGTTCAGAGTTGTGCTGCTTTCAGCGTATGCAAAAAATAGATTCCTGGCGGTGTTTTTTTATGCAATTATGGAAAAAATTGTGTTCTCAACGGTCTTTCCTAAATGGAATTGAGCCTTTTGAATAGAGCAAAAAATTCTGATATAGGCATGTGTAGGTGTTGTGCATGTTCGACTACTTACAGTGCCCTACGTGCCCTCTGCATCGGCAAGCGAAGCTCTCGCTCTCGATCTAGTCGATCTGGTGACTCGTATCGTCCGTCGGGTCACCATCGCCTTAACGAAGAGCTCGGCCGTAGCCAAGATCGCGTGCGGCGAGAGCCAAGCTGTAGGTGCGCGCGGTGAACTCTCCAATGGTCCGCAGGTACTGTCACCTTGCGCGCGCCGTTAGTTGGCAATTAGGGTTTCGTGCGAAACGTGCCTCACGCAAGTCGATGCAGTCCATCTAAAGGGCACACAACGTCGCATCATGGATATTGTCTGATTTGCACCAAGTCTCGGTAATACAAACTACAAGGAGACGCCGGGAGAAGAGGAAATGAAGATCAGGGATCTTGTTACATATCGATCTTGCATTAAAAAGAATGATCTTATCAGGTATATTGGATTTCTCAAAGGGCCGGTATGGGTTTGGATGAAATTTGGTACTCGAGGGCTCATTCGAAAGAGGTCGAGATGAGATGGCTTCACTCTACAATTGAGAGGAGAGTGTTGAATTTGAGGCCTGCGTGCGGCCTTCGCGACCCCCAAGAGCAGCAGGTCGTGAACCAGCCACACTCTGAGAAGGGACTGGTTGGCTACTTGAAGCAGTCATTTGTCCTCTAGGAAGCTCCCGAGGAGACGACAGCTTAACAATTTGGAAATCAGGAACTACGGAGGCTAGCCTACCTTCTCTAGCATTGCGCTCGCCCGCTTCTTTGCGTATTGCCCTATCCAGCATCAATTGGTCGGTGGTGTAATCGCGACGAGCAAACGAATGAGTGAAACGTTGTGTGAGCGATTGGCGGCCTGTCTTCATATGCGCCAGAAGTGAATCGCGGAGCTCCTGGTTGGGTAGAAATATTTTCATCAGTCTACCTTGTTCTCCTGGTGCGCGAGGTTTCCCATGTGGGTGACGCTGCGCAGTGATAAGACCTCGATCGAAATTGGCGATCAACTCCGCATCCCCTGACGTGTGAACGACTTCTTTCAAAATTTCACGATCGAACCGTTTCGTCGCTTCCTCACTTCCCTTCTCTTCTATCCCTATCCAAGCAATTCGCTTGGACTTTCCTTCAATTGTGCCAGCGTTCGCTTGGAATTTGAGCAACGTAGAGTATAGCAGGCTCTTCTGGTCCAGTTTGGTCGATAATGCTGAGTTGATCTTCTCCTCCAAGGCATCAAGGCGGGCGAGCAGCTGGCGTTGATTTTCTTGAATGGCTTGGAACTGATCCACCAGACGATCCATACTTGTTCGAATTGAACTGGCGCACAGGTCGAAACGCTCTATCAGCATATTAGCCCAAAGAGGCATTTCACTCTCCCCTTCAGTCACCAAGGCTGCTGCTGAGGCTGACGTTTTTTTGCTGTAATTATTTCTTGGCATTTAGGAACAGCGCTTCAGAAGTAACAGTAATAAAACGACAGTAATATACACGAGGATGAGAAGCAGAGGAGAGGAAAAGGAGAAAAAAACGCGACTCAGAGAAAAGGTGACCAGAAAAAATCACGACCCAAGAGTAAAAACGTGAACCAGAAGAAAAACACAACCCAGGAAAAAGACGCGAATTAAGAGAAAGAAGTGACCCAGAAGAAAAAAAGAAAAAAACACGACCCATAAGAGAAAAGAAAAACATGAAGAAAAGAAAAACCCAAGAGAAAAATACGACCCACGGAGAAAAACGTGAACCACAGAGAAAAAACGACCCACGGAGAAGAACAACCTACGGAGAAAAACGAACCGAGGAGAAAAGCACGACCCACGGGTAATGATGCTGCGCCGCGACTGGGATACGACCGCGCCGCGTGGATAATGCGCGGTGCTGGAACAAGAAAAGATCGAAAAGTGCGCTGATTACGAAAAAGGAGGCGCACACAAGGCAGTGACGCAGAATGGCGCTAAACGCAGGAGAGAAGAAAATCATCCTGCTCAAATTCCAAGCGGACGCTAACACAATTGACGAAAAGTCCAAGCGAATTACTTGGATAGGGATAGAAGAGAAGGGAAGTGAGGAAGCGACGAAACGGTTCGATCGTGAAATTTTGAAAGAAGTCGCTCACACGTCAGGGGATGCGGAGCTGATCGCCAATTTCGATCGAGGTCTTATCACTGCGCAGCGTCACCCACATGGGAAACCTCGCGCACCAGGAGAACGAGGTAGACTGATGAAAATAACTCTACCCAACCAGGAGCTCCGCGATTCACTTCTGGCGCATTTGAAGACAGGCCGGCAATCGCTCACACAACGTTTAACTCATTCGTTTGCTCGTCGCGATTACACCACCGAGGAATTGATGCTGGATAGGGCAATACGCAAAGAAGCGGGCGAACGCAATGCTAGAGAAGGTAGGCTAGCCTACGTATTAGGTTGGTGCAAAAGTCTTGCAACACTTTTGCAACATTCTTCAGAATAACAGCAATTTACTGAAACAAAATCTCAGCAAACGATATAATCACCATTCATATATATGACTCTTCCCCATCTTTCCGGCAACTTCTCAGTTCCTCTCCGCCAGAACTCTAGGAGCTGTGACGAAAAAAATTGGCCGACCTCCATTTCCAGTTCGTCTCGGTTGTCGAATTCCATATATCGAAGGTGTTGCTCTAAGGACCTGAATAAGTGATAATCTGAAAGAGCAAGGTCTGGAGAATAAGGTGGGTGCGATAGAACTTCCCAGCCTAAATCCTGAATTTTCTCACGAGTCGCTCTTGCAACTTGAGGACGAGCGTTGTCGTGCAAGAGGTAGACTTTTCCCTTTCAGGGCGTTTTTATCGCATGACGGGAAATTCTACCGCACCTACCGTACTCTCCTCACCTTGCTGATTTAGATTATCGCTTATTCAGGTCTTTGGAGCAACACCTTCGAGATATGGAATTCGACCACCGAGATGAACTGGAAATAGAGGTCGGCCAATTTTTTTTCGTCACAGCTGCCGGAGTTCTGGCGGAGAGGAATTGAGAAGTTGCCCGAAAGCTGAGAAAGAGTCATATATCTGAATGGTGATTATATCGTTGACTGAGATTTCGTTTGAATAAATTGCTGTTATTTTGAAAAGTGTTGAAAGACTTTTGCACCAACGTATTAGTTCGTGATTTCCAAATTGTTGAGCTGTCGTCTCCTCGGGAGCTTCCTAGAGGACAAATGACTGCTTCAAGTAGCCAACCAGTCCCTTCTCAGAGTGTGGCTGGTTCACGAGCTGCTGCTCTTGGGGGTAGCGAGGACCGCACGCGGGCCTCAAATTCAACACTCTCCTCTCAATTGTAGAGTGAAGCCATCTCATCTCGACCTCTTTCGAATGAGCCCCCGAGTACCAAATTTCATCCAAACCCATACCGGCCCTTTGAGAAATCCAATATAACTGATAATATCATTCTTTTTAATGCTAGATCGATATGTAACAAGATCCCTGATCTTCATTTCCTCCTCTCCCGGCGTCCCCTTGTAGTTTGTATTACCGAGACTTGGTGCAAATCGGACAATATTCATGATGCGACGTTGTGTGCAGGGGCCGGTTATGATATTTACAGGTGTGATAGATCGGGTCCAATCACCGGTGGTGGTGTACTAGCTTTAGTGCGCCAAGATGTTTCCCACCACCGCCTCTTTACTCGTAATTTTTCCCCCTACTGTCAGTGTCTGTCTCTGCGCGCTGATTCCGAAGATTCGTTTGTTTGCATTATTTTGATTTATCGAAGCCCTGCATGTAGCATCTCCTATTTCGATCAATTTTTGGAAGCGGCTGCGGGCTTACTTCATGAATATCCAGATTGCCTTCTTTTGGGTGACTTTAGTCTCCCCTCAATTGACTGGAGAGGTGTAACATCCAGTACGTACAACCGTCAGGCGCGTGGTTTCCGAAATTTCTGCACCGAACACTCGTTAGTGCAGCTCGTGGACCAGCCTACTCATGGGGTGAATATTCTAGATCTGGTTGTTACTAATAGTAATATAAATTTGGTGCAGGATATCGCTGTTCTCCCACCATTCTCAACCTCCGATCATGGAACTATTTCCCTTACGGTTGCATTCGCTGCTCAAGAACCGAGTGTTGTCCGATACTGTTCCGACTATTTTAAAGGGAATTACTTCGCGATTAATGATGAACTACTGAATATCAATTGGCGGGAAACACTTTCCAGTTGCTCCACTGTTGATGAGATATATTCTACCTATGCAGTTATATGTCACTCTTTGATTCGTAAGTATGTTCCTCTGAGGAAGAGAGAGGCGCGGAGAACCCGATATCCTAAGTATATTCGTAGACTAGCAGCTAAGGTCCATAGATTATATCAGGCACGTGGCAACATTGGTCTGCAAAAGTATCTTCGTTATTCGAGGAAGCTTAAGCGAGTTTTGGCAACCTTCAATCTGAAAAATGAAGAAAAAATAGCTGCTTCCGACAATCCAAAGGTTTTCTATGGTTTTGTGAACTCTAAGATTAAACAATTGGGCAAGATCGGTACTATAATAAATGATCGTGGTGATCCGTGTAGATCTGATGTCGAGAAGGCTGAAGCGTTTGCGTGTTTTTTCGAATCAGTGTACACGAATCATCAAGATGTTCACCGACTCTGCCCCTCTTTCGTTGATAACAAGCTTGATTACCTAGAAATTAGTGGTGATGTTGTCTACCGAACGTTGACAAAACTTCCTCTTCGTAACTCAACGTCACCCGATGCTATTTCGTACGTCTTTTTGAAGAAAGCTGCACTGGGCTTGACATCTGCACTAGTTTTTATTTTCAATTGGTGTCTTCTTCATGGTCAAGTTCCGGCATTGTGGAAGACAAGTTTTGTTAAACCCATTTTTAAAAAAGGTGACAGAGCTAGAGTGAGAAATTATCGGCCAATCTGCCTTACCTCATCCACGAGCAAGGTCCTTGAAAGAATAGTTTGTAAGCAGATTCTCTCTCACCTCAAGAATCAATGTGTTATTTGCGAGAAACAACACGGTTTCTTGCCAAAAAAGTCCACGACCACTGCGTTAATATCCTCGATCTCCTTGTAGCAAAACGTTATCGATAACAAGGGATATGTTAGCGCATGTTTTATTGATTACACCAAAGCTTTCGATTCGATACCGTTAACTCTGCTTTCTACTAAACTTGAAGCCTATGGAATTAGTGGTGCTCTGCTTAGATTTCTTGAGGCTTTCCTCAACGGACGCACTCAGAGAGTTCTGGTTAACGGCTCTCGCTCGGCTTGTTACAATACAACCAGTGGAGTTCCTCAAGGGACCTGTCTGGGTCCACTGATGTTTCTACTGTACATTAGTGACTTGCCAAGCTCTCTGCCTAGTGGGGTCTATTGCTCTATTTATGCTGACGATTCAAAAATTTTTCAATTAATGATCCCAAGGCCCTTCAAGACGCCTTGGATGCCGTTTTTATTTGGTCCTCCAATTGGAAATTGAATATATCTCTGGAAAAAACGGCTATAATATGCTTGGGGCGCAATCATCCCTGAGCACAGTTTCGTTTAGGCGATTCTCAGCTCAATGTAGTCGACTCCATTCGGGATCTGGGTTTACTCTACTCCAACAAGCTTTCCTTTGAGGAATACATTGATAAAGTAGCGACCTCAGGATACAAAAGCTCCAATATTATACTTAAAGCCTTCTGCACTCGCAATTTTATAGCTCTATTTCGACTGTTCCAAACATACGTAAGACCCATTCCTGAGTATTGCACGCCAGTTTGGTCACCTTCGAAGAAAAAGTTCATCGATAAAATAGAGAGCGTGCTGAGAAAGTTCACTAAAATATTTTCGCGCGGATTGGTCTTTTTGAACTATCTTACCAGGAGCGTTTATATCGCTTGGGCAGTTGCTCTCTTCAGCTTAGGCGAGTCGTTTACGACCAGACTCTTTTATTTAAGATAGTTCATGGACTTGTTGACGTTAACCTAGAAGAACTCCTTAGGACCTCTGGAGGTGCGATTAGAACTAGAGGCCACATTTTTCGACTAATTACAGGGAGTGTGCATACTCAATTTCTATTGGACTCATTCCTCGTCCGTTCTGTCAGGGTCTGGAATGATCTACCTGAACAACTGATTATGAGCTCGTCTCCGAAAGTTTTTGCTCAAGGACTGGAACTGCTTCTCAAGCAGAAAGATTTCTTCTGAGGTGCGTTGTTCATTTTCTGGAACCGATGTTATTTCTCATGCTTACAGGTTTTCATTTTTTTGCTTGCGACTTCACGCGCTCCGTGGACCTGGAGTTTGGTTTTCGCGTCCATTGCCATTTTGGGTTTCCACTCATTCTCTTTTCTTCTCATTTTCTACTTTGCATTGACTAGATTTTTTTAAGGAGTCCCATACGATAGTGTAATATCTCTAGCCCACGTTTCAGAAATTGCACATTCTTCCTCAATGGACAACAACTTTTCGGGGTGCTGGTTTTTTTACTCCCTACTACCCTGCCGGTATTACATTTTCCATGTTTTATAGCTTTTCGAGTAACTCTTTTAGTTGGACATATTGATTTTCCGGCAAAGGACCTCCTAATTGGACTGCAGTCATCAGCGCTGTTTTTTTTCCTTGGTTGTGCGTGGGTTTGTCCTTTTGCAGTAGTATCCTTGCCCGTGAATCATTTTCTTTCCCGTGTGGAAGGCGTTTTGATTTTGTTGTAACTATTCGATTGGAAATTGTTCCTCGGGATGCAGGGTTGCCCTGTAAACCGATTACTAGATCTGAGTTAGTTGTGTGTGTTTTTTTTCTATGGGCATAGAGGACCTCCTAAATGGGCTGCCCTCATGAGCGCTTTACTGCTGGTACTCTTGTGCCCAGTCCTTTTGCAGTAGTATCCTTGCCCGAGAATCATTTTCTTTCCCGTGTGGAAGGCGTTTTGATCTTGTTGTAACTATTCGATTGGAAATTGTTCCTCGGGATGCAGGGTTGCCCTGTAAACCGATTACTAGATCTGAGTTAGTTGTGTGTGTTTTTTTTTCTATGGGCATAGAGGACCTCCTAAATGGGCTGCCCTCATGAGCGCTTTACTGCTGGTACTCTTGTGCCCAGTCCTTTTGCAGTAGTATCCTTGCCTTGATTCTCTTCCTTTTCAAGGTGTCAGAATATTTTCGAGTGTATTACAACTGCCAGTCGGTGGTTGGGATTATTAGCCTCACCCCCGTTTTGTGATGCCCATTGCTTTGACGTCCTGCTCGCTGCTTTTCCTGATTTTCTGTTTTACTCCTGCTTCATTTCTTTATGCTCGTACGTCTCTTTCTTGACTTTATTTGTTGAAACGTTTTTCTTCCTCTTTGTTTTGTTTTGTTATCTTCCTTGAACATTCTCACATAAGTCCGACCTCTTTGTTTTTGTTGTGTTGTCGGTTAATTTTTACACATATATTCTGTTGGACGTGTCGTAAATGAATAAATGAATGAAGACGCTTTTGGAGGAAAGTGAAGACGACTTCCCTAGTGACGTTAACTTGGAAGGACTCGGAACGGTAACCAGTTCTACACTTCTTTATGTGCTGTGCGGACACACAAATTCTTTTTCAGGTCCCGTGTCACTTTCTTGTGGACCAGGGATTTCGTCTCACCACGCGGTTTATGCGACCGTATTCCAATGCAGAAGCCGCGAGCGATTCAAGAAAACGTTATTTCAACTACAAGATGAACAGGTTATATAGTTCGAAACAGTTACGATAAGTGTCTTGATTATATGCGATTACAGCGCCAGAAGAGTTGTGGAGAATTACTTCGGAATCCTTGCTGGAAGATTCCGCCTTCTGCTCAGAAGGGTTCACGGGACTCCCGAAAAGATTAAAGACATCGTGCTATCTCTGATGGTAACATTCGATATTTCATCACTTTAAATCACACTATAGCAATGATTTCCTGGCTTTAGATTCTCCACAACCTCTTAGTCGACTCGATAGGTGGGCATGCTGTGGTGCGTCGATATTCCATGGACCCCGTTCGCGAGGACGAAGATAGTTTTGATGACACTGAACTTACTACTGACGACGCTAAACTAATAAGAGACACCATAAAAACATATCTTTGTATTAGAGATCATGTAAGGTAGAGCGAATAGCTGTTGTAATCATGGGAGAACGCTTCCATTTCACCCGCTTCTGCACAATAAGAGAATACTACTTTCAAGTTTAGCGACTACACAAATGGAAACCTCTCCATTACGCGGCTAATCGGTCATAATTCACTATTACTCTAATTGTTTCGACTACTTTGGTTTTTTTCTCGTTATTTTGCTAACTTCGTTGTTTACTCACCCTATACACAATAAACATTCACCAGAACTCATCAGTAAGGAGGTTCGACTTCCTTACTGATCAGCAACATGTCATCTCCTATTAAATCAAATTTGTTCCAACTTCGCATACAACAAACTGTACCTAACATCAAAACTATGGCACTATAAACATAGAAACTAACCACCACAACGAAGTTGAACAAAATTTAACAATAGGAGGAAATTAAAATGGCAATTTATACAAAAAATACGTTTGAAAAAAAAGAAAAACAACGACAGGGACGCCTATTCTATACCAAACATCTTCAAGGGGACCTGTTGGAAAAATGGCACACGTCAAACGAGAAACAACGAGGAAAAACAAGAAAAAACGAGAAAATAGCTAAAAAAATTAGCAGGGGTGCGCTCAAAGCAGCTGACGGCCCGCCTATCGGTTGCAGAGTACGCAATTTGCGGCCCCCGCAGCACACTTTACGCTCATTCGCGCGCGGCGAACAGTGCGGCGATTTGTCATGTCGCATTGGTCGTCGACTGAGCACGACCCTTATATCCACAATTAGACCCGTTGTGAGACCGTGCCTTTGACTGGGAAACACATAAACTCACAGACAGACAAAATATTAGGTTGTAAACCTTCCGATTGAATGTTTGCCAAACCTTGATTTTCCAAATATACTTCGTTGAAAAGGAAGTCAGTTGAGATATATAAGGAACAATGTTGTGTGGGTAACCTTTCGGCCATACTTTCGAAGCTTTCCCTATACTATAGGAAGCATTGTAGCTACGGTATATGAGCACTGAAACTCCTCTACGATGGAGTGAGTGGTGCTTCATGGTTCGACTTCAGTGGCGGCTATCAACCCACCCCAATCAGAGCTAGGTGTACTTGGCGGACCGGTTCATTCTCAAGCTCACCCATCTTCTTCTTTAACTTCCTAGGGCCACCATGTTCTGGAGGAATATACAGAACTCCTGACTCCATTACACTGCGAAGTTTCGGGCTCTGACACTGCAGCAGAACGCCCTATTCAAAGCTCATTGAACAGATTTTATTTATTTATTTATTTGCGGGCTCAGCTGATGAAGATGAGCCATACATTTGAATGAAACTGAATAAAACATCATGAAACGATACCAAACACGTGTTAAAGCAGAGGTAAAACAACAATAATCATATAAGCATAACTCAACTCAGCGATGCCTCCAGAGTCGGAAAGAAGGAACAATAATCAAATATAGTTGTACGTGATCGATTGAGTGAAGCCGAATAGCCAAGATGGTACAAGTTTATTTGGCTAACGTTTCGGCGAGTCCGCCTTCGTCAGAGCCTGGAAGAGAAAAGAGGAGTTTGTGAGATCATTCGCTCAAGACCAATTTCAAGTTTCAGCGGTGAATCAGAAGGCACCAAGAGAGAAAGACGAATCGCGGATAGGGTAAACACAACCAGACCTGGGCAAGTAGGACACCAATGCAAACCACAAGTTACCGGCAATACATATGGTAATGTGGCCACCCTAACGAGCCTCTGGCCGACTGTCCTTCGGGTCAAGCCCGCACAGGTCAGCGAATGCTGCCAGCTCCTGTGTCACCTCCACGCGTTCTTCCTTCCTATTGATCGTGGGGTTTCTCACGGCAATCCACAGCGCTTCGAGGGTCTTCCGCGCCGAGATTTCGGATTCGCGTGACAGTATCGCTACCGCCACCTCCACCATCGCGCCATCGTGACACCACAACCGATGCTCACCCAGCGGCTCCGATATATCGCACCTACGCAGCGTGCCCAAATGCTCCTTAACGCGCTCCCCAAGGGGTCTACCCGTCTCGCCAATATACTCCCCGTTGCAGACCGTGCACTTTATGAGGTATACCACCCCCGCGACCATGCAATCTCCCTCCTTTCCGTTTGGGCAAACTATGCACTGGTGAGTCCTACAGACAGAATCGTATAACCGATTCCTCACGAGCCGCCAACCGTATTGCCATCGAGAATGGGTACCCCGACCAAGACATGCCAAGAGGCCATCGGACTCCGGCAGTGGCGTCAAGGCGTAGACAGCTGAACGATAGCAGAATCGTTTTCAAGGTGCCGTTCGTCTCAGACGAAGTCGGTACTGAGATACGGAACTGCGTTCGCAAGGCTGGCCTTGATAACATGATCCGCGTAGTCGAAGTGCCGCCCTCCAATCTCAAAGCACGGCTCGTGAGGAATCGGTTATACGATTCTGTCTGTAGGACTCGCCAGTGCATAGTTTGCCCAAACGGAAAGGAGGGAGATTGCATGGTCGCGGGAGTGGTATACCTCATAAAGTGCACGGTCTGCAACGGGGAGTATATTGGCGAGACGGGTAGACCCCTTGGGGAGCGCGTTAAGGAGCATTTGGGCACGCTGCGTAGGTGCGATATATCGGAGCCGCTGGGTGAGCATCGGTTGTGGTGTCACGATGGCGCGATGGTGGAGGTGGCGGTAGCGATACTGTCACGCGAATCCGAAATCTCGGCGCGGAAGACCCTCGAAGCGCTGTGGATTGCCGTGAGAAACCCCACGATCAATAGGAAGGAAGAACGCGTGGAGGTGACACAGGAGCTGGCAGCATTCGCTGACCTGTGCGGGCTTGACCCGAAGGACAGTCGGCCAGAGGCTCGTTAGGGTGGCCACATTACCATATGTATTGCCGGTAACTTGTGGTTTGCATTGGTGTCCTACTTGCCCAGGTCTGGTTGTGTTTACCCTATCCGCGATTCGTCTTTCTCTCTTGGTGCCTTCTGATTCACCGCTGAAACTTGAAATTGGTCTTGAGCGAATGATCTCACAAACTCCTCTTTTCTCTTCCAGGCTCTGACGAAGGCGGACTCGCCGAAACGTTAGCCAAATAAACTTGTACCATCTTGGCTATTCGGCTTCACTCAATCGATCACGTACAACTATATTCGACATGCCAAGATTCAACGACAGTCGATCATGGAATAATCAAATAATCAAAGATGATGCTAATGTCGCAGCGTTAAGTGGGAGCCAATTTAAATCAGGAAGAGCACACTCAGTGTAACTCAGAGACAGCCAATTTCCTTAGAAAGCGTTTGAAAGTTTTGGGTCGCATATCTAAACAGCCCTGAGCTATTAATAGGTTTAGAGCGTTACGAACTCGATTTGAGAAGAACTTGGACCTCGTATTCGTGCGAGAAACCCGCGCGGCGAGCTTACATGTGCCTCCTCTGGTCCTGGATTCAACCAGCGAAAAGAACTTCTTGGAATTGACTGCAGTCAGGCCTCGTAGAATTTTGAAGGCCACTAAAAGGTCGTATTTTCTTCGCCTTGATTGTAGACTAGGTAAACCTAGCCTTGATCGTCTTTCGAAACCGTTAGGAATTTGGTTGTAGGGTAACCCACTGCAGCGAAGTTCGAGCTTCCTAGTGAAGCTATTTTGAACACTCTCTAGTATCGCGATATCCTTCTTTAAATGGGGGTTGAAAACCGAGGATCCGCACTCCTCTAACGGCCGGACATAAGTTTTGTAGGCACGAATAAGCAACTGTGCGTCCTTGGTTTTTAAAGCCTTAAATAAATTGTACAGTAGCGGCCAAAATTCTATTAACACTCGGTCGCGCAGAATTTTCCACCCTTCTTTGACCGGCAGCCCACGGAAAAGTTCGGAACTTCCGAGGAAGCTGCGCACAGTTTCTGATAGAGCAAATCTTCCTCTTTCAAACAGTGTTCAAGAAATTTTTAGATGTGCAGAATCTGAAGAAATATAAGAGGTTTTTTAGATATACATTTTTCTTCACTCTAAAATTCATTTGGTGACGTGTATTTTTTCCGCAAACAGCTACGCATAAAAATTGAACAAACATTTTGGTAGTACAAACAATTCTCTTTCAAACGTTGTATTTTGTTTCCAACTTCTCTATACAAATCCAGAATTACAGTCTTTTTAGTGAACTATTCGGTATTTCACCAATTCTGCGTTGAGTGAGCTAGATAATATAGCCATTCTCTTTCCATGCCTTATTGCCTTTATGCAATAACTTTCAGCAAAATACCTAACGAACGCACGATGTCAGGAATTTTCGAACAAATTTACAGCAAGCAATGTAGTACCAAATTATGGGTCCGCCCCAAATTTCCCTGATAGCTCACCAAAGAGCGCGCTTTTGAAGACAGTGAATACAACCTTCGTGTTCCACATAATTTGCTACCATCACTTAAAAAATTTGAACAAGATATCTTGCAAGCTATGAATTTTTAAAAATTTCAACTAGTGGAGTACTGCAATACTATAAGCCTGCTCAAAATTTAGTTGATAGTACAACAACAGCGCGATCTCGAGGGTGGAGAAGAACACCACAGCATTCTACGTGTCAGATTACCCTCACGAAAAAATCTTGAGCAGGATATCTTGTTAGCGCAGTACGCCATGAATTTTCAAAAAAAAACAGCACGTGGCGAGGATGATAGCATATGATAGCTTCCGCGAATCGTGGTCTATTAAAGAAGAAACTTCTTAATCATTTTCTATTTTGCACATCGCTTGTCTGCGAACATCTTCTACAACTATTAAATACACTACTGTTGAATTACCGATGACATTTATCTTAAGCACTGTCAATCAGGTGTAGAAATTGGTATGTCGTTGAGGTGCATGGCGCAATCCACACCAATAACATGATGTAAGATCTGCTTCTCTTCGTATGGCTTATAATCTATCTTTGGATCTTCACTATCAGTAAACTTAGACAGACAGGCAACTTTTTGAGACACCCTGTAGTGTTGCATTTCTTCGTGAGTTTTCACTTTGAAATTGTTTGTAATTCTGAATTTGTATAGTAAAGTGGAAAACAAAATATACCGTTTGAAAGAGAATTGTTTGCACTACCAAAATAATTGTTTAGTTTTTTTTGCGTATCTGTTTGCAGAAAAAATACACGTCACCAAAGTGAATTCTAGAGTGAAGAAAAATGTATGTCTCAAAAACCTCTTATATTTGTTAAGATTCTGCACATTTAAAAATTTCTTGTACACTGTTGGAAAGAGGAAGATTTGCTCTATCAGAAACTGTGCATAGCTTCCTCGGAAGTTTCAAACTGTTTCGTGGGCTGCCGGTCAAAGAAGGGTGGAAAATTCTGCGCGACCGAGTGTTAATAGAATTTTGGCCGCTACTGTACGTCCTAGCAAATGCTTTCGTGGCGATGGCCTTGCAGTGGGCGGAGAAACTGATCCTACCGTTGACCAAAAAACCAAGATCTCTAATTTCATTTACTTGGATTAGAGGTTGGTTATTTACATAGTAGAGAGGTTCAATTTGACCCCTACCTATTGTGAGAACTGCCGTTTTGTGCACGGCTAGAGGCAGCCCATGGGACACCGACCAGGACACTATCCTGTCCACAGCTGACTGGAGGGTTTTCCGGTCGTCTGGACAACTTATTACACTATAGACTTTTATATCGTCGGCGTACATTACGCAGGTTACATCGGAGGGGATTAACGCCGGAACTTCCGCAGTGAAGATACTGAAGAGGAGTGGGGAGAGCACGCTCCCTTGGGGTACGCCGCTAGGAGCCTCATAATTGGTTGAGAATTGGTTCCCCACTCGCACTTGGAAAGAACGACCTGAGAGAAAATTTTCTATCCACCCTACGATACGCGGGTGAATCCCTACCGCCTTAAGCTTGCAGACTAACAATCGATGCGGCACCTTATCGAATGCTTTGGCAAAATCGAAGTATACCGCGTGGACTTGTTTTCTCTCATCCAAGGCCTGCGACCAGTCATTTAGTGAGGAGAGGAGAGCAGTTTCCGTTGACCGACCTTGACAAAAACCATGCTGACAGTCCGGGATGATGCGGTTTTTATCAATGTATTGAAGTAAATGCTTCCTTAAAATTTTTTCGAAGATCCGTGCAAAAATTGAGGTCATACTAATGGGCCTATAATTCACTGCATGGTTGAGAGGGGGTTTTCTTGGGACCGGGACGATGTAGGAATGTTTCCATCGGTTAGGAATTTCACCTCTACAGTAAGAGAGGTTGAACAAAAACTCAAGCGGGAAAGCAATTTGCCATAATACTTTTTTGACAAAGAATAAAGGCACGTGATCTGGGGTCACCGTAAAAGAACTTGGACAAGCTGACAACAGCTTCACTATCTCCTCCCTAAAGAACCAGGCGCCATCAGCCATCTTCGATTGTAACTCAATGAGATTAGGCAGAGTCAAGTCAGGTTGACGAGTATAGTTTTTATGAAACTCACAAGCAAGCAACTCCGCCTTATCCCTGTCTTTGTACACAAAACCACGATAGTCATCAAGGAAACTAGGGATTTTAGGGCGAACCTTAAGGCGGGATCTAATCAGCTTGTGGTTCCTTGATACACTGTTGGATGCCATAACTTTACGCTCCACCCTTTCGAAATATTTTGAGATTTTTTTGTTCAAAATCCTGTTAAATCTTCGAAACTGACACTGCAGCAGAACGCCCTATTCGAAGCTCATTGAACAGATGCGGTTAACGCTCTACAGTTTAGGCTTTATAATTCAAAGGAATTCTGACAAAATCGAATGGGCGATAAGTACTTCAGATGAGCTTCACCCACCCTACTGAAACATTATCAAAAAATGCCAAAGCTACAGCAGAAGTTTTACTATGCGATGAAAAAATATTCAATCGGAAGTTTTACAACCTAATTCTCAACGAGCACTCATTCTCAGGGTCTCACCGCGTCTCAAGGTCTGAAGAAATCTATTTTGATATAAATCTGTCAAAACATCTCATCCTCTCACTCCACTCATCATGCGATAAAATGGTCATTCCTCGCTCTCTCAGCAGCTGATGGCATGAGTCATACGGCTGCAGAGCCAGCAAGGGGCGGTGCTGCACCAACCAGAGATGCAGAAAAGACTCCGCCCTCACTCTTCCCATCTGGCCCCGGCCGCTCGCGCGTGTTGGAATATCTCGTGTACGAGATGATTCAATGACCAATAATTCGCCGCTAAGTACACTTCGTACTGTGTAACTGCGGAACGTACGCTTTATTCTACGCCTGTGATTGTCGTTCTACAGCACCCCAACCTACATTTCTCATAGGGCACATTGCTCGCTGCGCCACCGCGTGCTGTCGCTGCTCGTGCGCAAAATGATACGCACTCATTTTTTTTTGTGTTGCTCGTTTCCAAACTGGTTGTTGCAATGCATGCCTTCACCCATCCGGGCACCGAAGAAGATGCGATCTAGTTTTTGCAGGAGAAACCGTCTTTAAGGAGGAGTCGAAATATCATTTAGGTCCAGAAGTGAAGTTGTTCCTAGGAGAAACGCGAACCATTCTGGAGATGTGCACATGCATCTTGCAATAAAAGAGCGGCAGCAAGTGGGACATGGTTCCACAACTCGAAGCTACCTTTCGTGACTGCCATTCGTTTCCTTTACTTTTGGGCACATGAAATGGCGTCACTCAAATGGTGCAAGGAACAACTCGGAGTGAGGCGCGTCACAACTGTAAGCTGGAGCAGTCGTGTTCGACATGTAATTACAAAGCAGCTCAACAGACGACCGCTCCGAAAAATTGGTGGACCTTAACAGATTGTGGAAGTAGATGCAACGTTTTCGAAACGTAACAATGCATGTGGGGTACTTCCACAGCACTGGATTGTCGGTGGCATAGGCCGGGAAACTAAAAGATGTTTTCTGAGAATTGTGCAGGATCGGAGCGCCAAAGCCATTTTGGACGTAATCAACGACAACGTAGCTGAACGATGTACGATCTACTATGATTGCTGGAATGGATACATGACGTCGGAATTGGGGATGACTAATTTCCAGCTTTACACTGTGAATCATCGCCTAAATTTCGTTGGCCCGACTACGACAGTTCATACGCTGAGCATTGAAAGAATGTGGGGATCAATGAAGTGGCGCAATGAGCGACAGAGAGGCACAGCACGCAATCACCAGGAAACATACCTATCAGCATTCATCTGGAGACAAGAAGTAAGTCGTTGTTACACTTGGGCATGAACTGTACGCAATTCTGCTTCTTTTTCAGATGGACCCCAAGACCCATTTTTGGCACTGCTAGATGCAATCAAAGATTTTGAAAGCGATTAAAGATTTCGTTGTTTTCGCTCTCCATGGAACAAAGAGATAAGTTGTAATGAAATTTCAGGCAAAAGCGGCCCTCTTTTTTGAGAATCTGGACTAGGTTTCTTTCTTTTCGTTGGATGAGGTTAAAGCATTTATTGGAACAACCCGCACGGTGAATAACTTTCACAGTGTATGCGTGCCACGTAGGGAGACTGGCCGCGCGGCGATAGCATACGGTGGCACGACGAGTAATGTTCCAGCGGCTTAAGCCTATGGTATTCTCCTGCAACGGGCCCGTCGCAGCGGAGCTAAAAATGCATGGCTTCAGTCTATATAGCACTGCAGCTGGTTTTTTGTATTCTGTTGTATGCGGTGACCCGGATAGTTTACCGCAAGGGCAAAAGGATGGTGCAGATCTTCTCAGGACAGTACTGTGGTAGGAGTCGCAGCTCGTTGCGACCAGTCAGCACCAGCTGCGATGGTCGAGCCGCACTGCACCGAGTCCCCGCACACAGCAGCATACAAAAAACCCAGCTGCAGTGATGTATAGAGGGGAGCCATGCATTTTTAGCTCCGCTACGACGGGCCCGTTGCCGAAGTATACCATAGGCCTTACAAATGGATTGGTCAGTAGAGTGGGGCATTCTTATAAACTTGTCAAAAACCCAGGTGCTACACCTAGGAAAAGCTTCAGAGAAAGTGTATGAAATTGATGGGATGGTTCTTCAAACCTTGCCAGAAGTTGGAGATTTGGATATAATAGTCGATAAAGAACTGAGTTTTGACAGGCATATAGAGATAACCGTCAAGAGAGCCTTCTCGGTATTATTCACGATCTTGAGAAATACGCATTCTATTGACTCATCCCTTCTAATAAGGCTATACAAAGCGTACGTTTTACCTATTTTGGAATATTGTTCGCCTATATGGAATCCTTTTAAAAAGTTTGCAGAGGAGAGTAGAGAAAGTGCGGAGAGTCTTGCTGAGAATACTCTGTCAAAGATTTCAAATTTTCACTGCTTATAACAAGATTTCTGAATATGAAGATAGACTTAAACTTTTTGATATGAAATCACTTAGTCAGCGCAGAGCAATAGCTGGTTTAAGTCTATGCCACAGAATTCTTCGAGGTAAAGTTATATCAAAACCAAGTAGATTCTGGGTTTTTCTGGTTTCAAATGGAATGACTACCGCTGTTGCGTTTCGCGATAGGAGTATCAGATTAAGCAAAAAGTTTGGTCAAAAGGCTGAAAACTCTTTTTTTGTGAGGGTACCTAAATGGTACTCAAAATTACCACACGATGTTGTTCATGCCGAAAATGCTACCGTTTTCAAGAGAAGACTCAAAAAATGTATCATTGCAAAGATACTGGAGTCTCCTGAGGTTGCTTAACAGCCGAGCTGTAAAGGTTGGAGGTGTGATGGATTATGTATGCATATCCTGACAGAAAACACATTCTTGTTCTGTTCACCGTTCTCAAAAAGGGCCAACTGGATCTCTTGTCCCACTGCTGTGTTGAAATTGTTTCTTAGGACAGATGGTCGCCTATATTTTCGTTTTATGCCTTGTTTTGTTTACTTCGATTTCATGTCCTTTTTTAAAAAAAGTGGTGTGTATGGCCAAATTTCGTTGTTCCTCATGAACATATTGTTTGCTCTCAATACCATCATAGATTCTTTCGAATGAGCCATAGCTTCGGCAACACATTGGCAGTAAAGTTTCACTTCCGGTTTCCTCATTACTCTTAAGAGCCGGTTCCTTCAGGCAGGTCCGCCGGGGTGATTCTAGAGCACCTAGCCTCAATAGTTTTTGTTTTTTTTGTGGGGTAGCTGTCAATCACAGAGCTGTGCTACCGGAATTGTTCTCTTTCGAACTAGCGTTGGCTTTTATTATGTCAAGAGCTACGCCTATTCGGGACCACCTACCCCTGCCCCCCCCCCATAACCATCGCCTGGCGTGTGTATTTAGCTTAAAGAGGTGTAAACATACACTCGCGCCGGAATGACGAGTTTCAGTCAGTTGCGTTGGTGTTTCGGGAGTAGAGTAGGTGAAGAAATTACCTTTGCCAACAGGTCCTTGAATGCTATGCTGCCCGTAATTTTATTTTTTATTTTTTTTAGTTTCTTTCTCAGCTTGAGCTCTCTGTATTAGTACGCACTGCTCCGGTTCTCTTGATCGTTATGGAGCTGTGGTGTTCTGATGACCCTGGCGGAATTGTATTGTTGTATCCGGTAACCAACTCGCTTCTTTGGATGGCCTAATTGATATTTTCGTCAATTACTTCGTAGTTTTTGCTAGATAGGTCAGATAGAGGGTTGCGTGTTGCTTTAGGCTCTGATTGCTCACGTCTTGTTGCAATTGAAATAGTCAGGCTTTAGTTTTACGGATTACTGTTCAACTAGTATTTGTTTTGATTTCTACCATTGTTCACTTTTACTGTTTTATTTAAATCGAGTTTTCTCCGGCGCACGATAAGTGCATTTCAAATAAATAAATAAGTAAATACCAACAATTTTGCTAATACCGCCTAGCGGGGTACCGGGGAATCAGGGGTTCTGCCGAATTCCTACCGAAGACCCGGCGCTTCTGCTCGAACTTTGTCTGGGGGCGTTATTTTGCAGGATGATCACGATTCTGCTGTCCTTTTTTTAAAGAGCGGGAAAATAGGTGGTCTTATAAACGTCAGATCATATGAGTCGGAATGACTTTGATCGGCAAAACTATGGCGCTGTAGCAGTAGAGAATACACGCATTAACGGTAAAGAGGTCTTGAATTGACAAATTGCGACAGCGTTTCGTTGTCGAAGCAGAGCGATTCCGTCAGTCTGATTACCGTTTTCTATTTCTAACCTGAAGCGCTTACACTCGAACCTTGACTAATCGTGTACTCTGAGCCGCAAGATGAATTAAGACAAGAGCCGTAGTCGCGTTTCTCTGTCACCGCTACACATGACACATTCAAAGTTTATGTAATGTTTACTCTGAAGATGTTGAGCATTTTTATAACAATAATTACAACAAACGTTACATACAACGTCCGCATCATCCAGAATGAGGCAATCGGAGCGCGAGATTGTGTAAGTGCCTGACTAATAGCTACGGAACTATATCACAAGATCACGCGCGCACATCCGTGAAGGAAAAGCGCGCGGCGACGACGCGCGACATCTCACGTCCCACGCTTTTGCCTCCGAATTGGTTCAAACTCGGGCGACGTAGCGCGACGCGGAGACGCGCGGCCGTCGCCGCTTGGACGTCTTCACGGTTGGAAGACCGCTGAGCTTCGGACGTCGGCAGAAAGCGCTAATGATTACAGGGACCCTTCGGCAGCATCCCTACAGGTGATCACTCTGCAAAATTTGGCAAATACTCGACAAAAGCTGGTAAGAAGAGCGTTATAATTTTTGAATACTGTAATGATCACCATGAGAGCTGCGTCAGGGTGCTACGGTTTTTTTCGCTCGGCCGGTCGTTTATTTAATATCTATGAATAAGTGTGTATTTTATCCCCTACGACTGTGTTTCAACAGTCCGAGCTCCTTTATGGCTTTGTATTGATCCGGAATTTCCATGAGGGCGTTCAATGCAAACGATGCTTCTGGATTTGGCGCGTTGAACATCACCTAAATCGACAAACTATAAATATGCAAATGCCTGAAGGTCAAACAAGCTTATTAGTTCTCTTTTTCTGTGGAGAGGGTTTTCAATTTATCTGCCATTTGAAATCTTTAGTAAAGGCATCTCACTAACCTTGTGGAAGTCGACGAAATGGAAGTTGTCGAATAGTCGTTTCGGAATGTTATCATCGAATCGTCCCATCATATTCCATGGGCCGTCTCCTACACCCACCCTGAAAAGCAACTTATTAGAGCGACGTTTTATCGTCTTGGGAACCTTAGAGTTATTATTCTTACATAATGATGCTGAGCGGGAAGTGAGAAGCTGCTGCGATCGCCTTCTGATTGATCTTCTCATTTGTTACTTGTCCATCAGCAACAATCACGAGGATGTGGTACGAGTGCTTCTCCTTGCAGATCTCCACGGCGCGTTCTTAATCAGTTTCTTTGAATAAAAGCAGAAAATATTCATGATTATTAAGGATCAATTATATCTCAAAAATGCAACCTATCAACGGCACGAAATTGGTCGGTCCACTCATAGCCACTGTGGGCGTGACGTCGTTGTAGATTTTCAGCACTTCTAAAATACAACTTATTTACTTAATTATTTTATATGAAACATCATCAAAACTGTGATCAGAAAGAGTTCTTCTGCTTTTGAAAAGTCGACAATGAACACCTCACAGCAAAAAGGGACGGTGGTTTCTTTTTTATGAAAGCTAGAACCGCCAGCTGTTCTTGTGAACTTTAAAGAAATTGAGCAGTGCATACGCCTTTTTTGGACATCCTCTCTTGTAGAAGCATACATCAACCAAGTGAAAACAATGGTTTTGTCTCATTTTGCCGGAGGTCGTTATTAGAAGTCAACCAATAAACCCATCGCCTATCATAGGAGGACGGTTAGAAATAACAGATTAATCGATTAACGCTAATCCGTGTGTGGGGTAAGTTGGCTGACCAACGAGTAAAAGTTGAATAATTCAAAATAATTAATATAAATGTATGAATATTTAATATATGGCAAACTGCTGTTTACATTTGAACAATATACATTTTGTAGAATGTCCTTTCCTACCTTCAAATCCGTTACAATCTTTGTCCAAATTGTAGCGATCAGCAATGTTGAAAATCCCCTTATCAGTGAACTCTTCGTCACCGAAGCCGTACGCCGGAATCATTCCATCAGCATCAAATGATGACAAAGTCTTGCCGACAATTTCGATCACCTGAAAAACAGTTGACTTTCAATGTCGAATATATCAAACTTCAATCTTTCCGATAGCATATTTCGACTAAGCAAAGAAAGAGATCATTTCATGTTCGTATCCGCTATTCTTTTCATGTTTTTTTCATGCTTAATAATTACTTTGTCGAGGGCTCATCGTCTAGCCTGCGTTTCTGTTGAACTCATAGCTTCATGTCCACTTCTACTTTCCTCTACTTTTCTTTGTTCTTGCGATGCATTTTCTGATGTGCGAGTCCTTACCTCTATGGTTTCACTACTATTTATCTCTTCTATTTCTTTGAATGCAGAAAGAAAAGATCGATGAACAAGAAGTTTTCTTTAAGTATACCTGCTGATAGGGGTTCATTTCTTTCGGGTTCAAGTCGTGAAGTGTTCGTCCGTCGAATGTTCGTTCACCTTGATAGCAGTTCGATTTCGTGTAGTCGATACCGAATATCAGGTTCGAATATTCGAGTCCAGCCTGGAACAGAAGTACTTACTTCTTTTCGACCATGTTGGAGGAAGACAGCTAATTAAAAGCAAATCCTGACAAAATTCATTGCATTCAACTCAGGTTCACTAGCAAAGATGGTGGTAGAGCAGAGAAAGACTGAATTCTATTCGAAATCCAACAAAGTAACTCACGTGCTTGATTGCCCGAATGATATCTTCAAGTGTCTTGAAATGAGGAATGTTGTGAGGGCTACCGACAGCGAGTGCTTGTAGAAGACTGTTGCGACGCATTGGGGCGCTACAACAGCAAACAAATAGGAAAGTTATAGACTTTTGGTATATTAAAGTGCTTTTTACTATTTTTATCTACTTTATGGGCCAATGTTTTCAAAAACTTTAGTTTAATAGAGCGAGATTCGCACTTTATTCGCTGCATGTTCTCGAAGAAACTATTTTATTCCGAATTCCGTCGAGAGAATGTAGCGAACAATTATCTATAACTTTTAAGAGTGACCGTTTCCTGATCAATCTGAAATGGCGCTCTTTTCGTTTTCGCCTCCAGTACTATTTGGTCTAGTGCAACGGTAAGCTGAAAATCTCTTCAAACGACACGGTCATCATCAGGTCTAAACGTTTTGCTACTTTTTTAATTTTAACCATTGCAGAGTTGGTTGGACGGTACTACTGATATTATGGCCGAAGGCGCTCGGCAATAACTCACAATGATGGAGCCTCGTTGCGTCGTAGTTCTCGGTGGCGATGTTCTCGTTCCTTTTTCATCGGTTTTTTGATGATCGACGGCTTCTGGAACGCTGGCTCGACGGTCATCGACATGTTCAGATCGAGACTGTGATCGATCATCTCCATCGTCTTCTCGGTCACCTCGGACGCGAAGCTCACTCTGAATGTTCTAAATCTGCTCACACGACACTCTCTGTAACACTGTTGAAGACCTTTGATTTTTCCTAATCTAGCTTATTATATGTTACGTAAAACCTCTGCCTTCCCCCTATTTCTTGTGGGGATTTTTATTACCATCATTACCTTTTGAGAACGACAAACGTATGGACTTTGGCTGAAATCTATTCGAAAAATACTAGGCCTGCTGGTTGAAAATGCCTACGTTTCGCATTCTTCCCAATGATTTCGATCATAGCTATATTCTTAATATAGTGAATAGTGCTTCGGGCAATTTCCGTAGAAGCGAATTCAATGAAGAACGACGAAAAGCAGGTCCCCGATCTTATTGTTAGACTAATCTCTAAATCACAAGAAGCACGGCGTAGACAACGTGGCCTCAGCCCGAATCGACTTCCGTTGCCGCTACACCTATCTACCTTCCAAACCCCAAAGTAGGTCTATGTAACAAATTTCATATAGGACCCTGTGGGAGTTTTTTCAGTTTCATATATTGTCCTTTAGAATTCTATTAGTACGGAACGCTATGTATCTATCAGCTGTGCCTATAGCTACGTTTATCATAGGAATGGTCCATGAAAGAAAAAAGGCCATCCTTTCCCGCTTAGTTAGTCTTCGAAACCAATTCTTGATTGCGAAGTGCTATTCAACATAAGCTGTTATTTTTTTCCTAGTCAATCTCCTCAACGTTTGGACTCGCTAGTCTTTTTATATTAAGTTCAATATAAAAATAAGCAGAGCACACCTCTTTTCCTCCTTCTTGCGCTCTTCGGATTCGCTGCGCGTGTGCGATTCGGCGGCCATCTCACCCTCGACCTGGAGATACTTCCTCTCCAGCGTTTGCTCGACTCGAACCACCGACTCCGATGCGGATTCTGTATGAAGTAAAAGAGGTGATGTTTCGCGTTTTCCGCGCATTACGACGCCTTCCACTTCCACCTCCACCATGCGCCTACTGACGGACAAGTCTTTAGTCTGGGCAAGCTCATCTCGTGCTGCTTGGGTTTCGACTCGAACTTCACCCTCGTCTCGTGACTCCTTACCAACGAACGTGGTCGTGAACTCGGTCGGTTGTTTCTCATAACTGTAGTTGAAGTTGAAGATTGTCTCTTCGCTGCACTTCGATACCAAAGCGGTCGGTTCGGCTTTGTTGGCTTCAGTGCGGGTGACAGATACGTCGATTGCAGTGGCTCGTGAACATAGGACGTCCTTGTTGGCAGTGATGGACTCCTCTGTGGACGCTTTTGTTGATAGCATTGGTCCTTCTTCGACACGAGAGGTTTTCAGAGAGATCATCTGCTCTTCCTTCTTCTCTTCAGATCTCATGCTGGCGTTCACAGTGTCCGGAGAAATTTCGCTAGCCGCTTGGCAGTACAAGTTCGCTCCACCGCCGGATCTGGCCTCCTTCAACGTGGACTCCTCCACGATACTGCTCGCCTCCTTGTTAAGAACATAATTGGTGGAGAGGTTAGTCTCCTCTGCTTCCTTGGAACGATAAGTCACCGGCTCAGCATCATTTGAGGTAATCTTCGTGACAGCCACAGATTGTTCAGCGATAAGATCCTTGTTCAGAGCGAACGCTTCACCAACGGCCTCCTCTTGTGCGGCACTGACCCACTTGGCAGCAGAATCCTCTCGCCTGATGACACGGACGGACTCAGCTTCTCCCAACACATCTGACTTCGAAAGAGCTGGGGTAATAGCTGTATGGTTCTCCTCTGCGTAACTAGTTTGTAGATCAGCAGCTCCACCGTAAGCAGCGAGCTTCATAACACCTTCCACTTCGAGCACGCTGTCGTCCTTGCGCAGTTGAACGTTGTTGATCTCCTCCACAGCGGTCGATTCTCGCAGCGTTCGAATAGCCGGCTCGCCAAGCACTTTGGCCTCTTTTTTGGTTGCCACTGTATACGTCGGCAGACTTTTCTGCAGTTGACATGTAACTCCCACAACAGTGTCTTCTGTTGCGGAAGCGAATGTGATGACGGGGGCTTCTTCGTTTCGTAGGATCTTTGTGATAGTCGTTTCCAGCTCGCCCACACGCTTTTTTGTCCAGTCCTCGTCAACAACCACACGTTCTTCTGTGGCGTGTCCGGTGGACAGTAGGTATTTGCCGCCTTCTCGAGGAACATAGACTGTTTCTGAAATGATCGCAGTTGATTCATCACGTTCGTAGACTACGCTAGTACCTTGGGATACGAGGGTCGATTCGCGCATGTTCAGTGCTGCATTAGGACCGCAATTTGCCGCCTCCTTCACCTCTCTGACCGCCTGAGCATCACCAAGACGACTAAGGTTAAACATGCCCGATGTGGACGCTTCAGTCGAGCATCCACATATGAGAATTGGAGCTTCGGCGACATTGCGATCAACAATAACGATCGAGGCATCCAATTGGAAGGTTTCTGCGCTCTGAAGCGAAGGTTCGATTGTGACAGAGCTTTGTTCTGAGGACTTCTTGGTAAGTACAGTTGGTTCAGCTGTGAGTGGAACGAATCGTGTCGTGGAGTTCTCTGCTTTCTCGCCTTTCCTCTCCAGCTGGATGACGATATTCTCGGTGACATCGCTTGTCTCCGTTACGGTCATTCTCGTCGACTCTCCAATGTTGGCCGCTTTCAGAATGATAGTGTTGTCCACATTGATCTCGGGTTTCTTCCAGTCCTCGCTGATCGTATTTGTCTCGCTGCTAGCCGAGTACGTCGATAGAGCAACGCCTGAGACAGTGTTAGCGATCACTACAACCTTCTCAGTGTGGACGAGTGCCAAGCGAGTTGCAACAAGCTCCTTGTCCGATCCTGATGAGCATTCGTGACTTGATTTCGTGCTCAGAGACACGGATCCTCCACTCCTCTTTTCCTTCATCGTTCTCATAATCTCCTCCTCAGCACTGTCGCGGTTATAGGCGCAGTTGGTCGTCTCGTGGTGATCAGCGGCCTCTCGCAGTGTCACGTTGGCTGAATCGGTGTTTGGAGCAGCAAGTTTCTTGGCCACCGTGAAGCAGGCATCCTGCCGAATCCAGTCCTTCTCCACTGCTCGATTCTCCGTCAAACTTGCCAGTGTAGTGAGTTTTGCAGGTCCGACACTGTTGCCAATAATATGTACTTTTTGAGCTGACAGATCAGTCGGTCTTGGGCATAGAAGTGTTCCTTTCATGGTGGAGCTCACTTCACTGGCAAAGCTGCTATGCAACTGTGCAGCACCTCCATAGCGCTTCTCGTTGATAAGGATACTCTCATCATGAACGCTATCGTCGCGACGAAGATTTGTTGACAAATTGACCATCTTCTCCGTTGTTTCTCGAGCGACAAAAGCGACCGGAATGCCCTCGTTTGCCGCAGTGAACACCTTTTTGTAGACCTCGTTGTCGGCAGAACGAACGAGGTCATAATTGGTAATGAGGTCGGATGATTTGGACGACGAGCATCGCAGTTCGGCTGGAGCGACGGTGTTGGCGATGATGATAGTGGTCTTGGTTTGGTAATCCTTGACAATCGGCTTAACCATATCCGCTGCGAAAGTGACGGAGACGTCGCTGGCTGCTTTCGTGCTGAGCGAATGTCGACCACCTGGCTGCGC
This sequence comes from Nippostrongylus brasiliensis, assembly GCA_030553155.1. Lineage (NCBI taxonomy): Eukaryota > Metazoa > Nematoda > Chromadorea > Rhabditida > Heligmosomidae > Nippostrongylus > Nippostrongylus brasiliensis. The sequence goes on along the minus strand of CP130733.1, from coordinate 23,865,605 downwards.
GATGTACATCGTCTTGTCTAAATCGAATTTCTCGTTTAGTTTCGAAAATATTGGATGAATGTTTTCTATGAATTCCGCACTCTCTTCCACTCTCAGTGACGCGTTTTCTGTATTTGCGGCGGTGACCTTCTTGGCTACAGTATAGAAAATATCTTCGCGTACCCAGTCGTTTTCACTCGTTGCCTCTGTGGTAGAAGCCGATTTCGTGGTGAGTTGTTGCGGCTCAGACGTTCTCGCAAGAACTGTCTTTCTCTCACAATGAGCAACGCCTTCGCGGTCTTTCGTCAACTCTCTGTTGGCTGTGATTTCATGTTCTTCTGATGCATCCGTCTTCAGCAGGTACTTTCCTCCAAACCATGGAATAGCATGAGTCTTCTCAATCGCCTCAACGGCTGCTTCCTGTGAGTACTGCTGGTAAACGGCGTGCTTCTCCTCTCGACTTTCCCTCATCTTCATCGTGACGTCGGAGCCGCGGTTCTTGTCCTTTTGCACAAGCACCAGCTGTTCACTGCTGTCTGGTCGAGAATAGCTTGTGCTGAAGTTTATCGTTTCCGATTTTGGTTGGAATGTAGTGCAGGAGGTGGGTTCGATTCTGTTAAAGTCTCTGACCACCTTGCTTGCAACTGCATACTCCGCTTCCTTCGACAGAGCTGGATTCGATTCGATGTGGGATTCCTCTGCCGCATCGCATCTCAAAGTCTTTCCGTCAGTGGTCAGTGGGATTTTCATTGTTCGTTCGATGACATCTCGCGACTCTTTAGTTGCGAAATTGTAGTAAGTGTTCATGAACTCCTCTTGACTTTCAACGAATCGGCATTCATACGGTTGAGCGAGGTTCGGGCAAGATCTTGTAGTGGCCACTTTCTCGCTCTGCATCTTGTTTTCATAGTTCAGGTTGAGAGTGGTGACCTTGGTCGTTGCGGCGGTGACGCTTAGGCTGAGTTCCGATAGAGTCTTCTGGATCTGTTTGTGGCGGATGTTCTCCAACTGAACCTTCTGTGTTAGTGCAATCACCGCTTGCCGATCTTCCACCGTTGAAGCTTTGGTGTACAAGTAGTAGTCACCTCCGAATCGCTTGTCGGTCCATTTTCCAGTTGAGTGCTCAGTGAAGGATGGAACGTCATAGGTTAGTCCAATGAGAACAGCTTCCTCAGTACTTTCCTTGCATGACACAGAGGTGTCGTCGCCCTTATTGCATATAACGACGACCTTTTCGCGGTATTCCTCGAACGGTTTCACTGACCAGTTTGCTTCGACAAGGCTTTCTTCCTCCTTACTTTCTTTCGTTTTCAGAGAAAGTTGGCTAGTTCTCGGGATATTCGTTATCTGCTCAACATCGCCGAACATGAGCTCCCTGTTGTTAAGTTGTGCGTAAAGTACGGCAGATTCGTCTCCGAATTCTTCAGTTTCCAGTGCAGCTCCTTCAGTCGTGTTCGGCAGGGGCCAGTTGATCGTGCTGGCATCCACCCCGCCTTTCGTTCCAAGCAGTTCCACTGCTAGTCGTACCACTTTATCACCGCTTTCCAGAGTTTTCATTCCAATGGGCTGTGCTCTGTTCGCTGAGATGATCGTATTGTTGACGGCGAGCTGATTCGGTGTCCTGAGCAGATGATGGCTGCTCCAGACGACGTCCGTTTCAATTGCATCAGCCTTGATGTAGACCGGTGCAGCTGAAATGGTCATCTTCTCTGGCAAGCATATCTCTCGTTTTTGTGTCGGCTTTTGCAGCTCGATTTTATGCAAATTAATAACCGCGTTGAATTTCGCATCACCGCTCTCCTTCAACCTCCACGTCTCCTTTCTGAGCACCTTATCTGCGAGTGTAGCTTCAGTGCAAAGTGTAAGGCTAGCTTGTTGCATAAGGCTTCTCTCTACGTTATTAACTTCAATAGCGAATCGTCTAGTTACAGATTCAAAAGGCACGATTCGTTTCACGACAGCCACAAGAACCATTTCGTCAGGCACAACCATCGCCTTCGTTAGTGTTTCGACTTCTTCAGATGTCTGGAATGTCGCCAGACTGGACTTCATGTCGATCTTCTTCGGCAGATAGACTTCAGCTTCAAGATCGCGCTCGACTCCTTCCCATTTTGATAAGATTTCTACCCCGTCATCTTCAATTTCTCGGAAACGTTCAGTGCTCTTCTCCTTCATGAAGTGCGTTCTCTTCGTCATTGTGGACGAGCTGCGGTCGGCACATTTGTTGTAGTTCGCTGCGGTAGAGATCATGACCTCTGAGGGAGATTTTGCTAATAGTGCAGCCGACTCTCTTCTGTCCAACTTGGGCAAGATTTCTGCTTGTAATGACGAGCTGGGTAGGGTTAACTCAACAATAGCCTCACTGGTGTCGTCGCTGACAGCATGAGTGGAAAGGCGCTGTTGAAGAGAAGTGGAGATAGAGACCACATGGCTGCAAGACTCCCTAGTCTTCGGCATTGCTTTACGGAAAAGATGGATCCCGCTATCGCTTTCAGCACGTCCATACTCTCGGAACGATACTCGTACTCCTGACTCTCGGTTGATCTCGTCGACGAGCTGCTCGATCTCCGCAAAGTCTTGGTCGATCTGATCGATTCGCAGTGTACGCTCCTCGCTCTTGATGGAGAAAGCACGTTCTGCCTTTTCGCTGGAGACGGTGGCAACGGATCTGGCGGCTGCAGCTTCGCGTTCTTCCCTGGCAATTCTCTGTTCGTTGAGAGTATTTTCCATCGAGAAAGCTTTGGTTGAGAACTGGAATTTCTCCTGCATTGCTTCAGCCTTGATGACTTCAGCTTCTAGATCGCTTAATATTGTCTGCCACTCAGATGCGGTCGACTGCAGATTCCACTCCTGCTCTTGAAGTTTCTTTACAGCTCGCTCCTTCGAACGTGCTCGCAGTTTGATAACTGTGGCTTCCGAGATTCCTGACTTCGAATAAGTATTCGTTGTCGTTGTAGCCTCACTTGTAGACGCCTTCATTTGCATCGAGAAGAGTTGGTCGTTGCTTGAGCGAATCACTTTTTCCACCCCGAGATGCTGCTCCTTTCGTAGCAAGGTTATGGTCACTTCTAATCTTTCGTCTCTGGATGCTTTTGTGCTAATCATCTCCACCCATTTTCTCGGTATGGGTAAAGCTTGCTCGATCTCCTCACTTTCGTACTTCTTCTGCACTATTTTTCCGAACAAAGTGCAAATTTGAGTGTGTTCATCTCCAAATTCATGGTAATGTGCAGACATCAGCTCCTTTACGGACACCGTGTTGACGCTCTCCGAAATGTCTGCTTCCTCCTCTCGTTCCAGGTATTTGTCCGTCTTGATCATTTCTATTTGGAACTTCCTTGCTTGATTTTCACTCGTCTTAAGTGGGATATCAGTGCCCGCAGTTTGAACGCTTTCTTGCTTTCCAAGGTTCAGCATCGATTGAGTGTGAATGTCCTGAGATGCTTGCATACTTGCTGTTAACTGGTCCAAATTTTGCAGGGCGAAGATTTTCGACTCAGATAGGTCATTGATGAGAGTCTCGTATTGAGATGAGAAGACCTCATCTTTGGCCTCTGACACTCGGCTAGATCCCTTAAGAACCACTCGGTCCGTGTTCACCACACCAACTTGGTCGAATTCGTCCTTCTTCTCTAATCTCATCGTTGAGCTCAGTGCTGACTCACTGGTAGCGGCCAGCTGCTGCTGAAGTTCGGCTTGATGACCTATGGTGATCGACTTGGCACTGCTGCTCTTCTGCACTTCCCTTTCGAACAAGCATTCGCTCGAAGTTTCGATCTCTTTAGACGCCACCGTTGAGTGAATTTGGGCAAACTTCCGTACGTCAGGCATGCTCTTTGTGACATCTTCGTGTGGAGTTACATGGGCACGAAGTTTACCAAACTCTGTGAATGCGGTAGCAGTTTCTTCTCCGAATTCGTGGAACACACCGCTGCTCTCCGATCTCGTGAAGTGTGCAGCTGTATGCATGGCCGAAGACTCAGAAGAACACCGTTGCAACGAGAAACTTTCCGCCGTATCGTCTATGCTTAGACGTCGATCTGCAGAATTCACGCTTTCCAAAGGAACGCTAACTTCTCCATGAGCTGCTGGTCTCCTGACAGCGAGGTCGAGTGTCGTTCCGACGTCAACCTCCGATGTGGACTTTGTGAAAAGTTGCGACGAATCGTGATCGGTGTCTTTCCAACAGATCAGAGCTGCCTGGTCAGTCTCAATAATATCCCAATGCGTAGTCAGCCCTTGCACCTCAGAAATGAATTCTTTGTAACGTTGTGACGACAAAGCCTCGCTCCTCTTTGTTTCCAATTCGCGTTGTGTTCGCAGTTCATGTTCGCTTCGTGAGAGATGTCGGTCCATTTCCGTTTCGTGAAGAACGGCCGCCTTCAAGCATCCGACACTCTTAGCTCGGTGGAAATCTCGAATTTCTTTGTAGATGTGTGCCTGGTTGCTCTCAGATTCAATGGCACTGTCGATGCTCGTCACGTCCTCAGATGCAGAAAGCATATGTTTCTCCACTGATACAGTTCTCGTAAGCTGTTTGGTCACTTCACCATACTCCATTTGCGGTGCTGGCGCTTCAACTCTAGCGATCGCCAGTGACTGCATTTGTTCTTCACTGGTGAACTCGCGATGATGGCTCTGCTGGCGCTCTTCATGCGACGTCTTCTGTACGCCTACAACATCTGCCGTTTGTGATTGATACTCCAATTCCACGAGTTCTTTTAGCTCTTTAATGCCTAGAGATCTTGCGTCCGCCGCTCTAATGCTATCATCAACGACCTGTATCGTACCACTAGAGGGGGCCAGGTGTAACTCGCAGGTCGCCTCGGTTTCCGTATTTCTCGTCGCAGTTACGTTTCTAATTGACCTCTCTACTTCTAACGTGCGGCTTTTTAGCGTGGTTTCAGTGTCAAACCCTGATTCATGGGTTTTCAACACTGTTGCAGCAAATTCGTCTTTGCTCTCTTTTGTCTTTAGAGCTCCCTGTTCTCTAGACTTTTCAGCCAAACAAATTGGCTTCTCCTCGCTTTGATCTTGCTTGCTTTTGCTAATGCCCATATCTAGGTAATGTTCTTCAGTTTCCCGTAACTTTGCTATATTGGACATTTCCTGCCTCTCCCTTTCAGTATGTTGTATGACCAATTTCTGTTCTTCTTTTGACAGGGAAGTTTGTTGGGCTATTAGCTGTTCTTGAGAGGCCTTCATTGTTCCGCAGAGTTGTACAGTGGTGGATGTACTTAGAGAAACGTCCTTGAATTCGGCAGCTTGTTTAGGAACATCGATCGTTTGAGCGATGAAACCAAGCGAAGCGTCCGTCTTTGAAAACTCTTTGAAACTGTTTGCTGCTGACACAAGTTGCTTTTGAGGCAACTGTCTGGCCGCTGATTCCTCGTGGTCTGGTTTGTCGACTGTGGCAGAGGATAGGGCAGATGCGACCCCGTAACATCTCTCGGCGGATTCTCTTTGCTGTTCAACAGCAGTGAACAGTGCTTTGTCGAGCACATCACGTGTTCTTTCTTCTGAAATGGAAATTTGACTTTGCTTGGCAGATTCCGTTGAGAGCATGGTTGTTTCCACAGAGCGTTCCCGTTCTCTGAGAGTTACCGAGGTCTCCTCGCCCTTAGTGCTGCGCCAAATTCCCAAAACATTTTCCTCACTAGTTTCCTTCACTCTTGCCTCCATCGACTCTGAGTGTTTTCCATCGAGTTTGATGTCTGACGTTTCCTTTTTGTCCGTCGATGACATGTACGTGGTTTTCTCGGCCGATGTGAACTCCGCAGGTCGAGTTTGCTTCGATTCTCTTTCTACAGGGATCTCTCCAATAGTCTTTGAGAACTGCACAGACGTTTCTTGATCCTTTGTCAAAGTCGCTGAACCATCTACACTAACGTCTCCAGCTGCTTTCATCTGTTGTTCTACTCTAAACTCTCTTTTGGCGTCAACCTTAACAAACGTCCCGTCGTAGCTTTCCAAATGCGCTTCGATGGAACCCATGGCAGCTCCTACTCCTACTTGTTCCTTGCCAAATTCTCGACTGCTACTCGAAGTCTGTGCACTAGCGATTTCCTTTCCGACTCCTATTGTACCTTCTTTTTCGTGTTTTCGCTGACTTTCGAAGGAAATCCGTTGCTGCTCTACATGGAAAGTCCTCTTTTCATCTTTTCGCAGTTGTTCTGTCAAAACACATCCTGCTCCACTAAGTGGCTCCATCACCAGTCCCACGGTGGAATGCGTGATTTCATCCGTACTAGCACTGGTGGAAAGGAATGTTCCTTCGGATTCAGCACCCTTCACAGGGAAGGTCTTCTCAGCATTGTCAGTGTTGATGTTGGAACTCCACAGACCGTAGGCAGAACTTTCTGTCGTCTCCTTTCCAGTGATAGTGACACCTTCTTTGGGTTTCTCGGGCAGAACTTTACCCACTCCGTATGATTCATCCCTCCTTGCTTCGCTGTATTGTTTCTCGAGGGTTCGTTCGGAAGTTTCCGCCGTTGTTAGCTCCACGTCCGACAGATTACGGAGGAGAATCTTGTTGCAAGCTGATTCGACGAACTCTCGACGACTCATCGAACCTGATTCACTTATGCTCACTTCAGTGCTCGCTGCTGTTGAGGTTCCGGTCTGGATTCGGTGGCGGAAGGGAATTTCGGCTGACGCTTCAGCAGATTCCGGATGCTTGGGTGTCAAATGACCAACAGCTCCTTGAACTCCGGTCTCGCTCGATCCGAACTCGTATGCCTCCTTTTTCCCTGACGCTGTCACAATTTCACGAAGAATCAAAGAGTCATGATCGGATGTTTCACTCCTTTGTAGCGAAGACTCATATCTCTGCTCTTCAATGCCAAACTTTTCACTTGCAGATCTTCTCTGATCAATACTGATCGTGGAAGACACCTCTGCAGAACTTGTGTCGGCAAACTGGCCGCTGGTCATTACTTCTTCTTCGGAGGGTGCACGAACGGAAAGCGACATTTGCTTCTGTAAAGGTAGTGGGTGTAAAGCTGTTGCTGGTGCGTAATCGTCCTCCTGCGTTTTCCATAAGCCATACGATGTTGTCTCCGTGGTCTCCTTTCCGACGATTGCAGCACCCTCCTTGGGGACCTCTGGCAAAACTTTCCCGGTCCCGTAAGATGTCGCGCCTTTTGTTCGAGTGTACAACTTTTCGCAGGTCTCCTCTGAGGACTGTGCTGTGGTCGCACTCGTCGCGGCCTGAGCCGCAATAAGCAGACGGTTGGAAGCAGCTTCAGCGCTCTCTTGCCGGCGAAGTGAATCCGATTCGCTGATATTCACTTCTGTGCTTGCTGCGGTCGACACTTCGGTTTGGACACGGTGAGCGAAAGGAATTTCGGCCGAAATTTCTGCGGATTCTGGCTGCTTGGGCGTTAGGTGACCAACAGCTCCGCGAACACCCGTCTCCCTCAGTCCAAACTCATAGGCACGAGTTTCTTCTGACGTTCTCGCAATTTCCATAATTGTGGAAAAGCCGTGCTCAGAAGCTTCACTTCTCTGCAAGGAAGATTCACAGCCTTGCTCATCGATGGCAAATCTGTTACTAGCAGCGTCTCTTCGGTCTAGATTAATCAGCGTCATAGTTTTTTCGGAAGTGGTCTCGGCAAATTGTCCGTAGGTGCTCACATCTTCTTCAGCTGGTGCTCGAACGAAAATCGAGGCCTGATCTTGCGAAGGAACGCCTTGATAGGTTGTTGCCTTGGCATCCATCTCCCGCGGTGTACTCCATAGACCATAGGCAGAACTTTCCGTCGTTTCCTTTCCAGCGATCACTGCGCCTTCTCTGGATATTTCGGGTAAAACTCTTCCCACTCCGTATGACTCATCCCTCCTGGTCTCGCTCAATTGTTTCTCGAGGATTTGCTCCGAAGTTTCCTTTGTTGCTAATGTCGAGCCTGTTTGGCTACGAAGTAGCAGCGTGTTCGATGCCGATTCACTGGTTTCCTGACGACTTATCCAACCTGATTGTTCGACATTTACCTCCGTGCTCGCTGCCGTAGAGGCTCCTGTCTGGATTCGGTGAGCGAAAGGAATTTCGGTTGAAATTTCGGCTGACTCAGGATGTTTAGGCACCAAGTGACCAACAGCTCCGTGAACTCTGGCCTCAGTCGATCCGAATTCGTGAATGTCCGTTTTTTCTGACGTTTTCACAACTTCAGGAAGAATTGAGGATCCGTGACTAGACAGCTCGGTTTTTTGCAGTGATGTGTCACACGCCTGTTCGTCAATGGCAAACTTCTGGGTGGTGGAGGTTCTAAGATCTAAGCTAATTACAGAAGATATCGCTTCAGTTCTTTCTTCAGCGAACTGGCGGCTGGTGGCTACGTCTTCTTCCGTCGGAGCGTGGACCGATTTTGACAACTGATCTCCGACAGTAAGCCGCCGAGAGGCCGACACCTTCGCCTCATCTTCCTTCATCGTTTCCCAAAGGCCATACGACACCTCCTCTCGACTCTCCTTCAATGTCTCATCCATAGTTGCCTTGAAAACATCAGGGCGAACTCTGCTGGCGTCGAATTCTTGGTCCGATCTCCAGAATCCTGCAGATTTCGAGATTTGTTCTTCACGAGATCCTTGCGTATGTAGCGACGATGTGTCGACATTTGTGGTGCGTGAGACGACGTAGGCTTGTTCCTGTCCTTCTCCACGACTGAGCTCATTCTGCCATCCAACTACTTCTTCCTTGGTCGCTGAAAGTACGACCGAATCAGTCAGACGTCGACTTTGTGCGATCGACGACTCCGTGTCGGCGGTTTGTGATGGTTTGGGCTGCAGGTGACCGTAGGTACCCATCGCTTCGGTGGTCTCCGAGATGCTCTCTAACGTGTTGATTTCTGTCGTTGATTTCGCCTTCTCTGGAACAGTTGCGATTTCACTAACTACTTCTGAAGGACTCTCGATGCTAAACGCCCTTGATTCGCTTGCTATCTTGAATTGCTTAGTATTGGCCAGCTTTTGAATCGTTGCTAACTGCTTTTCTATGCTTTGCTCTTGAGCCATTTCCAAACATTGCTCGATTTCCGTAGAGGTTTGTTTGCTTGCTTCCATTGCTGTTTGTATTTCATCCATTTCCCGAAGTTTCTCATGCAGAACAACCATTGCAGATTCTTCGTTTGTTTTTGATTGCCAAGTCCCAGACGAAAATTCTTCCGAACTTTGCTTTGTTATTATTGCATGTTTTGCCGCCAGCGTTTCTTGCAACGCCCCTTGTGTCATAACTATTTGATCGGTCACTTTGAAAGGAAGATCCTGTGAAATTTCCTCTATTGATGTGGCTTTACTCCTAAGTACTTCTACATCGGTGAGAATATCCGCTTTTTGGACTTGGGTAGTGGCAGAGGAACCAATAGCTGCAAGTGATGCACTAATGTCTACTTGATCTAATGTTGTAGCCTTCAGGTCTGAGTCGAACTGGAGTCTTCTCTGAGAGGCCACAGTTAGCAGAGTAGCTGCGCTCTGCTCAGATGGGGCTTCTAAGAGTCCCACAGCAGTTGTCATATTGGCCATTTGCTCAGTGGTTAGTGTTACCCCACCGGAAGCTTCTGTTCTCCTGCATTCTGATAGAGATGCTGAAGTGCTTGCCTCTGGGCTTCTACCCTGCAGTTCTAGTCCCTGGAGCACGGCAGTGTCTTGGAACAGTCTCTCAACTATTTCCTTAGGAGAGATACTCAAGGCAATGGTAGATAGATATTCGAGATCATTTCTTTGGAACGCTGCTGACAGATCGGCCCGGATTTGGGTGGCTGCGAATGCATCCAGCGCAACTCTTTCGGACAAAACTAACGCGTTCGTAAGGGTTGCAATTTCTGCCGAGGATCTTGTCTCCCATAGCGAGAAAACATCCTCACTGCTTAGTTTTCCTATGCACTTTGCAATTGCCGTTTTCATTTTCTCTTTCAGATCAATAGCTGCTTCATGTCCTTGTTCACGCTGCTGCAGAGCAGTCTCCAAAATGACCAGCATTTCATCGGTAGCTGCAGAGCTCAAAGTTGCCCCTAGGGAAGAAAGAGTCCTGAACAGCACTGTTGCTACCTCGTCACATTCAGCACGAGTAAATGCTCTTTCTAGAGATTGAATTTCTTCCCTCGTAGCTTTGAGGGCACACGTGAGAATGATGGCTCTTTTCTCGTCTAGACTGAAGGCAACCTGTTCTTCTGCTGAGGGTCGACGAGGAATGACATTGGCACCAACTGCTGCTTGCCGGCGATCACTCAGATATTCTCGGAGCATGAGAGAAGCATCGAGTGAAGTGCCGTGGGGTATATTTGTTGACGAGTACCCGGATACACCAAAACGAGCCATTCCGACTGTCTTTGATGCTGATGAGGTTCGGAAGCTTCTACTCGTCGAAGCCGAGGTCGATTCCGAGACGACAGCAGAAGCAGCGTCGTGTTGCTGGCGCTCGTGCTCCTCCGACACAGCCGCTGTTTCATAGGTTGGGGCAACGACATTCCGGATGACCCTTTCAACCGTGACAAGGTTTATCAGCAGGGTGCACAGAGATGCAGCTGGTTCGACAGTGCGCCACATCACATACGCAGATTCCTCAGTGATTTCCTTGATGCTCTCGTATAGAGTGGTACGCAGTTTCTCCACAATATTCTTCGTTACATCTGAAGAGCTACTCGTTTTTCTGCATTCGTCTATGACAGTTATCATCCTCAGGGCGACTTTCTGGCTTAGCTCAACTTTGTGCCGTTTCAGAATATCCAAAACTTCGCTGATTTCGAAGTGCTCCTGATGTCGGGTCAATCTTTCCACCAGTGATATCACCTCCTCTTCAGCAGCGTTAAAAACGTGTGTGAGCTGCAGACGATGTCTGTCGGCCAGAGTGATGCAGCGCTCTTCAAAAGCTTCTTTTCGAGCTGATGAATATGCGGCTACTCCAATTTCTGGAGATCCTTTTAGTGGAGCAAATCCCTCCGTCGAAACGACTCTCTCCGTATCAACACCGAATCGTTCTCTGATATAAGCCCGATCTTCCGAAGGTATCGTAACTGCCGACGATTTCCGTAGAGTTTCTACCAGCTCAGTGGTTGTCAACTCTTCCCTGTGTTCTTCTGCGTGCAGATTACGAACCACAGCTTCGGAAGCGCTCAATGCCGCCACAAGGCTCTCCGTTGGTGCAGTTTCTAAAGACTGTATGATAGTGAAGACAATTTCATGTACAGTTTCGCTCACAGCTCTTGAGACAATGTCCTTAACCACCTCAGGGACCGTGTGAACAGTTGTTTCCGCCTCGGCAGCTCTTTGGATTCCTCTTATTGAAAGAAGAATCGATTGTGTCATCGCACTGCTGAACTCGATCTTCTCCGAAACTAGCTGTTCAATGATGTGGGAAACCTCAGGAACATCTTGGAATCTTTGTAGCACTTTCACCAACTGTTGTTTTTCTTCCATTGAAGACTTTGTTGCATGTGCGACGCTGAGACGGAGCGGTACTCCAGTAGACAGGGCTGCTTCCGCCTCTTCAGGACGAGGTTGTGGAAGTTTTCCCATAGCAACGAAGGTTTCGATTGATTCCTGGCCCTTTTCAATTGCTGACGAGGTCACGCGGTCAACAGTAGAATCCTCAAGTGTTGTCGACGTACTGGCTTGTTTAGAGATATTCTCAAGAATGGTAGCCAACACCTCCGTACTGATCATGAACTGGCGCTCGGTTGATGATTTTCCATGAATGGGAATGCTGTGCTCCTTCGATCCTTTTGGTCTCATCGTCAGATCCAAGTCTGTCGAAGCAGTTGTTTGCTCTGGAGCCCGAAGTTTCGCTTGCGCCGTGTCGAGCGATGTTAGTGTCCAAGCCAGTTGCGCCACCGACATTAAGTCTTTGCTTTGGAAAATGGTAAAACTGCTCTCTTCCACCATTTCTTTCAGAACTTTTGCGATTACGACACGAAGTATCTCAGCGAATTTTCGGCTCGTGTCCAGTCCTTCGGGTTGACGGGAGATTTCCTCCTCAATTGCCGATACAACTGTTTTTGTTGCAATTCCACTGAATAGAAGTCTCTGTGATTGAAGACTTCGTATAACAGCCGCTACGCTCTCATCGTCTTCAAATTTGCTCAACAGTTTGATGAGGGTTAGCGTTTCTTCTCGGGTGGCTTCAATGCTGTGAAGAAGTTTCAGGCATCGCTGGATTTTCAATGTGTGCTCAACTTCCTTTGATTGTTCTTTCGGCGTTTGTAATACTGCCAGTTGCCCAGCAGTCGTTGCGGAGTCCTGCGAATATTCACGAAGACTTGCAGCTGAACGGCTCAGCTGCCCAATTTCGACGGTTTTCTGTGATTCTTGCTTGGCATCCGGCTGGGCCAACGACGGTGAGAGCGTGCTCGTCGTTATGCCGAATCTTTCCCTCACATAGTCGCGCTGTATAGGAGGAAGAGAGGCGAATGCGAACTCGGAGACGATTCGATTCATCTCGGAAATGACTTGCACCTCTCTCTCCTCTATCGCTCGAAGTTGAGCAGTGAGCGCTTCGACCGAGCTCAGGCTCAATGCCAAAGCAGAGGTCGATGATGACTCCAGTGACCGCACTATGGTAAAAGCACTTTCCTCCACAGCTTCCTTGACTGTCTTCGAAACGGCGTCTCTGATTACTTCGGCAATTAAGCTTCCGGATTCTGACATTTGGTGAAGCTTCTTGATCACCGGTATTACAGTGTTAACCACTGCAGCACTCAGCTGAAGCTTTTCTGATACGAGATCATTGATAATTTGAGATATGGCTTCGTCGTGTTGACGCTGCTTCAGAAGCTCAACGAGCTTCATATTCTCCTCCCTATGGAACTGAACATTATGAGTGAAGTGTAGTTGATGTGAATGAGGCAGTCGTGCCTCTGTCATTTCCTCGTTCCGGGAACGCTGCTCAAGTGGCTGCCATGCGACCAGCGTTTCACTCCGGGTGCTCTCAAATTCACGCCCAGAAAAAGTAGAGCGTTCCTTTACCGAAGATGACTTCGTCAATTTGGTTGATTCTTGCTGGAGAACATTCTTCATCATAGCTGAGAACACCTCAGTACTAATAGAGAATTGGCGCTCTACTGACGACTTTCCATAGAATGGAAGTGTCACTATTCGATTTTCCGAAGGCTTCATGGTGAAATCTACGTCGGTATCGGATACCGTTTTCTCAGCGAATGTAAGATTTTCTCTTGCTGATTCTATAGAGGCTAGTGCTATAGATAAATGGGCGGTTGATATACCCTCTCTGGTCTGGACCAATGTCAATGCGTTCTCTTCTGCCACCTCTTTCACCATCGATGTCATAGCTGTACGAAGAGCTTCTGAGACAGTCCGACTGGTGACTGCAGTTTCAGAAGAGCGTGAAATCTCCTTCTGAATGGCACTGGTAATCGCTTTCGCCGTGACACCGCTAAAGGTGATCTTGTTCGATGTCAGGTGTTGAATGACAGAAGCGACTTCAGCGTCGTCTTGGTAGTTCTGCAATAACGTTACGAGCTCCTGCTGCTCTTCTGAGGTGGCATTGATGCTGTGTAAAAGTTGAAGGTAGCGACTGTGCCGTACCACGGATTGGACGTCTTCACACACCTCATTCGGTTTGGTCAGGAGGGCGACATCTACCAGGAGATTTTCTGATGCCTCATATTCCCTCCTCAGCTGGGCGACTGCTTGGGTACCTTGCTTTTGGCCGAATATTCTTTCTGTTGCTGCGGTCGCATCTGGTTGTTGGTATGCAAAGGAGACCGAATCGGAGCTGATACCAAATCTCTCCTTCACATATTCTCGATGCATTTCCGGAACTGTGTAAGGTTTCATTTCAGTTATGGTCCTTTGCAACTCTGCTGACGTTGACAGTTCCCTCACCTCAAGCGCGTGCAGTTGACTTGTCATCGCCTCAGCAGTACTGAGTGCCCAAGCGATGTCAGCGGCTGATGCCTTTTCTACGGACCGCAGTATGGTGTACACACTTTCCTCGGAGACCTCCTTGACAGACTGTGAAATTGCCTCTCGTATGACCTCCAGGGCGCGGTGCTCCGTACGGCATTCTTCGTATTGTTTTTCTAGTTTTGTAATCGAATCAACAATTGATTCAATGATAGCGCTGCTGAAGTCAACGTTTTCCTTCTGGAGAATATTGATAAGCTTAGAGATTTCCTCGTTATCATCGTACTTTTTGAGCAATTCAACGAGCTCCACTGTCCTTTCGGATGATGCTTTCAAACTCTGAGCGAGGCCGAACCGTCTTGCACTTCGTGAAGACAACACTGCCTCACCGACATCTGGAACTGGCCCTGGGACCACACTGAGCAGGGCGCTAACATCTGCACTTTCCGAGCCATATTGTCGAACTCCAGTGATAGCCTTAGCGTCTGCCGTTTCGGGCAAAGTCCTTTCGGCTTCTCCAATTTGACCGACTTGCTTGAGCGTGGCGCGAAGAATTTCAGCGCTGACCTCAAATCTTCTATCTGCAGTTGTGGACGCTTTCAAGGGAAGGGTAAAAGCGCGATCTTCTGATTGTACCGACTTGAGCTCGGCTTCAGCATGAACTACTTGTTGGGTTGGGGCCTTCATCCTCACCATTTCTACGTCGAGATTCGACAGTGCCACGAGCATTGTGGACGCAGAAGTTGTGTCTTTCATCTGGACAAGGGTGAAAGCACTACTTTCGACGATTTCCTTCAGTGACTCGGATATCGCTTCCTGAATAGCAGCCACTGCTACTTTGTTAGCGTCGGCGCTCTGAGGAGCCTTTTGTAGTTCTTGCTCCACGGAGGATATGACTTTTTTTGCTGCGATGCCGCTGAATACTATCCTTCCAGTTTCTATATCCTCGATTACTTTTGAGATATTCTCGTCTTCTTGAAATCTGGTCAAAGTTTTCAGCAACTGTAAACGCTCTTCGCTCGTTGCCTGTACTCCATGCAGCAGCTGAAGATACGGACGATGCTCAAGTGCTGTTTCGGCACCTTCGTTTTGGGCAGAGCGTCTTTCTAATAAGCTCACCGAACCGCTGGCTTCGACGGATTCGATGCTAAACTCACGAGCCATGGCAGTTGCTGTAGCTGCACTGCTCTCTGGGAAAATCTTAGAGGACACCTCTGTTGTTTTGTACGGAGCTCTGATGAAACCTGCCGCAGTGCTTCGCTCATCGACTCCAAATCGTCCACTACCGGTTTCCTTCAGTTTGTGAAGAGCAGTAATGCTCGCGCATTCACTGGGGCTCAGTTGAAGACTTGACAGAACCTGTGTGCTCAGCTCGCTAGGAGCTTCAACGGTGGCAATCATACCCTCAACTGTTGCCAGAGTTAGAGCAAGGGCTGCTTCAGACGTGAAGCTTCGGCTTTCAATCACAGCGAATGTGGCTTCATCGACCACCTCTTTGACGGCTAGCGAAAGCACCGTCTTCACGGCTTCAGCCACATTCCGACAGATGTGCTCCATTTGAGCGGTTCTGCTCACTTCTGCCTCCACAACTTTAACAAGGGTCTGAGTGGCGAACGTACTAAGCTTCAGCCGTTCTGCTTTTAGCATTTTCAGGACCTTCTCAATCGATTTTTCTTGTTGGAAGCGCTCCAAACTCTTGACCAGTTCAGAGTGTTCCTTTTGTGATGCCTTAGTGGAGTATATCATTTTGAGCTCGTGGAATCGATACAGAGATTTCTCTACCGTCTCGTGGTTTTCTTCTGGTGGAACTATATACCCTGCCAATCCTTGGGTAGACGCTTGAGCAACACCCTGCTCTCTACTCGTTCCACTAACAGATGCCGCCTCTTTGGCTTCAAATATAGCCGCTTTTGTTTCGTCCATGTCTGTGCGTCGTAGCGCGGCGATGACCTTTTCAACTTCGATGTTGAAGAGTCTACGGGCTGATTCAGCCGCAGTCATCCTTTGGGTGTAGTCCGTGGCGAATTGCGCCAATTTAGCACTCATCGTTGCCTCCAGAAATGATGCTTCTATGGTGGAAGATTGAAGTCTTTCCTGGAGTGATGTTTTGATGATCAACGGCAGAATCCTTTCAGCAGTGGCGCTTCCACTGCGAGTTTCCCAGAATCCACTGATGGACTCTTCTGAGGCGAAGCGCACAAAGGTGTCAACCTCTTCCTGGAGTCTGGCCGCAATTGTGGTACCAATGCTGCATGAGGCTGAAGGCTTCTCCAATACCTCGTCCAGCACCGCACTCAAGGTCCGTACTGCAACGCTGCTCAGCGACTCTTTTTGATGTTCAACAATTGCCTTAATAGTGCTAATTTCTCCAATCTGATCGTACTTTGAAAGTTTTTTGAGTAACGCGAAGAGTTCTTCTGAGGTGGCCTTTGTTCTCAACATCAACCTAACGTTTTCCTTCAGTGGAATTGCGGCTGATGCTTCTCCGTGAGGAGCAGCAGGGGCTTCAAGCACGCCAAAGCTGCTATCTAACACAGCAGATCCCATTCCATACTGCCGCAGCTTTGCTGAAGCTGAGCTTTCGGCTCCGATGGAAATCGTTCCAACGTTCTCCTGCGATTTTACGGTGTCCTCGAATTCTGCATCACATTCCTGTGAGGAGATTTCGAAGGATCTAGAAGTTGTGTCCGATTTTGTGTCTTTCCTGCTGACACTCGCCACTTTCTCGGCACTAGTCGTTTTTCTGAGATCAGCGGAATAATCCGCTGTCGAAGTGCTGGCCGCTATAGCCGCTTTCTGAGCGAATGCAGTTCGTTTTGCTCCGAGATCGGCCGAAACGCCTTCTTCCTGTAGGGGCATCGTTTTCCACAAGGAGGTCGCAAATTCTTCGCGAGCCTCACAGGACAACAACGACAGTGCATCCCTCACAACCGAAGCGATGATTTTGTCGCTTCCAAGGTTTTCAAGACGAGCTGAACTATAACTCATGTCCACAGACGTTTCCGCGTGTTTTGAACTTTCGCTGACCATTGAGGCGCTTTGGGAAATTTTACTTTTCGTCAGAAGTTCCGCGACTTCTGCGCTGTCTTGGCGTCTTAGTCTCTCAACAGTATTCACCTGCTCCTCAGACGATGCCGCGATCGAGGCCAAACTCCTCAGTACGGGCACTTCACTGAGTGACAGAGATGTCTGTTCAGACTCTGGAGTTCTGGGCGTCAGAGAGCCCAGAGAACCGAACATCAGGGCGCTCTCGTCGCTGAATTGTCTGAACATCTCTTTCTGCTTCAAGAGGAGGCGCTCAGGAAGAGTATCTGTACTGGCTGCAGATGCCACTGGTTTCTTTGCGTAGAATTCCTTTTGCTCTTCAGCGATTCCGAATGCTTGGTCGAATGAGATGCTGTGTGCTTGCTTGAAGGTAGCTGCTGTGACTTCTTTTGAGGTCATGGACATCTCCGTGGAGGTCTCTGCATCCACTTCCGTTGAACCTCGCACTTGTCTATGTTCTGCAAGCGATTCATAGGATTTTGAGAGCATAGTCTTTGATATGCCCTCAGTTGATGGCTTCGTATCCCAGTAGCCAACCGCCTCCGTCGTGGATGGTTCCTTCGCTTCCATCTTGGCCCTTTCTTCAGTACTTCGTTTCACTATCATTCCACTTGAAGCAGTTGAAATTTCTTGTGATGAAATATGTGTTTCCATAATGCTGGCTTCCTCCTTGGGTTGATGGGTTGCCAAAGATGTTGCATCAGAGTGAGAGACGGTCCTCTGGGTGTGCGCGTCTTCGCCACTGTCACCTCTACGTAGTGTTAACTCCTGTTGTACTTGTCTTTCTTGGCTTGCCCTCATCGCTCTCTCATGGCGAAGAGTCAGTCCCGTTGAGAACGACGCTTCGGCTTCTTCTGAGCTTTCGGGTCTGGGAACTAGCCTTCCCACCGCACCTTGAGTTGTACTCTCTGCCCGACCGAACTCATAGAGTTTTCGAGAAGCAGTTTCACTTATAGTTTCAGGAAGAGCAACATTCGAGCTCTTCTTGTCCGACTCCTGCACGAGCATCGCCTCGTGCTCTTTCTTTTCGATGGCAAAAGCTCTAGATGTAGCAAACTGTTCTCTGTGTTCCATGGTGGAAATCATTGACGCTCCTTGCTGACTAGCCATCTGATCGTGGATATAATCGAATACTGATTCATCTGATGACTCTTTCAAAGTTAAAATGGATCTCTCCAACTTAGCTAGTGATTCTACGATTTGCGAGTTCTGTGAAGTTCCCTCTGAAATCTGTTGTTGGAAGGCAGCCCTAGCGCCTTCCGTACTGACCAACTTTGCAGAAGTATGCGCCTCTAGACGCTCTTCCCGTTTAGTTACTCCATGGAATCCCATTATCTGTTCATGGAATTCATTCTCTTGAAGACTTGCTGACATTTGAGAAATTTGTCGCTCCTTTGCTGTTGCGCTTGCGCTTGCGTATTGCATTTGTGTTGTAAATTTGCCAGTTTGCATTTCTACTCCTTGGTCTGTCATCACCGTTGTCTCTTTGTAAACCTTTTCTTTTGCCTCTGTGCCGCCTCCCAGGTCTGCAAAAAAAGTTTATTATATCCATATAGTCTACCCACTCTCAGCTGTTCTTGCTAAATGCACTTAACCATGCTAATCACAGGCGCAACGTAAAATTAGGGCACTACTCAGCCAGCAAATCCACTAAACAGGTATTCAGCAAAGTTCTTCAAAATAAGCAATTTTTAGCAACACTGATCCATTAGTGATTTAAAACGGCCTATAGCCACAAACTCTTCGGCATCACTTAGCTGTATCACCATATGCCCTTTCGTATAGCTTCGTTCTGTAATATTACATGCATAAAGCTCCCGATTTATACTTAGTTACCCAAGCACAGGTTAGTTATCGATAGCATTAGAGCGTTTCGCATCGTTAGAAAACAACAACTATGTGTACACACGAGAAAAGAGGCTCACCTGTGACGAGATGACGGCTGGCCTCTGTCCGTTCAAAGTCGTCGCTGTACTCGGTCTGACGACTTTGCGACTCGAACAGCTTTTCGGAGGTGTGCAGCATCTCTTTTGTGAGATGCTCCTCACGAACCTTCCTTATACGCTCGCCAAGGTAGAGACCAAGAGCTGCCATCGCATAATTGCCAAGCACTTGCTTATACATGAAGTACACAGTGACCTCAGCCGAAGCGTCTTTCCGGCGTATACGCAAATCTTGATGAAAATTTTCATCACGTATTTTAAGATGCTCAGAAAGCTTTGAGAGATGGAAGGAGGCGGATCTAAGTGCGGCATGAGGCCACGATAACAGCGCTTCTGCCCGTGGAGGCAGCATGGTTTTATAATTGGTAAGGTGGAAGCTTTTGGTAGTCGTACGAGTGTCTAGGTCTATAAACCCACCTGTGACCGCTTCAGCGAGCGCGGCCGCTGTGCTTCCATGGGCTCCTCCGGTGTTCTTCAGCATCACGGCGCAGTGCTCCTGAGCGTGTCCATACTCGGATACGTGGGTGGTCGTCTCCTGTCGATGATGGTCTCGGATTTTGACGGCGGCTGTCTTAGTGGTGGCTCCTTTGCTTAGCATCAGCGTCGCACTGATGCCATGGGTCTCAGATGCCCACGCTCGCAATGAAGACAGCAAGTTGTTCGCCGAAGCGAGAGTCTTCTGAGCGCTCATCGAAGATGGGAACGACGAAGCTCTCTGCAGAGCACACTGCGATGAAATGCTGCTGTCTGAAGCTGCTCTGCTTCTCAGATACTCTTGTCTGAGATGTTTGTCCTTCACCACTCCTTCAGCGTACTGATCCGTTAATCCTGGCATTTTTTGCAGGTAGATGACACTGGTGGCGTGTTCTAGAGACATCTCCTTCAGTTTAGCTGACGCACTGATGGTGTTTGGAGTTTTAGACGAGCTCTGCACACCAAGCATTTCACCGGTATGGCTTAAACCGGTGGCCAGTGTGACGTGTTCGAATTCTGCAGCTGAAGTCTGACAGGATGCGGCATGCTGATTCTTCTCGCGGCAGATTACGCTAGCTTCTCCTTTGCTTGGCTTAGAGTTTTCGAAACTATACAGCATCACCGCCTGCTCCTCTCTCATTTCACGGAACTTTCCTTGACCTTTAGATTGAGCGACGGCTGCCAGGTTCGCTTCTACAGCCAGATTGATTTCAGCGGATCGCACAGCCTTTTGTAGAGCGACTGTGGTGCCGGTGTAGTCCTCGCTGAATTGTCTGCCTGAGAAGCTCTCCTTCCAAATGCCTTTGTCTTTCCTAACTGCAGACGTCTCTTCGGCATCATCGCATGGAACCATGAATGCAGAATTCACTTCACATGTCTCTTTCTTCATCACAGCTCTCTTGATGAGCATTGCTTGTGGCTCGTAGACATTTGAGGTCTCGAAGACAACGTCAAAGTACGAGTTGGATTCTTTTTTGACGAGGTCTACAATAGTAGGCGAGCCGGCATTCCACTGTACAGATTCCTCGGATTCAGATTCGTAGCGTTTCTGCTCACGGCGGAACGTCTTCTCTCCATGTATGGAAACACCTTGCATTTCCATCTCATACTGTCCACCTTCAGCTTCTCGTTCCTCCATAACGATTTTTCTAGGAGGAGGAAGTTCTTCAGACGATTCGGAATCGAAGACCCTGCCACGGCGCTTGATTACAGCTTCTCCTGTCAGCTTCATGCCTTGTTGTTCCATTTCGTAGCTTCCGCCCATCACTTCGGCTTCGCGGACTTCGCGTTTCATCACTTTCACTTCATGTTCGCGTGCAGCAGCACTTTGTAAAGTTTCCTGTTGAAGCTGTTGAATCTGTTCAACTGCAACAGCATTCTGTACAGTTTGCTGCTGAAGCTGTTGGATTTGCTCGAATGCCGCAGCACTTTGCAAGGTTTCCTGCTGGAGCTGTTGCACCTTCTGCACTGCAAACACCTCGTCCTCTTCCTCTTCCACGCGACGTCGACGAAGTAGTGATGATTCGTCTTGGAACACTTGTCCAGCCTGTTCCATTGCAAATGATTTCGAGAACTCTTGTCGTTTCTGAGCTCGCCTTCTCGTGAGAATCATTGACATGGCTTGTAAAAGAGGAACAGCAATGTGAACTGTAAAGTTCGAGCTATCCTCTCTTCTTATCAGGTCACAATCAGCATAAGCATTGACGCATTTGATCTTGGTTGGAACTTCTTCGACATCTTCGGTTTCTACACGACGAATTCTCTTCAGTGAGCCTTCGCCTTCGAAGTGATGGCCTTCTTGCTGCAGTCTTATCGCAGCCGTTTCGAGGACGTCGTTTTCGACCTCCAGTAAATCAACGTAGACCTTTTCAGTCCTTTTGAATTCGATTTCCTTTGGTGGCCCGTCAGCAGTCGCCTCGTAGTTGAGCCCTTGCATGACCTCTTCTTCCTCGTAATCATCGGCTCGTTCGCCAATCACATACGTCTTTAGAATATTGGTGACATCTTCGACTACTTCTACTTCTACGTGGGTGACAGCGCTAACCGCATCACCGTCTTCGCGAAGGTCATTCAGGAGACGTTGGCTGACTTCTGAGAGGTAGTCCTTCTTGTTCTGAAAACATGCCGGTATTTTTGAAAAAACTATACTAAGCTTATCTATCAGAAGGAAAATTAGACAGGTAAGAGATAAGACGTGCTTGATGAGAAGGGTGACGCTACGAGTATCATCTACAGAGAAAGGGATGAATAGATTTAAAAGTTACGGTGCACTAGACGGTAGTAGGGGAAACACTACGTTGCTACATAGATATCTCTAGTGTTATCTAACATCAAAGTCATCGTATTATTCTATACCTGCACAAGCAAGCAATTCATGTAGGCATTCTATTCACTATTCTATCTGCTTATTATTGTCGCTTGTATCACTGTACTACTATACGTTTTCTCGTCAACTTCATTTTCTTATTTTCTAGTGTGATAGTCACGCTGCAGAACACACTATTATGTTCCGCTTTTCTCATATTGTTGCCGTCTTTTATTTCAGTAATATTTGAACCTTCCGATCTTTTGATAATACACCATGTGCTCCATGTATATCCAAGATCAGTAGGAATCGTTCTTCTACATATTTCCTCGACGTTACATTGCTTTCTTACATTTCTTTTTTTGCCCCCCCCCGTACCTTGACACCAGCCGAAACACTAGTCAGGCCCACGTACAGTACCGGACATGTATATTGATCAGTTTCCGGGAAAGCCGCTTAGGAGCGTTCCAAAGCGGCTTTTTCAATAGCTTTGTTGAAACTCAATTATTTGTAAAAATATGCATATATTTGAGCTCAGCGGCTCGAGCTCTATCGAACGGTATTCGGTACAAACGCAATATATGGCCCCTTTCGCCGACCCCTCAAATCTTGCCTGGTCGGTCCCTCGGGGCTTGTTGGTCCCTCGGAGGTCGCCCAGGCGAGATTTGAGGGGGTGGGCAAAAGGGGCCATATATTGCATTTGTACCGATCTTTGAATATTATTTGATAAAGCTCGAGCCGCTGAGCTCAAATATATGCATACTTCAAAAATAATTGAGTTTCAACAAAGCTATTGAAAAAAGCCGCTTTGGAACGCTCCTAAGCGGCTTTTTCGGGAACTGATCAAAAGGCATGTCCGGTACTGTATAAACGTTTCTGACCTCTTTCTGACCCATACTCCCTATCTTTCTGAGGTTCCTTTTCTGTTTGAACTCCTTAAGAACTCCGTGGAGTGAGCCAAAGCCACGTTCCATTTCACTATGACGGTAGTCTACATTGGGGGAAAGCGTTCCCATTTTCGGGTTTTTCGCTTTAGCAACTCTCTTGCAGTTATCTCGCTGAATAAAAGAAGATCCGTCAAAAAGTAAAAACGATAACACTTTTCCTCTCCAAAGGATGCGAAAGGTCACTGCCCTTTGTTCTATCGAGGCTTATTCATACTAACGGCAGTAAAGTAGTGCGGCAACTGAGTGGATTTTCCGTTGAGTTCGCGGTTTCTTCTGGATTGACCACAGAGAGGTCTATATTATCCTAGATTCATTTAGAAATATTCCGTTACCACTGACAAATGCAGGAAAATTTCACGTATATCGCCATTTGCTATGATGCGTCTCTGCCCGATAATTAGGCAGTACAGCCAAGTATGGATCAGCCTTAAGTAGCTTTCGTGCCACCATTCCGTTCCTCTGTCACCTAACATGCGCTACTGACACCCGCATGGTCGAACGGTCGACTCTCTCCTGGACTAATCGAACCTTTTATCTCTTTTGGGTCAGATAATGTGTTACCAGACTTGTCTGGGAAAGAAAGGACACTGACTTGGTTTAGCGTCTGGTCCCCATAAGTCATTGTATGGACCAGGTGCGCATTCACCTGCCTCCACGATTCTGAACGGAATACGAATGCGGTGGCTCGTCCTCAGGGGACTGATCAACGCCGACTATCTTTATTTTATCTCTAACCGATCCATCTTTTCTTTACCTTTAACCCTCCGTGGCTGACAAATGTCGGAAAATTTCCTTGTAGTCAACCACAACCGCTTGGCTGCTAAGTATTGGAGACCTCTAAATGAGTTCTATTCCACCGATTATCATTCTATTCCTCTATTGCTCCTCTCTTACCCTATGTGCGGAAATTTGAATCTGCTTATGACAAGGACCTCTTCATGTGCCACCTCACAGCGGTGAAGGGGTGAACGTCACTTTTAGTGATGGCCAACGGCACAAATGGTCACGTAGTACGCGATACTCTGTCGTGTATGGGCGGCTCCGTGTATGCCTGGCTAGGAACATGTGAGTAATCAGACCACCCTATCGGCACAAACAACCAATCCTGTGCCCCAGTCCTCCGCACGCCGGAGATGCTCTTCTACGACGTCAGAAGAATCCACTTCCGGCGAGGGGCCATCTAATCTCGGAGTTAAACTATCTGGACGTCATTGGATTCGGACTACCGGAAACCCCCACCCACCACGACACGGAAATTGCCTATTCGTCTGCACCTACAACTGTCGTACGATCGCCTCTGAGCAGGATCTTCGGACCCTGTTACACAGAAGCCGTAACATCAAATACGACATCATTGCACTGCAGGAAACGAAAGGCAAAACGGAAACCATAAGAAAGACTGACCACAACGAGCTTCTCATCATCGGAGCAAAGGTGGACAGAAGAAACATTGGCGGAGTTGGATTCCTCGTCAATTCGACAGTACACCACCTAGTAGACTCGTATAAGATCATCCGTCCACGAATAGCCGTTCTTCGTTTGGAAGTCAAAGACCAAGGAAACATCTCCATCATAAATGGATATGCTCCGACATCTGCGGCAACAGACGAAGAGAAAGAAGCATTCTACGAACCACTTGAAAGGACTGTTAACGACGAAAAGAGCTACTACAAAGTTGTAGTTGGTGACTTCAACGCCACCGTCGGTACTAACGACTGCGACGAATGGAGGCTTGGACCGCATGGATCTTCCCCAAGAAACGACAACGGAATGCGTCTGATAGACTTCCTTTCCGCATGCCGCCTCTTTCATGGGAATTCCATGTTTGAGAAGCCTTCACACCGACGATGGACCTGGGAGAGCCCAAATGGAGAAGTACGTTCGGAGATCGACCATGTTCTCGTGAGCAGACGATGGAGTCTGTTCGACGTCTCCGTGCTTCCTTCGTGTGATACCGGTTCGGATCACCGTCTTGTCCGTGCGAAGCTGACTCTCAAGAAGAAGATCTTCAAACGTGACACGCATAAACCGGCACCATTGAGGATTCCGTCATTCAGTTCGTAGGAGTTGGAACACGCCATAGAGTCCTATGATTGGAAATGTTTTGAAGATCCATCAGAAGACTACGATCCTCTCGTCAGCGGACTGTTGAGGTGTGCTAGCAGCTCTAAGCACGTGCGATGGAACTTCTGGAGCAAAGAAGAGCTGTCAAGCTGGATCCTAACGCCTCCCATCTCGAAAAAGTCACCATCTCCAAGGCATGTCGACTTGCAGTGAAGGAGTCCATACAGGCCTACAGAAGACTGAAGCTGTTAGAAGCCGCTCAAAAAGTCTCAACCATAAAGCGCTGCAAACGAGATCTCTGTGATCAGAAGGCCGTAATGTCAGCGCTAATGGATAAGGACGGAGTAACGCAAACGTCTCGAAGAGCGATTGAAGCCGTCGTTCAAGACTTTTACACGGATTTGTTCGCTCCTCCATCCCTGTCGCAAAATGCGTGATGCCTCCGGCTGAAGAAGCACCTCCCATTCTGGAGGCAGAAGTCGCTTATGCCATCAGAAGGATGAAGCCAGGTACTGCCCCTGGACCCGACGGTATTTCTGCCGATCTACTTCGGGCCGGTGGTAGTGCCCTTTGCTCACTCCTCACCAAGCACTTCAATCACTACCTCCGTCTAGGTAGGATTCCGAACGTATGGAAGGAATCGAGGACAGTTCAAAAAAGGCCAGCGGGAAGACATCGGCAACTACCGACCCATCAGCCTTCTCTCGGTTGTCTACAAGATCTTCACCAGGATACTGCTTAATCGGATGGAGCGAATCCAGGACGATAATCAGCCCATAGAGCAAGCAGGGTTCCGCAAGAATTTCTCCTGCATGGACCAAATTCAGACTGTCGCACAGCTCATGGAAAGGAGCCGCGAATACCACATCCCACTTGTCCTTGTCTTCGTGGATTATCGGAAAGCGTTCGACTCGGTGGAAATCAACGCCGTTCTGAACGCTCTTGTGCATGCTGGCGTACCATCGCCCTACGTCCAACTTCTTGACGAATGCTTCTCGAATACGTCAACTACTATCCAGTTGTTCGATCGGAAGCTTACAATTCCTATCGAGAAAGGAGTACGGCAGGGAGACACGATCTCTCCGAAACTATTCACAGCGGCACTTCAGGATGCTATGAAGAACTTGGACTGGGACGCCAAAGGCTACCCTGTGGATGGTAAACGGATCAGCAATCTTCGCTTCGCTGACGATATAGTGCTCATCTCTAACAGCACAGCAGAAGCCGAAGAAATGCTGAGCGAGCTCGATATGGCAGGTAGGAAGATTGGATTGGACATGAATATGTCCAAAACGCAATTTATGGTCAACCAGTGGTGTGACACGGGACTCGTGAAGTTAAACGGAGTCGCTTTGCAACGAGTCGACTCCTACGTCTACCTGGGACGAGAGCTGAACATGGAGAACGACCTGGCTCCTGAAATTGCCCGCAGGAGACGCGCAGCATGGGCAGCCTTCAGTTCGATCCGCGAAGTCACCGATCAGGTCAAAGATGCCGGCCTTACGATTAGGGCCTCGATATTCAACGCCTCTGTACTGCCAGCGATGTGTTACGCGACCGAAACCTGGCCTGATAACAAAGCCGTCGCCAAAGCCATGCAAACAACGCATCGTGCTCTGGAGAGATGCTTTCTGAAGACGAGCCTCCGCCAACAACGGCAACAAGGCAATTGCCCGCAGGAGACGCGCAGCATGGGCAGCCTTCAGTTCGATCCGCGAAGTCACCGATCAGGTCAAAGATGCCGGCCTTACGATTAGGGCCTCGATATTCAACGCCTCTGTACTGAAGATCTCCAGCTGAAGAAAGGGCCATCAAAGTATCAAAGTAAGTATGACAAGGAACCCATTTTTAGATGCTTCCTACAGCGTCATCTACACTCCACTGGAGTAGCAGAGCTCGAGGGAAACAGAGCGATGTTTATTCTCGCAGCTGCTGCGCTCGATTCTGCGGCATCACCGGCATTCCGCCTCTCAGATGCAGCTCAGAGCTAAGGGAGAAATCGCAGCTAGCAGATCCACTGCAGTACATGAAGAAGTCAAAATATCGCTGGGCTGGACACCTGCTTCGACGGAAGGACGATAGATGGAGCCTCCGTGTCACAGAATGGCTCCCAAGAGACCATAAGAGACCACTGGGACGACCGCCAACAAGATTGGCAGACTCATTTTCGAAGTCTTTCAGAGAACGGAGTCTCCCTCACTGGATGCAAGTTGCCAGAGTTCGAGCGGTCTGGGAAGAGTTGTGGTCCCCGCTGAGAAGATCTCCAGCTGAAGAAAGGGCCATCAAAGTATCAAAGTAAGTATGACAAGGAACCCATTTTTAGATGCTTCCTACAGCGTCATCTACACTCCACTGGAGTAGCAGAGCTCGAGGGAAACAGAGCGATGTTTATTCTCGCAGCTGCTGCGCTCGATTCTGCGGCATCACCGGCATTCCGCCTCTCAGATGCAGCTCAGAGCTAAGGGAGTCTCCCTCACTGGATGCAAGTTGCCAGAGTTCGAGCGGTCTGGAAGAGTTGTGGTCCCCGCTGAGAAGATCTCCAGCTGAAGAAAGGGCCATCAAAGTATCAAAGTAAGTATGACAAGGAACCCATTTTTAGATGCTTCCTACAGCGTCATCTACACTCCACTGGAGTAGCAGAGCTCGAGGGAAACAGAGCGATGTTTATTCTCGCAGCTGCTGCGCTCGATTCTGCGGCATCACCGGCATTCCGCCTCTCAGATGCAGCTCAGAGCTAAGGGAGAAATCGCAGCTAGCAGATCCACTGCAGTACATGAAGAAGTCAAAATATCGCTGGGCTGGACACCTGCTTCGACGGAAGGACGATAGATGGAGCCTCCGTGTCACAGAATGGCTCCCAAGAGACCATAAGAGACCACTGGGACGACCGCCAACAAGATTGGCAGACTCATTTTCGAAGTCTTTCAGAGAACGGAGTCTCCCTCACTGGATGCAAGTTGCCAGAGTTCGAGCGGTCTGGAAGAGTTGTGGTCCCCGCTGAGAAGATCTCCAGCTGAAGAAAGGGCCATCAAAGTATCAAAGTAAGTATGACAAGGAACCCATTTTTAGATGCTTCCTACAGCGTCATCTACACTCCACTGGAGTAGCAGAGCTCGAGGGAAACAGAGCGATGTTTATTCTCGCAGCTGCTGCGCTCGATTCTGCGGCATCACCGGCATTCCGCCTCTCAGATGCAGCTCAGAGCTAAGGGAGTCTCCCTCACTGGATGCAAGTTGCCAGAGTTCGAGCGGTCTGGAAGAGTTGTGGTCCCCGCTGAGAAGATCTCCAGCTGAAGAAAGGGCCATCAAAGTATCAAAGTAAGTATGACAAGGAACCCATTTTTAGATGCTTCCTACAGCGTCATCTACACTCCACTGGAGTAGCAGAGCTCGAGGGAAACAGAGCGATGTTTATTCTCGCAGCTGCTGCGCTCGATTCTGCGGCATCACCGGCATTCCGCCTCTCAGATGCAGCTCAGAGCTAAGGGAGAAATCGCAGCTAGCAGATCCACTGCAGTACATGAAGAAGTCAAAATATCGCTGGGCTGGACACCTGCTTCGACGGAAGGACGATAGATGGAGCCTCCGTGTCACAGAATGGCTCCCAAGAGACCATAAGAGACCACTGGGACGACCGCCAACAAGATTGGCAGACTCATTTTCGAAGTCTTTCAGAGAACGGAGTCTCCCTCACTGGATGCAAGTTGCCAGAGTTCGAGCGGTCTGGAAGAGTTGTGGTCCCCGCTGAGAAGATCTCCAGCTGAAGAAAGGGCCATCAAAGTATCAAAGTAAGTATGACAAGGAACCCATTTTTAGATGCTTCCTACAGCGTCATCTACACTCCACTGGAGTAGCAGAGCTCGAGGGAAACAGAGCGATGTTTATTCTCGCAGCTGCTGCGCTCGATTCTGCGGCATCACCGGCATTCCGCCTCTCAGATGCAGCTCAGAGCTAAGGGAGTCTCCCTCACTGGATGCAAGTTGCCAGAGTTCGAGCGGTCTGGAAGAGTTGTGGTCCCCGCTGAGAAGATCTCCAGCTGAAGAAAGGGCCATCAAAGTATCAAAGTAAGTATGACAAGGAACCCATTTTTAGATGCTTCCTACAGCGTCATCTACACTCCACTGGAGTAGCAGAGCTCGAGGGAAACAGAGCGATGTTTATTCTCGCAGCTGCTGCGCTCGATTCTGCGGCATCACCGGCATTCCGCCTCTCAGATGCAGCTCAGAGGTAAGGGAGAAATCGCAGCTAGCAGATCCACTGCAGTACATGAAGAAGTCAAAATATCGCTGGGCTGGACACCTGCTTCGACGGAAGGACGATAGATGGAGCCTCCGTGTCACAGAATGGCTCCCAAGAGACCATAAGAGACCACTGGGACGACCGCCAACAAGATTGGCAGACTCATTTTCGAAGTCTTTCAGAGAACGGAGTCTCCCTCACTGGATGCAAGTTGCCAGAGTTCGAGCGGTCTGGAAGAGTTGTGGTCCCCGCTGAGAAGATCTCCAGCTGAAGAAAGGGCCATCAAAGTATCAAAGTAAGTATGACAAGGAACCCATTTTTAGATGCTTCCTACAGCGTCATCTACACTCCACTGGAGTAGCAGAGCTCGAGGGAAACAGAGCGATGTTTATTCTCGCAGCTGCTGCGCTCGATTCTGCGGCATCACCGGCATTCCGCCTCTCAGATGCAGCTCAGAGCTAAGGGAGAAATCGCAGCTAGCAGATCCACTGCAGTACATGAAGAAGTCAAAATATCGCTGGGCTGGACACCTGCTTCGACGGAAGGACGATAGATGGAGCCTCCGTGTCACAGAATGGCTCCCAAGAGACCATAAGAGACCACTGGGACGACCGCCAACAAGATTGGCAGACTCATTTTCGAAGTCTTTCAGAGAACGGAGTCTCCCTCACTGGATGCAAGTTGCCAGAGTTCGAGCGGTCTGGAAGAGTTGTGGTCCCCGCTGAGAAGATCTCCAGCTGAAGAAAGGGCCATCAAAGTATCAAAGTAAGTATGACAAGGAACCCATTTTTAGATGCTTCCTACAGCGTCATCTACACTCCACTGGAGTAGCAGAGCTCGAGGGAAACAGAGCGATGTTTATTCTCGCAGCTGCTGCGCTCGATTCTGCGGCATCACCGGCATTCCGCCTCTCAGATGCAATCGCACTCTGCCGTAGCCGATTCCAAGTCTGCTTCCTGACCTAGACCTGACGCCTAATATTGTTTTCCCGTCCAATGGCAATTTGATTTCAACGGCTGTTTATATTCCAACGATTTTGTCAATTGCTGTTTCAAATTATTTGCTACATACTAATCCGAATATATGGCTTTTTTCAGTTTACTTCTTTATCCATCGCATGTATTGAGATTACCAGGCGTGCTGTACTTCTTGCTTACTGACTCGAAAATTCTTTTTCGAAATCTGATCTCATGGGTCGTACACAACTTCTGTTAAGGGCAACTTATCCGTCGCTGTTTTCTAGATGAGTAAAGGTCAGTGGCTCCTAATTCTGAGTGGTCTTCACTTAAAGTATTTATCCAACCAGTTGACAATTCGTTGGTTTGCTACAAACCATCAAGGCGCAACGGAACTTCTAAGGAGAGATGTTCGAGGATTAATCCATAATTAATGTCAGGGTGAACTTAATTGACGAAAAGTGAAGAGCGTCTACAGGTCTCATGGGGTTGGAAGAAGAACTCACCATAAACGCAGGAACCTCCAGTGTCGCCTCTTTCTCCATTTTCGTCTCGCCGTTTTCGATCAGTGTGATTTTGAATTTCGATTGCCCATCTTTCACCTAGAAGTCTGCGTTTAAATAAATGGCAGAATACTGTTATTTTCGAACCTCTAGGTACTCCAACGCTTTTTTTTACCCACTCAGGGTAGCGATAGGTGTTCTTCTGTCGCTTGCATCTTAAAATAGTGGTCGCATCATCAGATCAACAAACCCTTTGCTCGCACCTTGTTGGGATCAGCACTTCATCGCCGGCAAAACCCGTATAATCGGGTATTATTTTAATCTTGGCTTAGACGCTCGCCCGTAATCTAGAGGTGTGCCGAAGGGCAGAGTACCTCTAAATAAATCCATTGTTCCCACCATTCTAGGGGATTAACTAGGATTCTAATGTGGGGTTATCCTTCCCTCAATCGATGCCCCGAGGTTTCATCGCCTCCTAATTTCTACGTATTAGCTGATGTGTGGAACAGGATTAGGTAAGGAACCCCATTCTCCACAAATTCAACAATTTTCTAAATAGGTTCCTGATAGGGACGAGGCGATGCTTGTTTGGCACCGGACTAACATAGGCATTAATTCTTTAAAGTTCTGGGGGATGCGAAACCGCCTGCATTTTGGCAAAAAACTGCTAAATTTTTGGCTGTGTCGAGCCTTCGTACAGAACACATTACATCTCGATTCAAACGTACTGGTTAGTCAATGTATACTGAAATTCTTCTCATGTGAAGTTGAACTGCTAATTTATTCGCTTTAAATGATATAAATAGCACGGTGAGGTGGCCGGGTACAACAGAACTGAAAGGGCACAAACAACTTCTTACCTCTTCCAGAATAAGACTCTTCTTCCCGACAGTCGACTTTATCTGAAAATCAGTGTCATTGTTTTCCATAATTGAATAACTCATCCCTGACTAGCGGCAGTATTCAGGTCCTACTCAGTCGCTTACCTTGTAATTGGTGACAGTGTCGCGAACCGTCCAAGCACTCGATACGCAACTGTCAACCGTGATCAGGTCGGCGCCGACGATTTTCTCCATGCGAAGCTTACCCTCGACTGTTGTCCGCACCTAAAACATATTGTTGGTGTTTCTGGAACCGAAATAGCGAAACATTTCCAAATATGATCAGTTTTGTTGAGTTAAACAGCCGCAGACGAGATTTCTGATTGTTTTGAAAAGGGAAAACAACATTTGGCAATGTTTCGTGGATGAACTGGGTCCATCGTGCACTGTACTGCAACAAAAAACCTGATGCCCAGCTTTGCAGAAGCGGTGGTTCATAGGGGCGTTCACACCCTACTGCAGCTGTAATGGTTGAGGTTAAGCCCTCTTCACACTTTTTTTCCTCTTCACACGCCGCAGTACTGGCGAAACATGGAGACCGGCGGCACGCGTTGCAGCTGCGCAGTAGTGCAGTATCCGGTTTCTAATTTCTTTACGAAAACTACATATATGACCAACTATGCACTAATAGTTCTTTGACCAACGACAGTCCAGTGTACGAACAGCAAAGCGACCAGCTACTGTGGAAATACGCGCACCCCCTTTTTACTGCTCTACTTTGGTTTACTGTCGCAGTAGAGTCTGAAGGAGCCCTTAGCGACAGCACCTGGGTGACGTTCAAGATTTTGCTGTGACAGTCCAATCAATACGGAATCGCAGCATGGAATGAGATGGATCGTTACTTGCTGCTGTTGCAGAAACTTGTCGTAGACTGTATTGTCCCGGCTGCAAGTCCTCTGCGTACCCACACAAGACCAATCTCTCGGCAACGATTCAAACGCTGTTGCTGGTCCTAACGCGATAACTACCGTTTCTCAGCAGTCCTGCAGCAAAGGGGGTATTGAGGAAATACGACCACCCTCCCCGTAGCTCCATTAACCTGGCTTTCATGCTGACGAGTAGGCATGGTCCGTAGCGGCGACCTACGAATTCGCTAAATGTCTTAGCAGCGCCACTGATATATACTGTTGTAAAACAGTAACTGATAAACTTACAACTGGTGGTCCTTGTTTCCTCTTCTCATAGTCGAGTATGGTCTCAGTGCGGCGAGTGCTTGATGAGGGTGGTGCGCGATGTTGCGGCACAGGTGGCTGCACCTGGTCATGCGTCATTGGAGGCGAACCCAACGGACCATCTGAGGGCTGTTGCAGTGCGGCAGAAGCTGCTCCAATCACTGCAGTCGACTGGTCCCAGCCATTCTGCATTGTGAAGTTCGCACCAACAGTGTCACTGCGACGCCGCGGCTGTGGGCTCAGTACGTAAGCCTGCAACAGCATCAAATAGATTCTTGGAAGAAATAGGTGGAATACGGGTTGTGCTGAGAGTCAGTATTTATTTGAGCTACCTGATGTTCGTCATCTCGACGCTGTAGTTGCATTTCGTTGCGTCGCACAGCCTGTGGTGACAAACCGTTGGATCGCATTCGGTTCGCATCTCCAAATCCATTCTGCTGGTTGTTTCTGGCATCAAGGATCTCTTCTTGGTCCGACTCCACACCCCAGGTGTAGGCGTTTCCTACGCGCAGACGACCACCATCCTGTATATAAACCGTTTTTAATCTCAACCATTTTCAGGTTTATACCCATCTTTTTCTTCAGCGTCTGTCCCTCCTCAAGGCAGGGTTTGCTCTGCAAATTTTCTGACGCCATAAAGATCTATAATACACCTGGTCTGGATAGACTACAACTGTCTTTAGATCTTGATTCTATTTTGTACCCATCACTAAGTGATAAGAGAGCACAGAAGAGTGATGAAACAGCTTCATGGAACCAAACGGACTTCAACAAAAGATCTATCATACATCTGCATCAGTAGAGCCATCTATCATATTTGAACCAGCGTTCGTAAAATGGTTAAGCTCGAGCTCTTTGGCTTTTTAGGCTTTTCCCTAATAACAAGTTGTCATTGATTCGGGTACTAACCACCCAATTTCCGCCACAACCTTCATCAGTACCTTCATGCATTAATATAGTGAAAATTCAAAGAGTTCATTGGAAAGTTGGGTTACTTTTAGCGACATAATGTGCTAAGTTTGTAAATGTGCTCAGATAAATATAAAGAACCAGTGAAAACAACTAACCGCTGTCCGAATGAGCTTATTTACAGAACTCGTTGAAGCGGCTTTAGGCAGGTAGTCTGCTGCTGGGTTGATTCTGAAAAACTGATCTAGTCTGAGAACATCAACTTCAACATTGACTTTCCTATACATCTGCGAAATGGAGTATCCACACTCACAACTTTATCGCTCCCATAACTATTCTTCAAAAAATTTAAAAAAAAAACTGCATAGAGAGGTGCACTGGTAAGAAGCACCACTTCGAGCAATGGATCGTCATACTGAGTAATGAATCCTCCATACCTTCGTAATGGAGTAAGTTGGTACCATTCTTGACTAAGAAGGTGAGAACACCGGCTTCGTAGAGCGGCTGGGCCCCGAAAGTCTTTGTATAGACCAAGTACGCATTCACCATGCTTCTACCATTTCGAATGGAACACGAATGCGAATTCCTAAGAGCTGATCAACGCCGATCCTTCACCTAATCCTTTAGCTTTTACTTGTTAACCTCGTTAGGCAAGGTTTCAAAGATGAAACGGGTCAGTTCGGACGAAATAAGTTCATCAGAGAGGGTGCTAAGCCTTCTGCGGTTCGAGCAGAAACCACCCATTTCTGGCCATCTCCTGCTGCGCAGTATGAACGGGTCTTAAAATGATGAGGCTTGGCTGCGATTCTTTTACGACAGCAAGGCGATGTCGCCGCGCAGCTTCAGCTGTTAGAAAAAGCCTCGAGTGGGTGTCGAAGTGCAGGATGTGAAATTCTCAGTGCAATTGCACTTTTTACTTGCACTTTCAACGTGCAGTCGTTGCAAATCAACCGAAAGCTCAAAATTTATCCGTAATTTTTCGTCCAAAACGTGACCGTTGTCCATCAGCGTATTTCAAGAGCGGTGAAAAAATTCAGAAAAAAAACTCGACATGTGAAGCCGTCGGTTCGCTTGTCAAGTGAGCTACAATGACGATGTCCCGGATTGGTCCGGGACGCAGGTTCGAATCTCGCTTGAGTCGCGTTTTTTCAGTGATACTATTACCTTCATTGCAACAACGGCAATACATACCTTCTAGGTGATGAGAACGACGCCACTGGGGTCTCAGGTTCAGAGCTGAGCCGAAGCAGATCAAGAGTGGCTTGGTCGAGTTGTGTGAGCGACTGCTCTGTGCTTCGCGATCCAGGCCCTCTTGGGTTGCCTGAGGCTGAAAACGAACACTTTGATTCTAACAGTAACCTGAATTGATAGGTGTCAGTGCTTTTTATGGGAAACTCGATTGAGTAGCTCTTCACTGCCTAGCGGTAATCAAAGCTATTTAGAGGTGTAAGGACACACACTCATGCAAACAGCTTATCACTTAATTCATGTGGTATAGATGCTGTGGTAGAGCTAGTATAAGTATCTAACACTATTCCCAAACGAAACGATAAACTTTTACAACAGAACGAACTTCTATCGTCATCAAACGATTTCCCTGAAATCCACCTTCAACAAAATAAATATAACGACAGCAACAGCTACAGAGCTGAGACAGTAATAAGAACTCGATGCTAAACAGCTACCAGAAAATATGAGTGGATCGAACTAGTGGAAGACGAAGGTACTTCAAAGGCCTCACCTCGGGGCCGATATTGCATTTGTGCTCTGGGCGACTGCAGTGGGTCTTCTGTGAAGCGGACGTTCCTTGGTGAAGCAGGCATTGATGCTGAAAGCATAGATATTTATTTCTTTCACCACAAAACTAGCGAAAATTATGGTAAGGGTGTAAGATGCACGGACGCATAACAAAAATTTCAGTGAAAGTATTTTCTGGAAAGTCGGGCTGAGGAAGTCGATGATGGAGGGGATCGTCGTGAAGAAGCAGAGAGGTAATGCTAATGGTAAGAGTGGTAATGGTGAATGAGGTAATTCTAGCGGAAGGTCTACCTGGGTCCTAGTAGGAGGAGGAGGTTCAAGAAGTCATGAAGAAGAAAGAAATCGGAAGGAAATGCAGAAAAAACAACGAATAGCATAAGGTATCTAAATGAAGGCCATGACCCTCTCACGAGCCACCCATAGCAAAAACGCGTTAGACCGGTACTTGATTACGTAAAATTCGACAATTTTTATGTTGTTTAGTTGATTTGATCAATATCAGTTGTTAAATATCGATGGTGTTAAGTGTTCCCAATTGCTTCAACGTTACTTATGTTTTGATTGTTCATTGTTCGATGTTTCTGGATTTATACACACGGCGTTTTCCCGTGTAATAAATAGAATAGAATAGAATAACAACTCAGTTCTTGCTTCTGAGCTCCCTACCGATATCTACCACTGATATTCATTATGCCAAGACTCGTACATGGCAACTACCCGTCAGAACTATTCCTTCTTTGGAAGACACGATTGGCCGTTGAAAAAACCCAATCTAACTACGCATATCAGCGCCAGTTCTTGGCAACAGTATGAGATTGTCAGATTGCTGTGACGTTGTGCAACATTTTTCAAGGCTCCATCTCTGTTCCTCGAGATTTCTCCGAATTCAATCCTTTCATTTGGCAGATAGAGATGTTCTTCGTAGAGTTGCCGCTCGGCGATACTAACCGGCTGGCCCTCGTTATTTACATCGGGCGGCTGTCGGCCCCGTCGGGCAGAAATAGATATGTAGGTGCTGCGCCGTTGTTCTCCTCATCAATTAGATGATAACTGCACGGGTTACTTTTTGAACGCGAAATGGACAGATGTTTCGAACATTTGGTCCTTTAGATCTGGATGAGTCGTTCTATTGAGATATGCTATCCATAAAGAATAGTCCTGCCTTTACTCTTGGCAGCCACTACCCTCGAGTACTTGCTGTGATTGCTTTTAGAGAGCTCGTTGCAGAAACGAATATTCGAGTGCAGGATCTCCTGACTCGTACTAAATACTTTCCATTGTCAAAATCAGTAAAATTCTCACCACGCCTCTATGATTCTGAATGGAGCGCGAATGCGACGGCGCATGCGTGGGGGACTGATCAACGCTGGCATCTTTACCTTTACGTTTTTTCAGTAATCATACCCTACTTGTCGTTCCATTGTCTATCAGTGTTGTAAGCATTTCAGAGCGGACGTAATATGAGAAACAAAAATAAGCTTGGAGTAATAATAAAATTTATCGGTTCGTCCTAACTGGGGTTGAAGTGACATATAAGAACACTCAGGTTTCAACTAGCTGAGGGATAGCTGCATTGAAAAGGAGTAGACGGTATCGAGTGAAAAGAAGGGGTATACGAAGGTGGTAGTTAGCCAAACCTGAGGCGCTGATGTAGGCAGTTCCGCTAAAGTGTAGTCGGAGTAGAGCTATACACACTTTGTCCTCCAGCTGAGGTGATACTTTTGGGCCATTTTCAAAGGCGAGAATTTAGACATCTCACAATGCCAAGGGACTAGCGGGAGTGAAATTCGAAAATATCAGAACTTATAAAGCCGACATTCCCAACCGCCACTTGCCGGATCTTGAAATCAAAGTTGTTGTTTCGATTAGTTTCCTCGAAAAACTTCTTGATCAAGGCCGTTTCAGTCCAGGAATGCTAGCGATACCGGTGTACAATGCCGGCCGAAATGAAAGCATGGGTTGTAACTCAAAGTTCTAGGTCACCACCAGTAGACCACTGTGCCCCATAGGAATTTCGTAATGAACCTCGGCTTCGAACTGTTTATTTTCACAGCTAATGAGAAGCAGCCTCTAAAGAATTCCGCACAACTGATAGTGAATCGAAAGCCGAAGTGTCCGAAGTTATCCAGACAAATGTTTCAAACGCCATTTCCCTTGTCCCTTCCACCTACCTTTTTCAGAAGTTCTAAGCTTTTTTTCTGCACCTGAACCCAACCTTCTATAGTTTGTTTCGTAGCTGATCAGAGTTGTTTTCGTGTGCCAGTCTGAGAGCTGAGTGTTGAAGTGCATTTTTACGCCCACATTACACTCGGCCGATACGTGGGTGAGAATTGTTTGGCGAGGAGCTGTGCAACAAAAACTAAAACGCACATCGCTTCATCCTGCTCAAAGGAGATTGACGGTACCACCTGAAGGGATGGACCGCTGTTCACTGAGCAACTGCAGTGCCCTTGCAAAACGAAAGTTGGAAAAGAAAAATGATGATATGATCACATAAGAAATAGTAGAAACATCGTCGGAAATCCGTTCTTAACGAATAATTGCGGCTCAGATGGCATTTTTCACTACGGTAAACAGATCTCCTACAGTCCTCTAAGCATAGCTTACAAAAAGGCAGAATGACAAGGAAAGGATAGTCCTCTCAAAAATGAAGGCAGGGGAGAAAAAAGTCATTGGGCTGTCTAGGAATCGAATAAACGCGCTGTCATATAAAGGCAGAGTTGCAGTTGAGGTACCAATCGAGGCGAAAATGTAGATTTGTTGATTGACAGACAACTCACACTCCCTCTTTCCGAATCGGATCCGATCAATCGTAGCGTAATCGTTCTCGTCGCGGTACGGCGAAACTGCTCGTGGCGGTGAGACTGTCCGTTCGCGTTCCGGAGGAGCACCTCCGAACCATCGCTGAAGCAGTCGAAATCAGTCGAAGTTAAAATTTCGAAGCACCAACATTAGTATAAATATCATCGTTCGCTTCTTCTTCGATTTTCCAAGCATTGATTCACTCCAAGCAGCGTCTATGGAAGCGCATTTCGAATTTTAGTCTAGACGAAAATCAATATCGAAATTGCAGGGTAACGGCAGTATAAGCGGAACAAGCACAATTTTTTTGAAATACTTCCTTCTTTATGCGTTTTTTTTCTCACTATTACATATGTTTTGCCTTGCTGCCGTTTGATTCCTTTGCTATTTCGTTAAACAATGTTGCGCTTCTTCGCGGCTCAAAGAAGCGAGTAAATTAATATAAAAGTAAATAAAATTAACAAATAAATCTAGGTATGTAGGAAGAGGTTGGGCGGAATCGTAATGCGGCAAAACTCAACTTCTAAACAGTGTGAACTGGTCAAACTGTTGTTGCTTAGGCAACTATCTACACCCTTCGTATAAGGTCAGTTTTCTTACAAGATTACACGTTTTCTTAGAAGGACCGTATAAAGGGTTGGACTACTACCTACCAAATACGGGTGTTTTATTGTAGAATATCATTTACTCGCGCTCCCTTTATTTGTTTTAAACGTTTAGAAGAAACAATAAAGCTGACTTAGTAGCAATAGTACAATAGCTGCCGATAACAATATATCACTGACAAAAAACTGATCATTGCCCACCATGGCTTCATTCCCTAGAACCAGGAATGTCTTATTTGTTTGCGTTCGCACAGGACTGAATAGTTTGAATATCCACAGGGTACAGTTAGCGAGGACCTAGTGTGGCCGTCGCCCCGATGACGTCAAAAAACTATCGCATGAAAATGAAAAATTTCAAAATTTCCCTACGATGTGTTCGCTCTTCTGATTACGGCCTCAAGTTTTATTCAACACAGATGACTTTATAAATAATTTATGGCGAGAGATCGACGAAAACAGCTTGTTTCATTTACATCGCGTTTTGGCGATTATTTTTCGACTTTACTGTGCCTCCGCGCTGTGCAGTAACAAAAGGTGCTGCTGACACTCTCAACTTCTCAATCTCGTGGGGATTGCATAAGTTAATCAGAAATGCTAGGAACGATGCGGCGCTTGGTAGTGTAGATCAAGGGTCAACAAGTTTCGGACCACTTTTTAGGCCTCTGAAGACGACATTCAAGTCGAAACGTTAGGCCAATAAATCTGATCCACCTTACTAACCTCGTCCGACAAAGCAGCATACTTGTCGCATTTCGACCACGCAGTTTTTTCATAACATAAAATAAATGTACAAGTTTCCCATTAATGATGGATTCAAAAGGTTCTTACATCAACTAAATTCAGCAATTGAAAAGATTGTTATGTTAGCTTAAAGTGGGTCACTCAGAAGTGCCGGAACTTTGCGGTTAACCGAATTGCAGGGGATTTTAAAGTAGTGCCATTTGCGTTAGGATAAGGCTTCGTCTAAGAAGCGTTACCGTACCCTAATCAGAAGGTTATAGAACATACATTAGGCAAAATCCCTAGTGCTCTTCCTGAGATAAAGGGACTCGAACCCGCTCGAAGGAATATTCGTGGCGGACACTTATCCCTGTTCGACTGCAACTGATAACAACTTACACACACGCCGCTAGCATCTGTTCAAATAATCGTCAGTGCTGTCTACCCTTCCGTCGGTGAAAAGAACACCGGTCGTCGGCTCCGAAAAATATGTAGTAAAACGATGAGGAAGAAATTCAATCTCATCTATTCTTGTTTAAGCGCAGAGAGCCACTAGCAGACAGAAAAAGATCGTCAAAACGTGGGCGAAAAATCTTTCAAGATTTTCTCCAAACTATAGGGCATTACATTCGTTGTTTCTTATCGAGTGATGGTATAATGTATAGATAATAAAAGAACGGCGAAAACAACTTTGGAGCAACATTGCACAGCCGGACAATGAATTTGTTGAGTTTTTCGATAAGAGGCGATTAATCAGGATAACGTGATCGTTAG
Source organism: Nippostrongylus brasiliensis (assembly GCA_030553155.1). Classification (NCBI taxonomy): domain Eukaryota; kingdom Metazoa; phylum Nematoda; class Chromadorea; order Rhabditida; family Heligmosomidae; genus Nippostrongylus; species Nippostrongylus brasiliensis. The sequence continues at coordinate 23,825,676 of CP130733.1, read as the reverse complement.
TGAGAAAACTGTTGTTACTTCGCGGGCTCAAAGAGTATATACAATAACATTTGGTCAAGTATTACAAAATGCTGTTTCTTTCACCATTTCTTAGGAGTTCCATTGACTAACAGTCGAAGAGGGAATTTCCAAAAACAGATGGGAGGGGGTGCGAAGACGGTCAAGCTATTATATGTATACTGAGTTCAGTTCCCTGTTTGATTCAGACCCGTACGCCTCTGCCAGGTTTACCGTATACTGTAAACGGTGTCAGTGCCAGCGTCAAAGCCAGATCAAAAGGTGGGCTGATGGAAGGGAACTGATCCAATTACAAGACGAGGCGACTATCAAGAAAGACGTACCAGTTGACGGATCCGGAAAATATTGTGTATTGAAAAAATACCAGCAAAAGTACCTGATATAAATTGTGAATCGCTTGCATACCGTAACTCAACGCGCAAAAAGTTATTTTGTTTCTATTCAATGTCTATACATTTTCTAACACACTTCGTTAGCTCAACGAGGGCTCGTTGGCCTTGAACAGTTGTGTAAACCTATGATAAATCGTTATTAAACCCTAAATAAACCTTGATCAAACTCTGTCGTAGGTTGGTGAATCACGGTACGGGTATCTATTTAAGGTATTCCTCGAGACTTATACCTGGTGTCAGTCCATGAATTAGGGCCAAGAGTTGGTTTGACAGTTATAAACACCGTCAAGTGATTTGTATTGTAATGCACATATTCATTAGTGGTTGGACTTAGAGAAGGGGAACGCTGGCGCCAGACATTAATTGATAGTAGAAAAGTCACCAGCTCAAGGCAATATTGCATTCCGAGAAAATGTATCGATATGGAATTTTTGGAATTGAAAAAAATGATTTGATTTTCAAGAGCTCATCATCCGTACTATATCAGAGTAAAGGTTAGAAAATATTATATCACATAGAAGTACCTGGAAAAAGCCTCCGCCGCTGCTTTTGCTCTTGTCCATTTTGCGCGTTCTTCGTTGTTGTCGAGTCGAGCTACTAGCTACTGCTGGCGGCTCAGCCGTCGCACCGCTTCTGAAAAAGGAGGAATTCATCAGAGGAGAATCATTTGTATTAAAATCGACTCACATGGGAACTGAGGATCCTCGTAATGGTCTAAAACCTGGTTTCCGTTTTTGCCTGCAACAGTCGGCATTTTCACCGTCGGCGTCAATAAACGGCAAATTCTCATCGGACGACACGACGACAGGTTTCGTGGACAACGGCACCACATCCACGTTCGACGGAACGTGCCAGTACGACAACTCACTGACTGGACGAACAGACTGGACAGGACGATCGGACTGGACAGATTTCCTGCTGGAGGAAGCGACTTCGTGCGAAAACGAACGTCGCTTTTTTAGCCGACGTTTCCCACGAACAGGCACCGAAGTGCCTTCAGCGATACGGTAGGAGTCGTCACCGGAGCCGCTCGAACCACCACCACGACCACATTTACAACACACACAACATCGACAGCACACACAAACCATTACAAGGACCTGAACAGCAGGTTTTTTTTCACGAATAAACACACATTTGAAGCCGACAGTCCTTCAGACGAAAAATTTCTGTTTGGGATAGACATTGGACACGAATTCACACCAAAGAAGTGAGTTACAATGCTTCCGATTCTAGTGAATTATTGTTCAATGAAATTAGATGTTGCAGTGACGGTGTGGGAGTGATACCAAAAATCGTCCAAAAAGCCGAAAGAAATCGAAAAAGGGTGACGATGGGGCTAGCAAAGGTTGGCCGCCACGCTATGTTTCCTTTACCTTTCCATCGGCGTCCTTTTTCTAAATCACGGCTGCTTCAGCTTGAATTGTTAGTTGTTTTGATTTGTGGACTAAGGCTAGATTTTAAGCTTAGTTTTAGATGCACGGTTTCATTCCTCCACTGGACGTGGTTTGTCTCCAGGCTGTCTGCAGTTACTCGGAGTAGGAAATAAGTTAATAGTTAAATAAAGAACTAAAAAGATCAAGTGAATAAAATATGGAAACACAATTAAGATCCTACTATATTATAGTTGTCGTATGATATGAGTGTCTGATTACAAAATCTTGTTACACTGTTCCGATCGACCTTAGATTTTTAACCGGTCAGAGGCCCTAGGTTGGATAGGCTCTAGGAATTCAATCATCAGCTTAAGTAAATTTATTGAAGATCAGTCAGCAAATATCTCACGCCGTTTAATTTATTCTGTATGTAACGAGTTGTCAGCTGCCTCACGCACACCCTTGGCGAAGTGATCAACTCTGAGCACTTTACCTTTTTTCATTTAACTAATAAATCGGAGGTAAATACTCATACTCAAAAGCGAGTACGAGATGGGCAATTCTATAATGTGCAACACATCAGAATCAGTAAACCAGCGAACAATCTTCGAAAGTAATCCAGTGAAAAGTTGACAAGCGCTCAGATGATCCGTCTCCATTCACATTTCTGAATATCAAACTGAAGGTAATGGGGGAAAGTGATAAGACGGTACTGGCACTCATTTGAGCTAACCAAGCTACCCGTCGTCGGAAAAAATGATAGTTAAGCCCTTGCTCTGCCATACATGTACGCATTTACCATGCCACTCTAAGGTTCATAATGGAACATGCTTAAACGACTGATCAACGACGACCACTTTAACCTCTCACCTTTATCAAACCGACGGAAAGGGGTGCGTGAACGACAGATTCTCACCTGCAATCCGAAAATTGCCAATGGTTCTTCAGCGAACAGATTCAAAGGGTCGCCGAGTACAGAGGAAGCCACCGACGACAGGGTAAAGCCGGCTGCGCTGACTAATTCCGCTAGAGCCGAGAGTCGGGAGGGGATTCGTGGCGGTCGCGCTGCGACACTGTTTTTCGTTAAGAACCAGCGATCAGAATCACCGGCTGACAAATGGCTAGAACGACCAGATGATTCCTCGCATGGGGTCGTCTGTCGGGTTCGCAGTCGCATGGGCAGTGGGGTGAGGGGGGGACCCGAGTTGCGACTTTGATAGCGGCAGATCGGAGCCGCCTGGTAACGATGAAAGCAAACAGATCTTCAGATAACCGATCTTACACTAGGATGAACAAGGTAAAGAATAATTTTGTGGCAAACGCAGCAAGACGTTGGAATCATGGCTCTAGGATCATCGCAAATTTCGTTGCTATTCGAACCAGAGTCTCGGCTACTGAGTCCTTGAAATTCTGTTCATTGGTTTTGAGGACGTTTGGTAGAAATTTTTATTCGAACCTCCTAACATTTCGAGCTTTCCATCGCCTGCACAGCTCCGATCAAGTTCGACAAAGTTTAGCGAACTTCTCGAAAACAATAACATTTTCAGAGACGTAAATAGCATCGAAAGCAATGACCTCGAAGCAGTTGTATCCACCCTAGGTTCTCTTTTTATGCTACATATTTGCGCCTTATCAAAGAGGCTGAGATTCATGAGGGTTTCGTTGGGTCACTCTGGTGAGCCACTACCCTTGAACTAGATCCCGTCCTCTGGAGAAGACGAGGATTTTTTCTCTACCAACAAAATGATATGTGCCCTCGAGGAAACCACTAATGAGATTTTCTGTGCGTAAATTCAGTCGGTAAAAACGAAAATACATGAATCAGATGTGTAAAAAGGCACTTGAAGACGTGTGAAAGTAAGTTATTCAAATAGGAGAAGAGCAAGTGCGAGGAGACGTTGCTTGAAATGTGAAACAGCGAATGGTTGCTATGGCTAGTTTGGCTATTTTTCTTTATTTTTATTTTTATTTTTGCCTATTTATTAAGCGAAATAATACTACAAATCATGATGAAAAGCTTTAAATAAAATTATATTAATTAAAAGGAGAATCAACTGGGCGTTTGTAATTCGGCGAAAATGAGACGACATGGTGGCAGTCGGATTTCGAACACAGCGCTTTAGAGTGCGCAAACATCAACACAAGATCAGCCGGCTGACTATCGGCCGGAAGCTCGTCGAAGAACCCGATCAATAGCCATCTCCCGCATTAACTGGAGCATCTCGGCTGATAGATTAATAGAATTTGTGAAGAAAAAAAAACAAACGAGGAACCATAACCAAGTTTGACGAAACAATGAAAAGATTTGCTAGAGGGCGTACATTATTTTGTTGTTAGACAAAAATTAGCTGTATACATTGCATTTTAGTGACATGTTTCGAAATTCAGTACATATTGTGTACTAATGAGCTTTTTTCTCATTTTCTAGTTCGCTTAACATTTTTTCACTAGGTTTCACGTGCCATCTGGGTTCCGTTTGATTGCCAAATATTCAAGTAATCGTGAAATCTCCATTGTACAGCTAACCATGGTTCATCAAAGTTTTTTTGGGATAAATTCCAAGGGTTCGACGCAACCTAATTGGGCAGGTGCAGCGGCGTGTCATTAGTACTTGGTAGAGTTCTCAAATAGGTCAAATTGTTCTAAAATGCGGATTTTCAGTAATTTCCATATTTCAACACGAATTTGAACAGGTTTCTGGTCACTCGTGCCTTCCAACGGAAACTGAAGACGAGAAGATACGATTGAGATGATGGTGTGAGTGACAAGGATAAGGCGAGCCCATGAAGAGTACGGTATTCGGATGTCTGACAACCACACTTCCATGGCAGTATCATCGCCATTACAGCTGCTGCATTACAACCGTGACAGAGCGTTCGGCTGGATGGGTTTTTCGAGAGCTTGCTGGCTGGCTGCAGTCTGTCCGCCACAAGCGAGACTGAGCTCGTTACGCAAATCATTTCCAGAAAGCCCCTTGCGCTATGAATCATACTTTTCGCAACGAAAACGCTTTAATAATAGGATAATGCGTGTGAGAACTGTGAACCAACGGTGAGGTTTCTGCCATCGAAAATCAGAGCTTATCACAACGCTCCGCCGAGGATGCATTGGAGGCTTTTTAGGCCTGTGTTTTGAAAGCAAGGAGCCAGTTAACGTCGTCATGTACATTTTCAGCTATCTGTCTCATGGGTAGTGATAGGAGGCGTTACCCATACCCGCACAGTTGACCGGTCGACCCTCAGCTGGAGTTAACCGAGTCTTCTGTTTTTTCGGGGCCGGAAAAATTGGTACCAGAGGAGAGGAAGATTTGGTTGTCAGAGAAGATGGATGCATCTCACAAGCCGCTGTATAGGCTATACATGTACGCGTCCACGACATCTCTACGATTTTGAATGGAACATGAAAGTGGCGGCGCTTTCTTGAAGGACGCATCAAGGACACCCTCACCGTTATAATTTACACATCACTCTTTACCCACTGAGACTGTTTGATTTGATAAGTAACAGATCACTGCACCCCGCTGCGCTCTAGTCGGGCAAAGATTCATAGTTGACAAACCCACTAATAAAACCAAATTTACCGCCTTGGTTCACTAATAGCAAACAATCATTGCATGACTGGTTACTCCTAGCGTTATGCCGAGGTGCACATATCCATTTGGCGTGGGGTTATCGGATACCTCGACTTGTTGTGATGATCGGCTGAAGCGATGAGCTCTTGACGAATCGGTTGCCTTCACATTCTTCAACGAGAATCGAAACTGGCTTTGGGCCACCCACAGAGAGAGAGAGAGAAGATGAACTTTTATAGTTATTGGCGTTCTCTGGCACGTTCTCCTAGCAGGTCCTTCCCGAGAGGAACTAACGATTTAGGCTGTGGAACGCCTTTCACCATCTATTTTCGTCACAAATAAATCGACGCGACTACAGAAACGCCCTCACCAATCCATAAAAATTACACAACACTTGCCACCGTTTTCCTAATACAAAGGTCATCTTCGGTTTCTTATCAAATATGTAATGTTTCAATTCAATTTCTGAAGGATACGAGGTCGCAGTTTGAGTCAGCGCATTTATTTCTGTGCTATCAGCATCATCGGTAATCTACCTGTTTTTCTACATAATTTATTTTTGCCTTCAAACTGGGCGTAATCGAAATAGGGTAAAAATTTACAAGAAAAAGCCAAATACAAATGTTGCACGTTGAACACACGAGGTTAGTTAATGTTGGGATCAACAGTACACTCCGGAATGAAGAGGATTTGTATTAATCTTGGGAGCAGCCATTCAAAATCAAATACTGGTGTTAGCAGCGTTTGTCCTCTTGAACTAATTGATCAGAAGTATTTTGGAGTGAATTGCCTTTTTCACTTTCCTAGTCAAATTTAGAAACCAATTTGGGTCCAAAAGGCTAGCTGTTCTTTGTAACAGTCAGATCTGCTGCAAATCAACGTACAGTGGTTAAACAGCTACTCAAAAACGATGTTCCAGGTGAAACACGAAGTGACATCTGTTTCGCATCTGCAAAAGTCTTGAAATAAGAGCAAAAGCAGCTGGCAAAGCAGAAATATGAAGAGCGCTTCAGTCGCGGTACCACCCAGGTGAGACGACGTTTTCTGCAGTAGTGCTCCAGTACCTTCCCTGCTCACCTCGCCTACTAACATTACACCCTACTCAGTGGACAATAGGACAACTGTCAATGTTACTGGTACACAAAGACGCTCAAAAACGGATGGACACCTTGACGAAGGAGGAGGATAGGAGGATGAAAGGAAACGCAAAAGACAACGCAACAGAGCAGGAGGACAGGAAGGGACAGGTTCGTTGTACCTCCTTTACAGCTCTGAAGCCGTTGGAAAAAAAATGAGAAATGAGAAAAAAATGAGAAAAAAATCAAATAATGGCTCAAAATACAGTCCATTCATCTTTATATCAATTTGAAATTTTGGGTTTCGGCCGGGAAATGTTCAAAATCACCACGAAAAAGCTGAAGTCGTAACCTATACGTCGTAACCGTAACCTACCGTAGCCCAGAATATTAAGATTCGATCCCTACATATTAAGGACAGAGTTCCGTTCATAACGTGGGAGCAACGAAGAGTGAGGTATAGGTAAAGGTAGTTGTTGAACTCCAAATAGGTAAGAACGGGTGAGCGCATTTGGGTTCCATTAGGAATCGCAGAAGCGCGCTGAATGCCATTTGGCTGATACAATGACTTGTGGGGGCTAACCGCTAAACCAAGTCGCTGTCTTTACCCTCCCAGACATGAACGGCTCCAATTTTCCCGACCCTGGAGGGATGGAGGGCTTGGCTAGCCTGGGCCGAGTGTCACTGCCCTCTTACCACTGAGCCATGTGCCAACGACTTACACTTACCACATACCTCTATGATTTCAACGCAAAGTAGATTACATAAAGTAAGGTAATGCAAGCATTAAATCATGAGTGTACGATGTCTGTTAGCATACGAAGCAGCTGGTGGCAACTGCGCCTACAACGGTTGGGTTTCGAAAAAAAAAGCTCTGATACTTCCTGTGATTATCTAACTACTGAGCTTAGAAACTTTAGAACGGCGGCGCATGCAACCCAGTTGAAAAAGAGAACGACAACACTTGAGTGAACCACTCACTAGTCAGCGCTGAAGAGTAAATCTCTCGAGCTCTTGAGGTATTCGACTAGGAACATAAGTCCTCAAAGAGCATTCCGATTCTACCAATTCCCACGTTTTATCGTCAAACAATCCTGGCACCACAGTGCTCTGTATATACAGAAACCCGGAATCGTTCCCGGTTTGGACAGGATTTTCGCGCCATGGCCAAAAAGCTGATTCTGTGAGAAATGGTGCATATATTCATGTAGTTCAAAAGAGAGTCTTCCATGGTTTCTTCATAGTTATCAAAATGAGGTATAGGGAAGAGCTGTATTTCATCCAGCGAGGTGAAAACCAGAGAGGGAGTGGAGTATAGTTATGAAGCGCTCTGTAGGACCAGAAACTTCATAGTCATAACAATATTCTCATACAGTAACTACTCATAAGGTTCTCTTGAATAGACCTATTGTCGAGCACAAAAGCAAAGCCGCCCTGCCTCAAAACCTTGCTCTGACCTTTAACCTCATGACTGAGCGGCACACTACTTCTGCGAAATCTACACAAGAAGAAAAATGTCTGAAGGTGATGGGAAACTCAGCCACTGCAAACGGTCTTGTGCAAAATAACCAGAAAAACCGCAACAGGCGGCAACGAAAAGGGCATCAGAGGATGATGGATCAGAGTATCCTGCAACGTCAATCAACTCAGCTACGCTTTTAAGATCGTCTTGTTGGAGGATTGTGATCACACCTGAGAGCTGTTAAGGTTGAAAGATGTATGCCCTCATACTTCCTTTTTTACTGCATTTCTTATTCGACAATAGCATAACAATAACGGCAACATTAGACAGCACTTTTCTGTTTTGCAGGTTATAGCACCGAGCGGAGAAGGAGGTTGTCCTGTCAAAAATGTTTGCTAGAAATGATTGCCATTGGTTTACGTTCCTGATGGAACAGTTCGTTGAGTTTGTTTCCGATGGACTACTCGATTTCGAAACTCTCTATTGGACTGGATAATCTAACACGGTAAGCATTTTTCTTTTGACTAGACCCAAATTTGTCTGGGAATCACAGGCAATGTGTGCCTCCATTTTCTTCCTCGCGTGACCCAATCCAACAGAAAAGTTTTGGTAAGGATGAAGATTGCATGGCTTCGGGGATGGTATACTCGATAATATGCGTGGTTGGTAAGGAGTATGTAGGTGAGACGGATAGGCCACTGTGTGAGGGTAAAGGAACACCTGGGTAGGCTACGGAAGAGCACGCTATCTCTCCCGTTGGGCGGATCCGTCGACACGAAGGCCTTCCAATCGAGGTGACGGCGTCTATTCTGGCTCGTGAGCATGATATTGCGGCACGCCGGACATTGCAAACGTTTTGGATAGCTGCCAGGTCCCCTAAGATCAATCGGAAAAAGATTGTATAGCGGTCATCCAAGAGTTGGCCCCACTCGCCGACCTATGCGGGTTTGACCTAGCTGATCGCGCCCTATGAGGCCGCCATTGGTTGGTGGTCTCTATGGGTTAGGTTCATTCAAGGACCAGAAAAGCCCGCCGAAGCTTTCAGTGGTGGGTTATGTTTGGTTAGTGCTGCAACATTGGCACCACTAGACAAGGATGTCACTCATTTAGATGTGCCTTGTTGACAATAGGAATAAGTACAAATTGTGCAATCAGCAATCATCCGTTAACAAACACCAGTCATTTTGTTGGATGTCTGGCGTTTAGAATAACACTTCAGAAAATCGTAATAAAAAGCAATTAGTATCGCAATGGCTAGCGGTGCATTAGTGACAGTTGTCCGAGCAGTCGCGACAACAAAAACAGTCAACAATCACACACAAACACAAACAATCTGAGTGTACAAGTGTAACACGAACGATACGGAAATATGTGGGCCAACCGACCTGTCTTGTTGGGAGCTCGAGAGGGGAGTGCGGCTGGGAAAGCGGCTGTTCCTCGGCTGCTGATGGCCTCGCTCTACTCTCTCCGATCAGATTGAACTCTCTCGACCGATGAGCCAAAGCCTCCACCTCCTCCTCCTCTTTTTGCTACAACATTTCGAGTCCACCTATGAGATTCAGTACCCTACCACTCAGGATCGAACCAAATTTCCTATAATTCATAGAGCAACAAAAACCGCAACCACGCGTAAATATACCGTGACCGTCCTTAATACGGTTCCGATGCTCCTAATAGCTAACAGAAACAAATCCGTAGTCTAATCTGGAGTATCAGGTACATTACCAAGCCATCATAAGGCATCATAGGTACATTACCAAGCCATCATAAGGCATCATAGGTACATTACCAAGCCACCATCAAGCCGCTTTTCTACTTGAGCGAAAAACGAGGTTATTATCCATTATTTCGCCAACATTTCGGCGAGATCGCCGCAGTAATGAGCTGTTAGTTGTTATAGTGGAAACCATAGACCGAGACGAAAGATAGTCACAAGACGAGGGAATTGCTATATCTACGATTTCTCTGGGGGGGGGGGGGGAGATGGGGCTCGTGGTGCAGTGGTAAGAAGCACTACTGAGACCTGCACGGTCGAGCGGTCGATCCTCGCGTGAGCAATCCCAGCCTTCCACCCCTCTGGGCTGGGGCAAACTGCTACCACACCTGTCTGGGAAGGTGAAGACACTGATTTTGTGTCGCAGCTGGGCCCACATTTATCAACGGGCGCGCGGTCACCGAAACCCCGACGGCCGCAAGCCCGCTCGATACCGCGGGTTTGCGGCCGTTTACGATTCGTGAGGGACGGGGTTTCGGAGACCGCCACGTCCTGTTGCGCAATTGCCGCAATCGCACCCATTACGTCAAATATCAGCCGAATATCATGCTATCCAACTACGCCGAAAACCTAGATATTTCTGTCGGAATGACCCGAAGAAGGAATAATTGGCAAATTGCTAGAGCAGTTTTGTCTGCTCATCTCAAATTCCCCACACATTTCACAATCTCTCATCGACTCTGCCGTCTGGCTCTAGCTTAGAGCCGCGGCGCAGATAAAAGAGGAATGCCTGCGTTGCAGTCTTGGGCAGAGTCAGACGGCAGAGTCGATGAGAGATTACGTGGATCATGGGGAATTTGCGATGAGCAGGGAACGGTCTGCCGTAGCGGTCTCCCAAGCCCTGCCTCGCCTAGGTGTGGTAGACCCGCGATAAACCCCGCTTTGAACCCCGCAGCGCGTTCAGGAATTGCGGTTTGGGGTTTAAGCGGGGTTTATCGCGTGTTTTGCAATGATGAATGTGGGCCCTGCTCACCAACCCTATTACCTTAAAGCGAGAAACGCTCGTAGTTATTTTTTAAGACTTCTCCATGGGAAACAGGAGCTTGAGTTTTCGCCAAACATCAGCTCACTATCTCCAGAAATTGAAATTTAAGCCGATCATCATATTGATTTCTCTTCGGCTAGGCTAGGTCAGAGCATGTTCATGATTTTCGCGCAATGATCGGTGTAACACAGCTGTTGCTCACCAGGCACTCTTTTGATCGAACTAATGGGTGAGCGATTTTGGAAAAAAATGTAACTTGGCTAACAGGGGAAAAATAGGTTGAAACTCAGCCAACTTCATTTGCCGCGATATTCGGCTTCTACCATGAGGGAGAAAGCTTACAAAACCGTGAAAAACTCTATGAAAATAATTCGCAAAATACGAAGCTACAACTGAAAGCGATATAAATCCAAAAAACGTTAAGATTCATTATGGCCGAACGTTCCGACCTGTTCATCGTCGTCAGAGGCCTAAAAGGCGCCTCGAAATTTCTTATCATTTGTCTGTCCGGCCAAGCGCCGAAACATCTCATGCATTTCTGACGAACTTGAAAACCTACCCAAGAAACTGTGGAAACAGTAGATATCGAATGACTTACCCCGTGATCCTGACAGAGTAGTGCCGACATGGCAATCAGCTCAGGTTGACAGTTGATGCGACTGAATCATATCAGTCATTCCAAAACTTGCGAAACGGTGTAAACTTTAGAAAGTCACTGCTTATCGAGAGACTCTTATTTCGTTTGTTTATCCAGGGATTCCTTGCAGAAACGTTGGCGAACCAGCCGGCCGAATTTCATGGTTTCTCAATAAGATTCATAGCCATGATCCCTTTGCACCTGACCAATACGAGGGTATTCCTTGATCATCTGCGCGACGGACAATTACATCCAAACTGCGCTGTAGAATCAGTAGATGCAACCTTGTTATATACCAACGTCCAAAACGAAAAAAGAATCAAGCCCCACATGCGTGCTTTAAAGTGCTTGACAGGCACATCAACCACTTCAACACTTCTGGACTCGAGAGGAATTCAATAATGACTCTGGTCAAAGAATGCCTGACGATGATGAACAGGTCGAAACATTCGGCCGTAATAAATCTGGTCCACCCATTAACCTTGTTCGGCACAGCAACACACGACAATTTTAACATCATGCCGAGGTTTCAACAACGATGGAGGAACTTTCAGAATAACACGGATGTTCAACGAAACCCATCAAGCTGGGCGTCGTAATGCTAGAAAAGTTCTTACAATATTTATTGCACTAACGTCCTTAGTCGGCTACCCATTTTGGGTGGTGCACAAGAAGTGTAATTCAAATCTAACCTACAGCCTTCTCTTTGGACGCCCAGTGGAGTTTACGTGAGAATTTTTGTTTCTTTAGTTGATGGCTGAGGGCGCGCAGCTCACTGGTATGAAGCGCTACTGACAGGCGCACGGTGAAGCGATCGATCCACACTTCGGTTAAGCAAGCGTTTCATCCTTCAGGAGCTAGAAAAATTCATACCAGACCAGTCTGGTAAGGTGAATGTGCCTGTTGACTCTTCTGTTGACTTGGTATTGCAGCTGGCCCAGTAGTTGCATAGGCTAGGTGCAATACCGCTCATAACTTTTGTCCCAAAACGCCTGCTGCACGCGCCTGCACGGACAAAAGTGTGCAAATTGTTCTCAGTGAACTTTGGGCAAATTTAAAAACACCATTCGATTCGTCTTCTGATGCTGAGTTCAAATAGTCCTTTGCATATGTGTATGTGTTCCCGTACTTTTACGATTTTAAATGAAACGCGAATGTGGCGTAGCTTCTTTGAGCCAAACGCCTTATTTTCTACCTTGACCTTTAAGCGAATAGTGATGAAGTGATACCCCCGAATCTGCTGCCTCACTAAAGATCAACGACGTCGAATCATATCATGCGTTTCATGGTATCACAACCTGTTACAACCTATCGTAGGTAGGTTTCATTTGTCCTGATGTTGTTGCTGGCTTTTCTCCTAGTCTCTCGGTGAGATCTATCACTGTCCAACTACGGCCTAGTCCAACTTATCAAAGTCGGAGTCAGGCTAAGAATTTACTATTCAGCAAATATACTCGTTGCCTCTAATGAGCGGCTGTTATGATGGCAATCGTATCAAAACGAACAACAACGAAATGTAGTGATTTGAAGAAATGAGCTCGTTTCGCCTTTGAATATAGACGGGCTCTTCTTCTTTACCGTCTGTTCCGCTTTTAGACAGGGTTCGCTCTGCTCTCGCTCTTTCTAGCGCTATGAGAATCTATCATAGGCCTGGTCTGAATGAACTCCCAATGTCTTTAAATCGGCATGCAGCGTGTCCAGCCAGAGTTGCTTTGAACGTCTTCTCGGACTTGTTCCTGGGACGTCCAGAGTGAGTCCTATCTTGGGCCATTGTTATGACACCGATTTCATTCAGCGACGAGTTGAGCGCATTCGGTATCAGACGGGACAACTGACACACACAGGTCTGCTATCACGGTGTCTGATACCGAATGCGCTCAACTCGCCGCTGACCGAAATCGGAGGCATGGCAATGGCCTTACACTCAATGTCATCGCTTGCCCTAATCGCGTGCCCATATCGGCAGGCCATGGTAAATCATGGTTAATGTGAACTAACCTGCCCTTCCCATTTTAACCACAATGACGCACTGTAAGTTCAACCAATCATGAAATAGTTCCACTCTCGTTCCATAGTTGAGAACTCTCGTAAGTAAAAAAAAATAATGGCGAAAAATGCTATGCGAGACTTGCGGAGCAGAACAAAGAGTGCTCCAAGCATTTTGAAGTTGTAATGCGTCCTCATATACAGGGTGGCCAGAAAATATGGGCCGCTTGGAACGGACTTATAACTTTTCTTGAAGTCAGCTTCAAGCCAAAAAATTTTGTTGATGAATTACTGACGACATATCAATGCACGCAAGTTAAAAGAGCTCAATTTGGTTACCTATTCCGCGAGTACATTAGCGAAGACGTGAGGGAAATGTATGTATCGACGGTCCGCTGCAGATAGTCGTTGTCTATTTCATCCAGGCTTGGACGAGCGCAACCTTGAGAGAAGCCAGACTGCTATGGCTGTAACGTACTGTACTGTAACGCCCCTGATCGTCATGATGTCCGCCAGCTACGCCGGTAGTTTCTCCAAACAGTAACTATAATACTATTCTGATTTCTGCAACGGTGTGCCTCGAGCACTTCGAGACGAATGAGTCATTCGTCAACCAACTCATTGCTCACCACCGCTGTTCTCTTTATCTGTATTTTCTCGGTAAACCAATCTTGTCCCGGCTTCTCTTCTCATGGTTATAATAAGGCACGACAAACTTTGGCAAAAGAGCCCGGTTACTAGGAATCTCAATGTGTGTTGATGACTTTGTTCAGCCCGAGCCCTCTATTTGATTCCATAGCGATTTTCCAGCTACGAAACAAGTCCTCGTTCCTCTGCGTAGAAAAGATCAAGCCACTCATGACACCAGAAAATGGAAAATAGTACTTCTGTGCAGTAAACATTTTTAGTTTCCGAGGAGCTTGGAGCGTCGCGTGCAACGAATTGTTGGCTTCCAACGTGGATCTCTTCAAATCCAGAACATACTACTGGGTAATTTTGACCTGTATGTCCTGCCCAGCGTACTACTGGGTAGTTTTGACCTGTATGTACTGCCCAGCCCAGCGTGCATTGGTAAGAGGCTGGCACTTGCACGTGATCGATCCTCTCTGGGCTTACTAAGGCTTCCTTCCCTCCGGGGTCGATAAATTGGTACCAGACATTTCTGGGAAAGTAACAGCACTGACTTGATATACCGGCTGACCCCCACAAACCGTTGTATAGGCCAAATACACGTTCGCCAAACCTCTACGATTCTGAATTAAACACGAATGCGGCTTCGCTTCCTTAAGAGGCTGACCAACGTCGGCACCTTTACCTTTACCTTTAACTGCTCCATCCTGCTTAATTTATATCGAGTGCCCCCGAGAACTTAGCGAAATTTGATTGGTTAATGGCAATCGTCGACCAACAGAATACACTGCATGTCCATTGATCACTTCCCGGAAAACCGCTTAGGAGCGTTATAAAACGACTTCTTCGAATAACCAACTTTAATGTCAACTATGCTTGAAAGGAGACACATTGCGAAGTACAGGTGCCCAAGCTCTATCGTTTGGTATATAAATTATCCACACCAAAATTTTTTTCAAAATATCGTTTTTTTGCCGACCTCTCAAATCTCGCCTGGTTGGTCTCTCGTATCCATCGAATGCCTCTTCGTTGACAGTGGGCCCCAACAGGGGGCCCCGTCAACGAACCTGCCCAAAGGTGGGCCCACTTGGTTTTTCTAGGAAGTGATCAAAGACATCTTCGGTACTGTAGTTGGAAGAGTGCAACTTTCCTAGTAGAATCATTTCTACATATTTTTTCGAAATGTAAGGATTTCCGCTCAATCCAGTGGGTCTTTTAGACTGATGATCACGATATTTGTGGCCTGAGGCTATTCCTCGACAACCGATTGCTGAGAGTTGTTTTTGCGGAAGCATACGGGATTTTGGACCCTGCGAAAGACAGCAATGCTACTGAAGAAGTAACAATTGAGTTCTTAAAACGGCGTTTTTTTTTGTCATTCCAGTAACGGTTTGCAATTGAGGGCTGTCGAATAGACGCGGACAAAAAACATCAGATAACGACGCTCTCTTGTTTCTGCTATGACAAATTCTGCAACAACTTGGTAAAGGCACTGGTGAGCAATCTAAAAGATCATTAGATCGCGGGTGATTGAGTAAAAAGAAAATTCGTTTTCCACATCTGTAGGAATTACTGAGACATGCAAAAAGATGGCAACAACACGGAAAGAACGGAACAGGAAAAAACAAGGAAACAATAATCGCGTTTGAACAACAAATAGGCAGAATTTTGAATCCACCAGAGGCACCACTTGAGGGACCCTCAGGTAACTCTTGTGTTATCTCACTTTTTTCAATTTCCGTGAGATATGAAAGCACTTTCTCGCACAACCTCAGTCAGGTTGCGATCTCTTGCTATTTTCGAGTTTTGCTGCTCTGCTGACGCAGCAATGCATAAATGCAACATAAGATAGTTAGGTTGTCAACAAATAAATTGCTCTTTTTCGCACATCAAATTCCAACTTGATCCCTTCTGTATTCATTCGATACCCAGTTATACCATTTCAAACTTATATAATGCTCTTTCGATGTTTGTATTTCATTTGTTTAGAACTTCATTTTTTTCTGGTTGATTTCTCAAGAAGCTCTCCGATGAGCTGGTTCACACCATTTTGCTTCATGAGCTCCATGTCGGAAAGAAAGCTGTAGAGGATCATGAGAATAGAGTGAAAGCGCGGCGACCGAACGACCGTATCTTCAATTTGCACCGCTCAGCTCACGATCAGGCTGCGAAATCCCGATTAGGAGGCGCAAACCTTCAATGTAAGTCTGATTGATGCAGATCTCTAAAGATGGGGACGATTGCCTGAAGTCAGAAGTGGACTGGATCAACGGAAAACTATGCGTTAGATATTAGGGGGGGGGGCAAAAGTATTAATGAAAATGCACCAAACTCTTTTATTTCTCAATAACTTAAATACAATTCAACTGTGCTGAGGGATGTATTCTCCGTTGAGGTCTATGACTTGCTGCCATCGTTCAGCCAGCTTTCTGATCCCGTCCTTCTAGAACTGCTTCGGCCTGGAGTTGATCCACTGGTTGACATGCCTCTCAAGGTCTGCTTGGCTCGTTGTGTCCCTTCTAGCCAAGAAGTCTTGCAGGCTAAAGAAGAAGTGGTAGTCGCATGGAGAGATGTCCGGTGAATACGGTGGGTGAGGTACACGGACGTACCCCAGCTGAGCAAGATTCTGCGTGGTTACTTTTACCCGATGAGGTGTGGCGTTGTCGAAGAGGATCAGTCTTTTGAAACGTTGCGGTCGAATAACTGCGAGTCGCTGATCCACCTCCTCGATTTCGTTCACTAAGGTTACGGAGTCCATCATGGCCATCTTTGGAAATAGTGTCCAGCAAAACGCAGACCCAGAAGCTCAAAAGTTGCTTATCGCCATGCTCATCTCGTCGAACGAAGGTCGGTATCGGATCATCAGGCCTCACCCAGACTAGCTGCTTGGCAGGGTTAATGTAGAAGACATACTTCTCATCCTGCGTGACGATCGAGTCCAGACTTCTCGGTCAAGAGAAATGGCGTAGATTGACACGGCACACATAGTCACGCAAGTGGTCTGAGGTACCCTTAGAATTCAGCATGCTTCTCAAATACGCGGAAGTGATGAATTCTCAACTGGTCTCAAGTAAGTAGCATACTGACACATAAATACGACGAGCATACAGTGAGATCCCAGTCGGGAGTTATATGGAAAAAAATAGGAGATACTTATTACTTTTGGCCCCCCTAATAGAATAAGGACCTCAGGTGTCATTCTGCATAAACACTCGGCATATGGAGAAACACAGAATGATGAAAAAGGTGGATCAGTAGTTACTCCGTAAATGGAGTGCGTAACAAATGTCCGAGCGTCCCAGAGCTCATCGGCGCTGTTGTTGCTCAACCAGAACGAGCCTTTTGTTGGTACAAAAAGAAACGTATTCAATAACTTCTCACGAACAGCACACCGGTTGAGCAAGAATGAGCCCTCAGAACATCTTCCAAAGCCAAAACTGCCTCAAAAGGCGACAATCGTCACCAATAGGTGGAATTCTGCAGGAGTTTTGCATCGTGAGTTCATGAAACCGGGTCAATCAAGAATCTTCATTACGAACATCTGTCAGAAGCTGGCATTCGCAAATCAAGGAGTGACCAGAAGAAAAGTTCCAGTCGGTTTTCACGGTGACGCCAAACCTCACGTCTCGCAGAATCTGTTTAAGAAGTTGAACTACCGCAACTACCAGCCACTGCCTCGTCCACCTACTCATCAGACATGTCGTCAAAGGATCATCATATTTCCAGCCACCCCTCCAAACAAATTCTTCAGGACAGGGCGCTCAAGAGCCACACACGTGGCAGAAGTGATTTCAATGAAATCATTGCTTCTATAGGCCTAGATTTCTATGGCAAGTGTATTTACTATCCGGCACGTTGTTTGCAAAAGCACGTCGATTTTAGCGGTGTTTACGTTCTCCAAAAATGTTTTGCTTGAGTCAAGTTATAGACATTTGAATTACAATTTATTTGTCAGTAAACGCAATTTATTTGTTGACAACCTAGCACATTTAGTACGAACCGGCAGACCGCTACTTTCCTTCGTTTCAGAAAATGGCTTCATTGTCGTGAGTATAATTGTTGGCGTGTTCCACGCCGTTGCCCTTCTTCACATGTTTGGAGCTTTGTGCGCACGACGGGATCGTTTCTAGTCGACGCAAAACCAGATCAACTGAACAATGTTCGTCAACTTCATCGTTAATAAAGTTTAAATTTCTCAATTGCTTGTAACATTGTAAAAGACTTATTGTAGTGATTCTTGATAACAAATTTATTTCCAAGAATGAACCTCACTCAATGAGACCGTTTATATACAATGCTTCTGATATGTTGTCTTATCATTCAGATGAATGTTGATTTATCGTTCAGATAAATTCCGGGCAGGGAACGGTGTGGAGGACGTCGCAGATTAGCTGTTAGATTCGCTCTGGATATGGTGTTGTTCATGGCATTTGATAGGAGGGCTTGTTCTTCATTGCGCTGAGATTTGCCACTGTGAGCTGTAATGGTTGTAGTGTCTTTCAGATCTGAAACATAAGGATTTGTCGTTAATTTCGAGATAGTTTGATCAACAATTTCGAATGGACATATGAGATTGATTGGTCGAGTGATGGTTCTCTTTGACGGCAGCTTGACTTGTACGGATCGGGTGTAATTGTCTGAAGAGTCGCATATTTTCCCGATTTTCCATGTGCCTCTTTTTTGATCCTTTTCCTGGATCAGTACGTAGTCGCCACATTTTGGTTGGCCTTTCTGGAAGCTCCTTGGGTGTGGGTGAGATGCTTGATGTCGTTCTCGTAAGCATGTCAGGTATTTATTTGACCATTTATTCCAAAATTTGTTGAGGATGTCGAGTCCAAACTTCCAGTCTTTAATCAGATCGTCTCTTGTCTTGTGTGAAGGTTTCCATTCATCATCATCTTCGAGAAAGCGTGGACTTGCAAGACGAGATGTTGGGCGGGTGAAGTCTATTGGGCGAAGTGGTATATGGTCAACTTCGTCAGTAACGTACGTTGGGGGTCTTGAGTTACAAATTGCTTCCGATTCTTTGGCTAAGGTGATAAGGGTTTCTAGTGGAAGTATTCGACTTCCAATTGCATTCTTGAAGGCTGTCTTGAAAATTCCGATCATCCTCTCATATACTCCACCTTGCCAGGGACTAAATGCAGGAATGTACTTGAACTGAATTTTCTGATTTGCGCAGTAGTCCACTACGTCCTTATCATTCTGTATTTCTACGGGCTCTGTTTCTTGGGCTGTGGAGAACGCCTTGAATGTTGTAGCATTGTCAGAAATTATCAGTTTCGGGCATCCGTTTGTAGCTATGAAACGTCGAACGGAGTGAAGAAATGTATTTGAGGACATATTTTTGATAACGTCGACGACAATACATAGCGCGACAAGAGAGACATGTCCAGAGCAGTATCCAGCATTTCTCGACATTTCCGGTGTCACTTCTGTGCTGTACTGGTCCTAGCATGTCCATGCCGCAGCTCTCGAATGGATAGTTTGGTTTGTTGACGCGAAAGGATGGATATATGGGGAAATCCGGCAATTTGTACGGTCTTGGTTTCATCTTCTTGCACACGAAGCAATGTTTGTTGATAATGCGTTTAACTTCTGTTCTTCCTTTCGGTATCCATACAGTTTTGCGAAGTTCAACCAAGGTTTGTTCATTTCCACAGTGAAAGTTTTCTGTGTGGGTATAGAGTACGAAGAGTGATGTGATGTAAGTTTTGCGTGGAAGTAATATGGGATGTGTCGTTTCGTATGGTAGTGCGGCATTGCAAATTCTTGTTTGGACTCTCAATAATTTCTTTTCATCACATTGGTAGAGTTTGAGCTGATAGTGCAATTCCTCTGTGGGAGGATTTTCAAGTTGTGCGATTCGGAAAAGTATAATTTCTGCCTTAGAGTTCCAATGAATTGTAGAATTTCCGAAGAGTTTGACTGTGCTTGGAATGATCTTCATAATAAATTTCAACACATACGTCATCGCGTTAAGAATGCGATTCCATGAGCTGAATCGTTCTACTTCGATTATTGGTTGTAAGGAAGGGGGTTTGGGGACAGATGGCGAAGAGATAAGGTGACATTCGTTTGTAAGGACACATGATTCGTTGAGGTCTGTTTTTGGCCAGGCAGATTCTTCTTTGAGTAAAAAGTCTGGTCCATTCCACCATAGTTTATCAGCCATCAATTGCCCAATTGTACATCCTCTGCTTGCAATATCAGCAGGATTCATTTGTCCAGGTACATGTGAAATTTTAACGTTTTCGGTGTTCTTGTTGATGATGTTTACGCGATTTCTTACGAACACGGGGAGTTCCTTGTTGTTTTTCGTCCAGGCGATTGCTACTTTGCTGTCGCTCCATAAGTAATAATGGACGACAGGTATATTCAGTTGTTTCTTTAGATACTGAATTAGATTGGCTCCGATCAGCAGACCAGATAGCTCAAGTTTGGGAATGGTCATTGAAGGCTTTTTGGGAGCTAGGCGGGATTTTGAGGTCAGTAGTGAGGCGCGAATTCTCTGTTCTCCTTTCAATTCTGTGAGATAAGAGACTGCAGAGTACGTTGCTTGGGATGCGTCCACAAATACATGGATCTCGTATTTCGTATCAGGGTCAGAGTTTGAAATGATTACTCGGGGGAGCTTGATTGAAGATCTTGTCCACGTTTGGATTATCGAGTTCCATCCCTCAAGAAGTGATCCTGATAGTACTTCATCCCATGCAAGGTCTTGTGTCCACAGCTTTTGGATGAATAGTTTTCCAATCAGAGTGACGGGACTTATCCAACCGTATGGGTCATAAACACTTGCTGCGTGTTGAAGTACTTTTCTTTTCGTCCATGATACTGATTTGTCCAGTTTATTGTGCGGGAATTTCACTTCTATTTCATCAGTATTTATGTCCCATCTCAATCCGAGTATGCTGTTGCCTTCATCTATATCACAACCTTCTTCCTGCTCGATGAATTGATTCAGTTCTTTGCTGTTGCTGACGTAAATAATCTCTCAAGTTCATTCCGGCTTCTCTGAATAATTTCTTGGACTCTTTGTAAAATGATCTGCCTTCCTCTTCCGACGACACGCTGTAGAAGACATTGTCGACATACGTGTTTTTCAATATGCTTTGCGACAGAGAATTATTCGAGTTCATAAGGTGGTGATGAATGGTGCCAGCGAGTAGGAATGGAGACGATATGAGCCCAAAGGGAACGCGTCGAAATCTGTATACTGCAACATTTGATTTCGTTGTTCCTTTGTTTGGGTCACGAAGCCAGAAGAATCTGGTATAGTCGCGGCTATCCTCGTGTAGTCCTACCATTAAAAATGCCTTCTCGATATCACTGGTGATCAAAATAGGCATCGCTCTTATGCGCAAAAGAATACCTAAGATATCAGGGAGAAGGTTAGGTCCCTTGAAAAGATTTTCGTTGAGACTTGTATGTTCCTTTCTTTTTGCAGATCCGTCGAATACACATCTGATTTTTGTGTGTTTTCTGGATTCTGTAATCACACCGTGGTGGGCCAAGTAATGGATAGCGTTTCTATTTGTGTTTTCGTCGATCTCCTCGATGATTTTTCTCTGCAGTTGGTCTTGAAATATGGCATGGTATTTCTCCATGTATGTTGGATTACTTCGTAGCATCTTGACATTCGAAACAAGACGCGAAAACGCTAACTCTCGGTTCGTTGGAATGTTGACTGGGTATGTTTTGAACGGTAATTTGACGTAGTAGCGTTGTTCTTCTTTGTTGTAGGTAATTGTCCTGTTGAATTCTTGTAAGCACTGGTCTTCTTTTGGGTCGTTTGGATCGTCAACGATTCCCATCGATTCGGTTGCCCAAAATCGTTCGACAAGTTTCTCTAGTTCGGCATGTTTTGCTGGATTTGCTAGAGATGAGGGATAATTAATGATGGCATTATCATTTTGTCGATTATATCGGAATGAGTTGTCAGTGACAACTTTTCCAAGTCTTGTTGTTATGATTCGGTATTGAATCGATTTGTTTGATAAGGTTGAAACGTCGAATTGCTCGCCGTAGACTAGATTCCAGAAATAGTCTAGTCCAATGAGAATATTCGGAGTCGATTCCTTCATGCAGATCGGATAATCAAGGTCTTGATCATCGAACACCGCGTAATTCATCTTTCTCGTAAGAATCGGGATTGCTTGTACTTGAAGGTACGCTTTAGTATTGTCCACACATTGAATTCCAATACTGTGTGTGGAGGATAAAATAGAAGTTGGGGTTTCATTTGCGAATGTGTACATAGTGATATTTTGTTGACCTTGTGTTTGAAGTTGGAGTTGTTCAGCGAGATCATTCGTTATATATGACTGAGATGCGCCACTGTCAAGTAGAGCTGTAGTCTGAATGCTGATATCACTATTGGCTGGATTAAACAGTGTGATATCAACACACATCAGCAATGACTTCTTTGACTCGTGCGGTTGTTGACCATCATGAGTGAATGACGATAGGTACTTGTTTTCTGAAGATAGTGTGTTTTCGTCTCCTTTTGATAAGTGGGAGTCTGCAGCAACGTGAATGGGTGATGGTGAAGGTGTTTGTGTGGATTTGATAGCGATATCAGCGCCCCTCTCAATTTTTGATGGAGAAGCTTGAATGTGCGGTTGTAGTGTTTGATGTGGCTTCCTGTAACATAAGGAAGTGTGGTGCATCTTTGAGCAGTTTGAACATGTTTTCTTTGATAAGCACCTTACGGTGGGGTGCCGATTTGACAGGCAGTTGTAGCAAAGATGCTTTTGTTTGACAACATTGATTTGACTTGATGGAGTTGGGAATGTCTGGCAGTTGAATGAATTATGGTCCGTTTCTGAGCAGAAACTGCATCGCATTTGTTTCTCGAAATGGATATTGGTAGCAGCAGGAGGAGGGGTTGGCTTTGGTGATGCGCTTGCATGAAATTGATAGGAATGGTTGGTACGATCATATTGCGCTTCTCTTTCCATCTCTTGGATTGTGGTTTCTTTCCTGACGATGTCCGTTAAAAGCGTTATGAGCTGAGAAGGGGTGAGATTGTTCTTGTTTGCAGTTTTATCGTAAATGATGCTTCTTACATAACGCGGGAGCTTATTTAGTAATATGGCTCCTATCCCAGCTTCATTTTCGTCACTTCCATGAGAGCATAGCTGCCTTATTAGTGCGTACATATTGTTATATAATGTTATCAGGTTTCTTCCCTCCTGATCACATGCGGGAAGGTTTGCTAGTTTAGACAACAGTAAGTGGCGCGTTGTTACTTTGTCGTCGTAGTGGGTTTTGAGAATGTCTAGCGCAATCCCGTAGTTAGACGATGTGATCGGCAAGCCTTCTATGCAGCTTAAGGCTTCCTTTAAGACAGGACTTCAAAAGCGAAAGTTTAGTGGCGTCATCAATTCCTGTCTTGTTTCCTATCAGTGTTGAAAAACGTTCTATGAACTCTTGGAACTCCAGGATCGAACCACTAAACGTGGGGAGATCTATCCTGCTTAGAAGTGAAGCGTCAACAAAGTCGAAATTGTGACTTGGTCGTCTATGGGAGTTGCATGTGCAGCAGCATCATTCTTGTTCCGATTGTTCCTTGGATTGTCTTCTTCCTCCTCCGTTCTTGCTCCGCTTTGCCGTGGTCGCCATATTTTGTAGTGATTCTTGATAACAAATTTATTTCCAAGAATGAACCTCACTCAATGAGACCGTTTATATACAATGCTTCTGATATGTTGTCTTATCATTCAGATGAATGTTGATTTATCGTTCAGATAAACTTATTGATTGCTTGATATTAGGACAAAATATGTTGGTGAGAAATTTGACCCACTTTTATACTGATGGGACCGCGTGGTGCAGTGGCAAGAGGCACTACTGACATCTACATGGTCGAATGGTCTAACCGGGACCAACCAAAACTTCTGCTGGCCCTGCAAGATATTGTATGGAGCAAATACGCATTCATCGATCCTCTGCGATTCTGAATGGAACCCGATTGCGGCGGCCCGTCCTCGTGAAGCGTTTCTTAAACCTTCTGAAAAGGTTCTTGCAAATCTAAAACAATTTTCTGATGGATCAATAAACTAGAAGTGACATTGCTCGAAAAGGGACAAGCTACCTCACCTCTTGTTCGCGATTCACAAGAAATTGCCTTCTTAGCCTTACTCTTACGCAAGTTTCTAGCAATGCGACTAGAACTTCATTGTTCTTTGAATTGTGTTAGGGCAGTGATGTACACGAAGTCGTTCGAAGATCATAAGACGTCCATTACGAGTTTTCCCCTATTGTATATGTATAGATGCCTCAAAATTACGAACACACATGAGATACTGGGAAGTAACTGTTAAGACAAGTCTTTTCGTGGTTGCCGACTGTCGGAAATATCCTTTATCAACCGCCAGCATCGAAGTAATGATCATATCAACATGATCTCTCTCACTAGCATCTGGTACTTTATGATCTGGTAGGTAGGATTCTCTTTCAGAAATTGAACTAATGGGTAAAGATGTTTAAATTTCAGCAACTCATTGGTGTCAGCCTCTTCTTGTTACAACGGACACTACCATTGGATTCCGGAGGACCACGAAGAAATTGTGACGGTATGAAATGCAAAAAATTATGAATGCTTGGTCCTAAGTTTTTGGATTTCTTATAACAGAAGTGTGCCCAAAAGGGGCCATGTCTGCTTTGTCACAACACAGACTTCTTCGCTTATGTGCACCACACTGTCATGTGCTCTTCACACCCAGATGTCGTGTTTATTATGTCGGAGAAGAGAGGCAAAATGAGAGGAGATATGTCTTGCCTCTTGTGCCTTGTGTTCTTACATCTCGTCTTATTCCACCTCTCATCTCCAACATTATAAATACATAAATATCCATAACGATGGAAATGTAGGCCCGCGTGGTGCGGTGGTACTAACATCCGCACGGTTGAGCGATCGATCCCGGCCCGAACTAATGAAACCTTCCATTCCTCCTGGGTTGGGTGAATTAGTACCAGACTTATTTGGTAAGGTAGGAACGCTGACTTGGTAAAGCGGTTGGCCCTTGCAAGTCATTTTTGTGTGTCCAAATTGATCCCCTCTGCGCCTCTCGGTACTCATCGCCTGTTAGGCGCAGAGTTGAATTTGTCGGTACTACATAGTACAAGCGCTAGGATGCAAACGTCCGCGCGAAAGGCATTAGAGGCATTCTGGACCCGCGCCAGAACTCCTAAAATTAACAGAAAGGATGAATGCCTAGCCATTACCGGTGAGATTTCTCCGTTCCTCGACCTCCGTGGACTTTGATCTACATCGTCCGCACGTCAGGGCGGCGGCACATCTTCTGGGTCATCGACATGTCAGAAGGTCTGAGGGCGCCCCTGTGAGCTGTTCTCCTCTCTTATAGGTGAGCCTACTTACATAGGTTGAAAAGTTTCTCGCTTTCTGATTACAGTGGTGCATTGAAATTTACTCCCAGTTTGAAATACCCTTTGGTAGTGTAATCTCTCACGTTTCTAGCTTTCCAAGCTCCGACGAAGGTGAGTAGGCCGAAACATCAGCCGAATAAAACCTATACCATCTTGGCCAGCTTCAAAACTCGAATTAAAACAGTGTCCAAATACGCATTCACCATGCTTTTACGATTATGAATGGAACGCGAATGCGGCAGAGCTTCCTTAGGGGACTGATCAACCTTTACCCTCACCTTTATCTTTACCTTTTCAATATTTATCCTTCCGCAACACCTTTCTCCACTCACCGAGGTGATCATGGAGATCAATGATTTTAGTCTCTAGTTTGTATGCATAGCAATACTACTATACATCCCCTTTTCTTGAGCTGTGCTATGTTTTAATGAGTTCCATCCATCATAAAGGTCCCTATTCTAGAAAACATAACCCGTGTATCATGTGTGTTGTTTCCTTTTTACTCTAAGTTTTACTCTAAGTTTCGCTCGAACAAGTTCGAAAGTCGCTCTGGATGATATCACGACACGTTTTCCAGGAGGACTACCTCGATGGCTACTGTGCCCTCGGAATGAAGATTCATCTCAGAACTAAAAATATTTACGACGTGGACTTCTACAGGGAACAAAAGAACGGATCTATTCGATCTGGTGTAACGTCTTTTTTTGTTGAATAGTGTAATAGTTCAAAAGTAGTTAATTCGTTTGGTACTCGGTGTATTTCGCTGAGGTGACATTCATAGTTTTGAGGTATAACCGTGGAGTGCTGCTTTGGTATACGTGGATCTGAACACTGAGCTGTGCTTCAGAAAACACCAACGTTTCAGGAATGTACTATTACTGTTGATGAGGAGGCCACGAAGTCCGGTTATATCGAAGCAGTTTACTACTGTGGTTCGTCCAACTGCACCACAGTAAAGGAGTTTGCGGTGAATCGGCATCTTTTCATTCATTTCTTTACTCCAACTTTCGCAGATCAACGGTCGGGTTCAGAGGATCGAACGGACATCTTATCTGTCTCCTGCGCACCAACATTTCAAATTATAGCAGACCGAAGAGGGATAACCTATAAAAGAAACTTCGAGCAGTAGTTCAATAACCATTGATAGCAGTTTGTAATTGAAAAATGTTCCATCAGCGTAGATAAACCAACGTAGCAAATCTAGACTATCTCGTAGAGAGAAACCAATACCAACTCTTCCGACCCCAGTGGGATGGATTGTGTCGTTGGCCCGGGGGAGGATCGATCGACCGTCCAGGTGACAGTAGTACCTTTCACCGCTGCACCACTCACGCCCACTGGCAGAATAAACCCGGGATATCCCCTGAAAATTGCAATTGGTCGGGTCTCTGATACCCGACGTGAAGTAGTGACGGCCATGATCACAGCTGTAGCGGGAACATCACCAGCTCGGAATCGATAACACATTTTTTTCTTCAAAAATTTTCTGAAGTATATTTGCTTATTGTTGCCTTCTATTTTTGTGCTGTCGATCCAATGGTGTTCTCTATTTGTTTACCGACGAAATTATCTGTCCTTGAAAGAAATGGTAGCTGAAATGAGCATTGCTGCTGTGCTGGAATCAGCACTGGAGCGCTCCTACTATCTTGAATATTCGCACTGGGGTTTATTCGTGGGTCTGTAGTGGGTATATCCGTGATGAATCTGTGCCCAGCAAGTTTCTGTTCAATTTATAGACATGGATGTTGCTGCCCTATATCAACAAGCTGCAGCCGGCCTCACACTACAGAATGTCTCAAAAAATGTACCTCCTGTTTGAAGTGCCATAACTTAGGCGAAATTGAAACAATCGAAACGAGTCATAGCTTGAATGAAAACTATGAAAAAAGAAAATTTTCTGGTATGTGTTTGGTGAAGACTACGCCATGTACTCGACCGAGGCCGCGGATTTTGTACCTGATTGATAGTGCATGGGCTATATGCTTGCTCTACTTTTGTCGTAAACGAGTGCTATTGCTGTTATCAGTTACTCCTGAGGCAGTGAAGATATCTACTTGACGCAGCTCTTCGTTAATCATGGAACGACATCACATATCAATCAATAATTGTAAACACTATTTGAGAAGCTAAAACTCTTCCATCCGTGACACAATCATAAGAAAAGAATCTAGACGAATGTGAAATGTATGAACCATAAAGATTGCGCCATGCACTTGTCCGAATTGTTGGATTCTAGACCTGATTGAAAGTTCACGGATAACATGCTGGTTCTACTTTGGTCGCAAACAAGTCTAATCATTGCGTTACACTTGGGGCAGCGGACAAAACAACTCAGCTTTCAGTAAGGGACGGATTAGCATCACTATCAATCACTGAGTGTTCATTTTGATCTGAATAAAAAACATTGTCGTATTGTGAAAGTCAAAGTGCATGTTAAACTTGCTATATTTTGATTTTTTATGTTTACTGCACCACGAGAAACGCGTATCAGCGATATCACCTCTTGGCGGCGAAAGTGGAGCAAGCATGTTATCCGTGAACTTTCAATCAGGTCTAGAATCCGCCTATTCGAGCAGGTGCATGGTGCAATCTTCATGGTTCAGACATTTTATATCCCTCTAAATTCTTTTCTTATGATTGTGTCACGGATGGAAGAGTTTTAGCTTCTCAAACAGTGGTTACAATTATTGACCGATATTGATGTTGTTCCTCGCCTAACCAGTAGCTGCGGTGAGTAGATATGTTTATTACCTCAGGTGTAACCCCTAACAGCAATATCACCTGTTTACGACCAAAGTAGAGCAAGCACATACCCCTGAACTATCAATCAGCTCCAAAATCGGTGCCTCGGTCGAGTACATTACGCAATCCTCACCAAACACATACCAGAAAAATTTATTTTTCCTTATCTTTCATTCAAGCTATGATTCGTTTCGATTGGCTCACTTTCGCCAAAGTTATGGCATTTCAAACCGTGGGTACATTTTTTGAGACATACTGTAGTATTGTAATATCTCTCGCAACTGAGCCTTATTCTGTTCAAATGCCATCTCAAACCTCATTTGATTGATAACAGGCTCTTGACCCAACTTTCGAGGCATTTTTTCCTCGTCATTGCTCTCGCACGCAGTGTACACGGGAAGTTGAGCAGGAAAGGCGATTGGTTTCTAAGAGAACACAAATCGGAGGCCATGTCAAAATCCTGAGAAAGGGAAAGCTTAGCATCTAAGACAGTATTCAAGAATAAATTCGTGCATTACAGAGCTGCATGATGCTTTCGGAAGTAACAACAGACCCACCTTCAAACAGGAAATTTCAATTCGCTCTAGCTGCACTAAAAAAAGCATTCACAAAAGACGATCACATTACACCACCGGAGCATCTCTACTCTTCGTGTCAGTTCGAATTCAGAATTTTCGCTGAATCCTTGTTAGTTTTTCTAATTGAAAGTGCAAAGGGTAACTACAATACCGC